>OU696585.1:97870-385370 GCA_916048095.2 Sacculina carcini
CCCTAACTGTTACCTAAGTGTGCCCTAACTGTTACCTAAGTGTGCCCTAAGTGTTACCTAAGTGTGCCCTAAGTGTTACCAAAGTGTTTCCTAAGTGTGCCCTAAGTGTTTCCTAAGTGTGCCCTAAGTGTGCCCTAAGTGTTACCTAAGTGTGCCCTAAGTGTTACCTAACTGTTACCTAAGTGTTTCCTAAGTGTGCCCTAAGTGTGCCCTAAGTGTTACCTAAGTGTGCCCTAAGTGTTACCTAAGTGTGCCCTAAGTGTTACCTAAGTGTTACCTAAGTGTGCCCTAAGTGTTACCTAAGTGTGCCCTAAGTGTTACCTAAGTGTTACCTAAGTGTGCCCTAAGTGTTACCTAAGTGTGACATAAGTGTTACCTAAGTGTGCCCTAAGTGTTACCTAAGTGTGCCCTAAGTGTTACCTAAGTTTGCCCTAAGTGTTACCTAAGTGTGCCCTAAGTGTTACCTAAGTGTGCCCTAAGTGTTACCTAAAGGTGCCCTAAGTGTTACCTAAGTGTGCCCTAAGTGTTACCTAAGTGTAGCCTAAGTGTTACCCAAGTGTTATCTAAGTGTGCCCTAAGTGTTACCTAAGTGTGCCATAAGTGTTACCTAAGTGTGCCCTAAGTGTTACCTAAGTGTGCCCTAAGTGTTACCTAAGTGTGCCCTAACTGTTACCTAAGTGTGCCCTAAGTGTTACCTAAGTGTGCCCTAAGTGTTACCTAAGTGTTACCTAAGTGTGCCCTAAGTGTTACCTAAGTGTGAACTAAGTGTTACCTAAGTGTGCCCTAAGTGTTACCTAAGTGTGCCCTAAGTGTTACCTAAGTGTACCCTAAGTGTGCCCTAAGTGTTACCTAAGTGTGCCCTAAGTGTGCCCTAACTGTTACCTAAGTGTGCCCTAACTGTTACCTAAGTGTGCCCTAACTGTTACCTAAGTGTGCCCTAAGTGATACCTAAGTGTGCCCTAAGTGTTACCTAAGTGTGCCCTAAGTGTTACCTAAGTGTTACCTAAGTGTGCCCTAAGTGTTACCTAAGTGTGCCCTAAGTGTTACCTAAGTGTAGCCTAAGTGTTACCCAAGTGTTATCTAAGTGTGCCCTAAGTGTTACCTAAGTGTGCCATAAGTGTTACCTAAGTGTGCCCTAAGTGTTACCTAAGTGTGCCCTAAGTGTTACCTAAGTGTGCCCTAACTGTTACCTAAGTGTTTCCTAAGTGTGCCCTAAGTGTGCCCTAAGTGTTACCTAAGTGTGCCCTAAGTGTTACCTAAGTGTGCCCTAAGTGTTACCTACGTGTGCCCTAAGTGTTACCTAAGTGTTACCTAAGTGTGCCCTAAGTGTTACCTAAGTGTGCCCTAAGTGTTACCTAAGTGTTACCTAAGTGTGCCCTAAGTGTTACCTAAGTGTGACATAAGTGTTACCTAAGTGTGCCCTAAGTGTTACCTAAGTGTGCCCTAAGTGTTACCTAAGTGTGCCCTAAGTGTTACCTAAGTGTGCCCGAAGTGTTACCTAAAGGTGCCCTAAGTGTTACCTAAGTGTGCCCTAAGTGTTACCTAAGTGTAGCCTAAGTGTTACCCAAGTGTTATCTAAGTGTGCCCTAAGTGTTACCTAAGTGTGCCATAAGTGTTACCTAAGTGTGCCCTAAGTGTTACCTAAGTGTGCCCTAAGTGTTACCTAAGTGTGCCCTAAGTGTTACCTAAGTGTTACCTAAGTGTGCCCTAAGTGTTACCTAAGTGTGACATAAGTGTTACCTAAGTGTGCCCTAAGTGTTACCTAAGTGTGCCCTAAGTGTTACCTAAGTGTGCCCTAAGTGTTACCTAAGTTTGCCCTAAGTGTTACCTAAGTGTGCCCTAAGTGTTACCTAAAGGTGCCCTAAGTGTGCCCTAAGTGTTACCTAAAGGTGCCCTAAGTGTTACCTAAGTGTGCCCTAAGTGTGCCCTAAGTGTTACCTAAGTGTGCCCTAAGTGTTACCTAAGTGTGCCCTAAGTGTTACCTAAGTGTGCCCTAAGTGTTACCTAAAGGTGCCCTAAGTGTTACCTAAGTGTGCCCTAAGTGTTACCTAAGTGTAGCCTAAGTGTTACCCAAGTGTTATCTAAGTGTGCCCTAAGTGTTACCTAAGTGTGCCATAAGTGTTACCTAAGTGTGCCCTAAGTGTTACCTAAGTGTGCCCTAAGTGTTACCTAAGTGTGCCCTAAGTGTTACCTAAGTGTAGCCTAAGTGTTACCTAAGTGTTACCTAAGTGTTACCTAAGTGTTACCTAAGTGTTACCTAAGTGTGCCCTAAGTGTTACCTAAGTGTGCCCTAAGTGTTACCTAAGTGTAACCTAAGTGTGCCCTAAGTGTTACCTAAGTGTGCCCTAAGTGTGCCATAAGTGTTACCTAAGTGTGCCCTAAGTGTTACCTAAGTGTAGCCTAAGTGTTACCCAAGTGTTATCTAAGTGTGCCCTAAGTGTTACCTAAGTGTGCCCTAAGTGTTACCTAAGTGTGCCCTAAGTGTTACCTAAGTGTAGCCTAAGTGTTACCCAAGTGTTATCTAAGTGTGCCCTAAGTGTTACCTAAGTGTGCCATAAGTGTTACCTAAGTGTGCCCTAAGTGTTACCTAAGTGTGCCCTAAGTGTTACCTAAGTGTGCCCTAACTGTTACCTAAGTGTGCCCTAAGTGTTACCTAAGTGTGCCCTAAGTGTTACCTAAGTGTTACCTAAGTGTGCCCTAAGTGTTACCTAAGTGTGCCCTAAGTGTTACCTAAGTGTGCCCTAAGTGTTACCTAAGTGTGCCCTAAGTGTTACCTACGTGTGCCCTAAGTGTTACCTAAGTGTTACCTAAGTGTGCCCTAAGTGTTACCTAAGTGTGCCCTAAGTGTTACCTAAGTGTTACCTAAGTGTGCCCTAAGTGTTACCTAAGTGTGACATAAGTGTTACCTAAGTGTGCCCTAAGTGTTACCTAAGTGTGCCCTAAGTGTTACCTAAGTCTGCCCTAAGTGTTACCTAAGTGTGCCCGAAGTGTTACCTAAAGGTGCCCTAAGTGTTACCTAAGTGTGCCCTAAGTGTTACCTAAGTGTAGCCTAAGTGTTACCCAAGTGTTATCTAAGTGTGCCCTAAGTGTTACCTAAGTGTGCCATAAGTGTTACCTAAGTGTGCCCTAAGTGTTACCTAAGTGTGCCCTAAGTGTTACCTAAGTGTGCCCTAACTGTTACCTAAGTGTGCCCTAAGTGTTACCTAAGTGTGCCCTAAGTGTTACCTAAGTGTTACCTAAGTGTGCCCTAAGTGTTACCTAAGTGTGCCCTAAGTGTTACCTAAGTGTGCCATAAGTGTTACCTAAGTGTGCCCTAAGTGTTACCTAAGTGTGCCCTAAGTGTGCCCTAAGTGTTACCTAAGTGTGCCCTAAGTGTTACCTAAGTGTGCCCTAAGTGTTACCTAAGTGTAGCCTAAGTGTTACCTAAGTCTTACCTAAGTGTTACCTAAGTGTTACCTAAGTGTGCCCTAAGTGTTACCTAAGTGTGCCCTAAGTGTTACCTAAGTGTTACCTAAGTGTGCCCTAAGTGTTACCTAAGTGTGACATAAGTGTTACCTAAGTGTGCCCTAAGTGTTACCTAAGTGTGCCCTAAGTGTTACCTAAGTCTGCCCTAAGTGTTACCTAAGTGTGCCCGAAGTGTTACCTAAAGGTGCCCTAAGTGTTACCTAAGTGTGCCCTAAGTGTGCCCTAAGTGTTACCTAAGTGTGCCCTAAGTGTTACCTAAGTGTGCCCTAAGTGTTACCTACGTGTGCCCTAAGTGTTACCTAAGTGTTACCTAAGTGTGCCCTAAGTGTGCCCTAAGTGTTACCTAAGTGTGCCCTAAGTGTTACCTAAGTGTTACCTAAGTGTGCCCTAAGTGTTACCTAAGTGTGCCCTAAGTGTTACCTAAGTGTGCCCTAAGTGTTACCTAAGTGTGCCCTAAGTGTTACCTACGTGTGCCCTAAGTGTTACCTAAGTGTTACCTAAGTGTGCCCTAAGTGTTACCTAAGTGTGCCCTAAGTGTTACCTAAGTGTTACCTAAGTGTGCCCTAAGTGTTACCTAAGTGTGACATAAGTGTTACCTAAGTGTGCCCTAAGTGTTACCTAAGTGTGCCCTAAGTGTTACCTAAGTCTGCCCTAAGTGTTACCTAAGTGTGCCCGAAGTGTTACCTAAAGGTGCCCTAAGTGTTACCTAAGTGTGCCCTAAGTGTTACCTAAGTGTAGCCTAAGTGTTACCCAAGTGTTATCTAAGTGTGCCCTAAGTGTTACCTAAGTGTGCCATAAGTGTTACCTAAGTGTGCCCTAAGTGTTACCTAAGTGTGCCCTAAGTGTTACCTAAGTGTGCCCTAACTGTTACCTAAGTGTGCCCTAAGTGTTACCTAAGTGTGCCCTAAGTGTTACCTAAGTGTTACCTAAGTGTGCCCTAAGTGTTACCTAAGTGTGCCCTAAGTGTTACCTAAGTGTGCCCTAAGTGTTACCTAAGTGTAGCCTAAGTGTTACCTAAGTCTTACCTAAGTGTTACCTAAGTGTTACCTAAGTGTTACCTAAGTGTGCCCTAAGTGTTACCTAAGTGTGCCCTAAGTGTTACCTAAGTGTAACCTAAGTGTGCCCTAAGTGTTACCTAAGTGTGCCCTAAGTGTGCCCTAAGTGTTACCTAAGTGTGCCCTAAGTGTTACCTAAGTGTTACCTAAGTGTGCCCTAAGTGTTACCTAAGTGTGACATAAGTGTTACCTAAGTGTGCCCTAAGTGTTACCTAAGTGTGCCCTAAGTGTTACCTAAGTGTGCCCTAAGTGTTACCTAAGTTTGCCCTAAGTGTTACCTAAGTGTGCCCTAAGTGTTACCTAAAGGTGCCCTAAGTGTGCCCTAAGTGTTACCTAAAGGTGCCCTAAGTGTTACCTAAGTGTGCCCTAAGTGTGCCCTAAGTGTTACCTAAGTGTGCCCTAAGTGTTACCTAAGTGTGCCCTAAGTGTTACCTAAGTGTGCCCTAAGTGTTACCTAAAGGTGCCCTAAGTGTTACCTAAGTGTGCCCTAAGTGTTACCTAAGTGTAGCCTAAGTGTTACCCAAGTGTTATCTAAGTGTGCCCTAAGTGTTACCTAAGTGTGCCATAAGTGTTACCTAAGTGTGCCCTAAGTGTTACCTAAGTGTGCCCTAAGTGTTACCTAAGTGTGCCCTAAGTGTTACCTAAGTGTAGCCTAAGTGTTACCTAAGTGTTACCTAAGTGTTACCTAAGTGTTACCTAAGTGTTACCTAAGTGTGCCCTAAGTGTTACCTAAGTGTGCCCTAAGTGTTACCTAAGTGTAACCTAAGTGTGCCCTAAGTGTTACCTAAGTGTGCCCTAAGTGTGCCATAAGTGTTACCTAAGTGTGCCCTAAGTGTTACCTAAGTGTAGCCTAAGTGTTACCCAAGTGTTATCTAAGTGTGCCCTAAGTGTTACCTAAGTGTGCCCTAAGTGTTACCTAAGTGTGACATAAGTGTTACCTAAGTGTGCCCTAAGTGTTACCTAAGTGTGCCCTAAGTGTTACCTAAGTGTGCCCTAAGTGTTACCTAAGTGTGCCCTAAGTGTTACCTAAAGGTGCCCTAAGTGCTACCTAAGTGTGCCCTAAGTGTTACCTAAGTGTAGCCTAAGTGTTACCTAAGTGTTACCTAAGTGTTACCTAAGTGTTACCTAAGTGTTACCTAAGTGTGCCCTAAGTGTTACCTAAGTGTGCCCTAAGTGTTACCTAAGTGTAACCTAAGTGTGCCCTAAGTGTTACCTAAGTGTGCCCTAAGTGTGCCCTAACTGTTACCTAAGTGTGCCCTAACTGTTACCTAAGTGTGCCCTAAGTGTTACCTAAGTGTGCCCTAAGTGTTACCTAAGTGTTTCCTAAGTGTGCCCTAAGTGTTACCTAAGTGTTTCCTAAGTGTGCCCTAAGTGTGCCCTAAGTGTTACCTAAGTGTGCCCTAAGTGTTACCTAAGTGTTACCTAAGTGTGCCCTAAGTGTTACCTAAGTGTGCCCTAAGTGTTACCTAAGTGTTACCTAAGTGTGCCCTAAGTGTTACCTAAGTGTGACATAAGTGTTACCTAAGTGTGCCCTAAGTGTTACCTAAGTGTGCCCTAAGTGTTACCTAAGTGTGCCCTAAGTGTTACCTAAGTGTGCCCTAAGTGTTACCTAAGTGTGCCCTAAGTGTTACCTAAAGGTGCCCTAAGTGTTACCTAAGTGTGCCCTAAGTGTTACCTAAGTGTAGCCTAAGTGTTACCCAAGTGTTATCTAAGTGTGCCCTAAGTGTGCCCTAAGTGTTACCTAAAGGTGCCCTAAGTGTTACCTAAGTGTGCCCTAAGTGTTACCTAAGTGTAGCCTAAGTGTTACCCAAGTGTTATCTAAGTGTGCCCTAAGTGTTACCTAAGTGTGCCATAAGTGTTACCTAAGTGTGCCCTAAGTGTTACCTAAGTGTGCCCTAAGTGTTACCTAAGTGTGCCCTAACTGTTACCTAAGTGTTTCCTAAGTGTGCCCTAAGTGTGCCCTAAGTGTTACCTAAGTGTGCCCTAAGTGTTACCTAAGTGTGCCCTAAGTGTTACCTAAGTGTGCCCTAAGTGTTACCTAAGTGTTACCTAAGTGTACCCTAAGTGTGCCCTAAGTGTTACCTAAGTGTGCCCTAAGTGTGCCCTAACTGTTACCTAAGTGTGCCCTAACTGTTACCTAAGTGTGCCCTAAGTGTTACCTAAGTGTGCCCTAAGTGTTACCAAAGTGTTTCCTAAGTGTGCCCTAAGTGTTTCCTAAGTGTGCCCTAAGTGTGCCCTAAGTGTTACCTAAGTGTGCCCTAAGTGTTACCTAACTGTTACCTAAGTGTTTCCTAAGTGTGCCCTAAGTGTGCCCTAAGTGTTACCTAAGTGTGCCCTAAGTGTTACCTAAGTGTGCCCTAAGTGTTACCTAAGTGTTACCTAAGTGTGCCCTAAGTGTTACCTAAGTGTGCCCTAAGTGTTACCTAAGTGTTACCTAAGTGTGCCCTAAGTGTTACCTAAGTGTGACATAAGTGTTACCTAAGTGTGCCCTAAGTGTTACCTAAGTGTGCCCTAAGTGTTACCTAAGTTTGCCCTAAGTGTTACCTAAGTGTGCCCTAAGTGTTACCTAAGTGTGCCCTAAGTGTTACCTAAAGGTGCCCTAAGTGTTACCTAAGTGTGCCCTAAGTGTTACCTAAGTGTAGCCTAAGTGTTACCCAAGTGTTATCTAAGTGTGCCCTAAGTGTTACCTAAGTGTGCCATAAGTGTTACCTAAGTGTGCCCTAAGTGTTACCTAAGTGTGCCCTAAGTGTTACCTAAGTGTGCCCTAACTGTTACCTAAGTGTGCCCTAAGTGTTACCTAAGTGTGCCCTAAGTGTTACCTAAGTGTTACCTAAGTGTGCCCTAAGTGTTACCTAAGTGTGAACTAAGTGTTACCTAAGTGTGCCCTAAGTGTTACCTAAGTGTGCCCTAAGTGTTACCTAAGTGTACCCTAAGTGTGCCCTAAGTGTTACCTAAGTGTGCCCTAAGTGTGCCCTAACTGTTACCTAAGTGTGCCCTAACTGTTACCTAAGTGTGCCCTAACTGTTACCTAAGTGTGCCCTAAGTGATACCTAAGTGTGCCCTAAGTGTTACCTAAGTGTGCCCTAAGTGTTACCTAAGTGTTACCTAAGTGTGCCCTAAGTGTTACCTAAGTGTGCCCTAAGTGTTACCTAAGTGTAGCCTAAGTGTTACCCAAGTGTTATCTAAGTGTGCCCTAAGTGTTACCTAAGTGTGCCCTAAGTGTTACCTAAGTGTGCCCTAAGTGTTACCTAAGTGTGCCCTAAGTGTTACCTAAGTGTGCCCTAACTGTTACCTAAGTGTTTCCTAAGTGTGCCCTAAGTGTGCCCTAAGTGTTACCTAAGTGTGCCCTAAGTGTTACCTAAGTGTGCCCTAAGTGTTACCTACGTGTGCCCTAAGTGTTACCTAAGTGTTACCTAAGTGTGCCCTAAGTGTTACCTAAGTGTGCCCTAAGTGTTACCTAAGTGTTACCTAAGTGTGCCCTAAGTGTTACCTAAGTGTGACATAAGTGTTACCTAAGTGTGCCCTAAGTGTTACCTAAGTGTGCCCTAAGTGTTACCTAAGTGTGCCCTAAGTGTTACCTAAGTGTGCCCGAAGTGTTACCTAAAGGTGCCCTAAGTGTTACCTAAGTGTGCCCTAAGTGTTACCTAAGTGTAGCCTAAGTGTTACCCAAGTGTTATCTAAGTGTGCCCTAAGTGTTACCTAAGTGTGCCATAAGTGTTACCTAAGTGTGCCCTAAGTGTTACCTAAGTGTGCCCTAAGTGTTACCTAAGTGTGCCCTAACTGTTACCTAAGTGTGCCCTAAGTGTTACCTAAGTGTGCCCTAAGTGTTACCTAAGTGTTACCTAAGTGTGCCCTAAGTGTTACCTAAGTGTGCCCTAAGTGTTACCTAAGTGTGCCCTAAGTGTTACCTAAGTGTGCCCTAAGTGTTACCTACGTGTGCCCTAAGTGTTACCTAAGTGTTACCTAAGTGTGCCCTAAGTGTTACCTAAGTGTGCCCTAAGTGTTACCTAAGTGTTACCTAAGTGTGCCCTAAGTGTTACCTAAGTGTGACATAAGTGTTACCTAAGTGTGCCCTAAGTGTTACCTAAGTGTGCCCTAAGTGTTACCTAAGTCTGCCCTAAGTGTTACCTAAGTGTGCCCGAAGTGTTACCTAAAGGTGCCCTAAGTGTTACCTAAGTGTGCCCTAAGTGTTACCTAAGTGTAGCCTAAGTGTTACCCAAGTGTTATCTAAGTGTGCCCTAAGTGTTACCTAAGTGTGCCATAAGTGTTACCTAAGTGTGCCCTAAGTGTTACCTAAGTGTGCCCTAAGTGTTACCTAAGTGTGCCCTAACTGTTACCTAAGTGTGCCCTAAGTGTTACCTAAGTGTGCCCTAAGTGTTACCTAAGTGTTACCTAAGTGTGCCCTAAGTGTTACCTAAGTGTGCCCTAAGTGTTACCTAAGTGTGCCCTAAGTGTTACCTAAGTGTAGCCTAAGTGTTACCTAAGTCTTACCTAAGTGTTACCTAAGTGTTACCTAAGTGTTACCTAAGTGTGCCCTAAGTGTTACCTAAGTGTGCCCTAAGTGTTACCTAAGTGTAACCTAAGTGTGCCCTAAGTGTTACCTAAGTGTGCCCTAAGTGTGCCCTAAGTGTTACCTAAGTGTGCCCTAAGTGTTACCTAAGTGTTACCTAAGTGTGCCCTAAGTGTTACCTAAGTGTGACATAAGTGTTACCTAAGTGTGCCCTAAGTGTTACCTAAGTGTGCCCTAAGTGTTACCTAAGTGTGCCCTAAGTGTTACCTAAGTGTAACCTAAGTGTGCCCTAAGTGTTACCTAAGTGTGCCCTAAGTGTGCCCTAACTGTTACCTAAGTGTGCCCTAACTGTTACCTAAGTGTGCCCTAAGTGTTACCTAAGTGTGCCCTAAGTGTTACCTAAGTGTTTCCTAAGTGTGCCCTAAGTGTTACCTAAGTGTTTCCTAAGTGTGCCCTAAGTGTGCCCTAAGTGTTACCTAAGTGTGCCCTAAGTGTTACCTAAGTGTTACCTAAGTGTGCCCTAAGTGTTACCTAAGTGTGCCCTAAGTGTTACCTAAGTGTTACCTAAGTGTGCCCTAAGTGTGCCCTAACTGTTACCTAAGTGTGCCCTAACTGTTACCTAAGTGTGCCCTAACTGTTACCTAAGTGTGCCCTAAGTGATACCTAAGTGTTTCCTAAGTGTGCCCTAAGTGTTACCTAAGTGTTTCCTAAGTGTGCCCTAAGTGTGCCCTAAGTGTTACCTAAGTGTGCCCTAAGTGTTACCTAAGTGTTACCTAAGTGTGCCCTAAGTGTTACCTAAGTGTGCCCTAAGTGTTACCTAAGTGTTACCTAAGTGTGCCCTAAGTGTGCCCTAACTGTTACCTAAGTGTGCCCTAACTGTTACCTAAGTGTGCCCTAACTGTTACCTAAGTGTGCCCTAAGTGATACCTAAGTGTGCCCTAAGTGTTACCTAAGTGTGCCCTAAGTGTTACCTAAGTGTTACCTAAGTGTGCCCTAAGTGTTACCTAAGTGTGCCCTAAGTGTTACCTAAGTGTAGCCTAAGTGTTACCCAAGTGTTATCTAAGTGTGCCCTAAGTGTTACCTAAGTGTG
Organism: Sacculina carcini; assembly: GCA_916048095.2. NCBI lineage: Eukaryota > Metazoa > Arthropoda > Thecostraca > Sacculinidae > Sacculina > Sacculina carcini. The sequence continues at coordinate 107,991 of OU696585.1, forward strand.
CCATAAGTGTTACCTAAGTGTGCCCTAAGTGTTACCTAAGTGTGCCCTAAGTGTTACCTAAGTGTGCCCTAACTGTTACCTAAGTGTTTCCTAAGTGTGCCCTAAGTGTGCCCTAAGTGTTACCTAAGTGTGCCCTAAGTGTTACCTAAGTGTGCCCTAAGTGTTACCTACGTGTGCCCTAAGTGTTACCTAAGTGTTACCTAAGTGTGCCCTAAGTGTTACCTAAGTGTGCCCTAAGTGTTACCTAAGTGTTACCTAAGTGTGCCCTAAGTGTTACCTAAGTGTTACCTAAGTGTTACCTAAGTGTGCCCTAAGTGTTACCTAAGTGTGCCCTAAGTGTTACCTAAGTGTGCCCTAAGTGTTACCTAAGTGTGCCCGAAGTGTTACCTAAAGGTGCCCTAAGTGTTACCTAAGTGTGCCCTAAGTGTTACCTAAGTGTAGCCTAAGTGTTACCCAAGTGTTATCTAAGTGTGCCCTAAGTGTTACCTAAGTGTGCCATAAGTGTTACCTAAGTGTGCCCTAAGTGTTACCTAAGTGTGCCCTAAGTGTTACCTAAGTGTGCCCTAACTGTTACCTAAGTGTGCCCTAAGTGTTACCTAAGTGTGCCCTAAGTGTTACCTAAGTGTTACCTAAGTGTGCCCTAAGTGTTACCTAAGTGTGCCCTAAGTGTTACCTAAGTGTGCCCTAAGTGTTACCTAAGTGTGCCCTAAGTGTTACCTACGTGTGCCCTAAGTGTTACCTAAGTGTTACCTAAGTGTGCCCTAAGTGTTACCTAAGTGTGCCCTAAGTGTTACCTAAGTGTTACCTAAGTGTGCCCTAAGTGTTACCTAAGTGTGACATAAGTGTTACCTAAGTGTGCCCTAAGTGTTACCTAAGTGTGCCCTAAGTGTTACCTAAGTCTGCCCTAAGTGTTACCTAAGTGTGCCCGAAGTGTTACCTAAAGGTGCCCTAAGTGTTACCTAAGTGTGCCCTAAGTGTTACCTAAGTGTAGCCTAAGTGTTACCCAAGTGTTATCTAAGTGTGCCCTAAGTGTTACCTAAGTGTGCCATAAGTGTTACCTAAGTGTGCCCTAAGTGTTACCTAAGTGTGCCCTAAGTGTTACCTAAGTGTGCCCTAACTGTTACCTAAGTGTGCCCTAAGTGTTACCTAAGTGTGCCCTAAGTGTTACCTAAGTGTTACCTAAGTGTGCCCTAAGTGTTACCTAAGTGTGCCCTAAGTGTTACCTAAGTGTGCCCTAAGTGTTACCTAAGTGTAGCCTAAGTGTTACCTAAGTCTTACCTAAGTGTTACCTAAGTGTTACCTAAGTGTTACCTAAGTGTGCCCTAAGTGTTACCTAAGTGTGCCCTAAGTGTTACCTAAGTGTAACCTAAGTGTGCCCTAAGTGTTACCTAAGTGTGCCCTAAGTGTGCCCTAAGTGTTACCTAAGTGTGCCCTAAGTGTTACCTAAGTGTTACCTAAGTGTGCCCTAAGTGTTACCTAAGTGTGACATAAGTGTTACCTAAGTGTGCCCTAAGTGTTACCTAAGTGTGCCCTAAGTGTTACCTAAGTGTGCCCTAAGTGTTACCTAAGTGTGCCCTAAGTGTTACCTAAGTGTGCCCTAAGTGTTACCTAAAGGTGCCCTAAGTGTGCCCTAAGTGTTACCTAAAGGTGCCCTAAGTGTTACCTAAGTGTGCCCTAAGTGTGCCCTAAGTGTTACCTAAGTGTGCCCTAAGTGTTACCTAAGTGTGCCCTAAGTGTTACCTAAGTGTGCCCTAAGTGTTACCTAAAGGTGCCCTAAGTGTTACCTAAGTGTGCCCTAAGTGTTACCTAAGTGTAGCCTAAGTGTTACCCAAGTGTTATCTAAGTGTGCCCTAAGTGTTACCTAAGTGTGCCATAAGTGTTACCTAAGTGTGCCCTAAGTGTTACCTAAGTGTGCCCTAAGTGTTACCTAAGTGTGCCCTAAGTGTTACCTAAGTGTAGCCTAAGTGTTACCTAAGTGTTACCTAAGTGTTACCTAAGTGTTACCTAAGTGTTACCTAAGTGTGCCCTAAGTGTTACCTAAGTGTGCCCTAAGTGTTACCTAAGTGTTACCTAAGTGTGCCCTAAGTGTTACCTAAGTGTGCCCTAAGTGTGCCATAAGTGTTACCTAAGTGTGCCCTAAGTGTTACCTAAGTGTAGCCTAAGTGTTACCCAAGTGTTATCTAAGTGTGCCCTAAGTGTTACCTAAGTGTGCCCTAAGTGTTACCTAAGTGTGACATAAGTGTTACCTAAGTGTGCCCTAAGTGTTACCTAAGTGTGCCCTAAGTGTTACCTAAGTGTGCCCTAAGTGTTACCTAAGTGTGCCCTAAGTGTTACCTAAAGGTGCCCTAAGTGCTACCTAAGTGTGCCCTAAGTGTTACCTAAGTGTAGCCTAAGTGTTACCTAAGTGTTACCTAAGTGTTACCTAAGTGTTACCTAAGTGTTACCTAAGTGTGCCCTAAGTGTTACCTAAGTGTGCCCTAAGTGTTACCTAAGTGTAACCTAAGTGTGCCCTAAGTGTTACCTAAGTGTGCCCTAAGTGTGCCCTAACTGTTACCTAAGTGTGCCCTAACTGTTACCTAAGTGTGCCCTAAGTGTTACCTAAGTGTGCCCTAAGTGTTACCTAAGTGTTTCCTAAGTGTGCCCTAAGTGTTACCTAAGTGTTTCCTAAGTGTGCCCTAAGTGTGCCCTAAGTGTTACCTAAGTGTGCCCTAAGTGTTACCTAAGTGTTACCTAAGTGTGCCCTAAGTGTTACCTAAGTGTGCCCTAAGTGTTACCTAAGTGTTACCTAAGTGTGCCCTAAGTGTTACCTAAGTGTGACATAAGTGTTACCTAAGTGTGCCCTAAGTGTTACCTAAGTGTGCCCTAAGTGTTACCTAAGTGTGCCCTAAGTGTTACCTAAGTGTGCCCTAAGTGTTACCTAAGTGTGCCCTAAGTGTTACCTAAAGGTGCCCTAAGTGTTACCTAAGTGTGTCCTAAGTGTTACCAAAGTGTTTCCTAAGTGTGCCATAAGTGTTACCTAAGTGTGCCCTAAGTGTTACCTAAGTGTGCCCTAAGTGTTACCTAAGTGTAGCCTAAGTGTGCCCTAACTGTTACCTAAGTGTGCCCTAACTGTTACCTAAGTGTGCCCTAAGTGTTACCTAAGTGTGTCCTAAGTGTTACCAAAGTGTTTCCTAAGTGTGCCATAAGTGTTACCTAAGTGTGCCCTAAGTGTTACCTAAGTGTGCCCTAAGTGTTACCTAAGTGTGCCCTAACTGTTACCTAAGTGTGCCCTAAGTGTTACCTAAGTGTGCCCTAAGTGTTACCTAAGTGTTACCTAAGTGTGCCCTAAGTGTTACCTAAGTGTGCCCTAAGTGTTACCTAAGTGTGCCCTAAGTGTTACCTAAGTGTAGCCTAAGTGTTACCTAAGTCTTACCTAAGTGTTACCTAAGTGTTACCTAAGTGTTACCTAAGTGTGCCCTAAGTGTTACCTAAGTGTGCCCTAAGTGTTACCTAAGTGTAACCTAAGTGTGCCCTAAGTGTTACCTAAGTGTGCCCTAAGTGTGCCCTAAGTGTTACCTAAGTGTGCCCTAAGTGTTACCTAAGTGTTACCTAAGTGTGCCCTAAGTGTTACCTAAGTGTGACATAAGTGTTACCTAAGTGTGCCCTAAGTGTTACCTAAGTGTGCCCTAAGTGTTACCTAAGTGTGCCCTAAGTGTTACCTAAGTTTGCCCTAAGTGTTACCTAAGTGTGCCCTAAGTGTTACCTAAAGGTGCCCTAAGTGTGCCCTAAGTGTTACCTAAAGGTGCCCTAAGTGTTACCTAAGTGTGCCCTAAGTGTGCCCTAAGTGTTACCTAAGTGTGCCCTAAGTGTTACCTAAGTGTGCCCTAAGTGTTACCTAAGTGTGCCCTAAGTGTTACCTAAAGGTGCCCTAAGTGTTACCTAAGTGTGCCCTAAGTGTTACCTAAGTGTAGCCTAAGTGTTACCCAAGTGTTATCTAAGTGTGCCCTAAGTGTTACCTAAGTGTGCCATAAGTGTTACCTAAGTGTGCCCTAAGTGTTACCTAAGTGTGCCCTAAGTGTTACCTAAGTGTGCCCTAAGTGTTACCTAAGTGTAGCCTAAGTGTTACCTAAGTGTTACCTAAGTGTTACCTAAGTGTTACCTAAGTGTGCCCTAAGTGTTACCTAAGTGTGCCCTAAGTGTTACCTAAGTGTAACCTAAGTGTGCCCTAAGTGTTACCTAAGTGTGCCCTAAGTGTGCCATAAGTGTTACCTAAGTGTACCCTAAGTGTTACCTAAGTGTAGCCTAAGTGTTACCCAAGTGTTATCTAAGTGTGCCCTAAGTGTTACCTAAGTGTGCCCTAAGTGTTACCTAAGTGTGACATAAGTGTTACCTAAGTGTGCCCTAAGTGTTACCTAAGTGTGCCCTAAGTGTTACCTAAGTGTGCCCTAAGTGTTACCTAAGTGTGCCCTAAGTGTTACCTAAAGGTGCCCTAAGTGCTACCTAAGTGTGCCCTAAGTGTTACCTAAGTGTAGCCTAAGTGTTACCTAAGTGTTACCTAAGTGTTACCTAAGTGTTACCTAAGTGTTACCTAAGTGTGCCCTAAGTGTTACCTAAGTGTGCCCTAAGTGTTACCTAAGTGTAACCTAAGTGTGCCCTAAGTGTTACCTAAGTGTGCCCTAAGTGTGCCCTAACTGTTACCTAAGTGTGCCCTAACTGTTACCTAAGTGTGCCCTAAGTGTTACCTACGTGTGCCCTAAGTGTTACCTAAGTGTTACCTAAGTGTGCCCTAAGTGTTACCTAAGTGTGCCCAAAATGTTACCTAAGTGTTACCTAAGTGTGCCCTAAGTGTTACCTAAGTGTGACATAAGTGTTACCTAAGTGTGCCCTAAGTGTTACCTAAGTGTGCCCTAAGTGTTACCTAAGTGTGCCCTAAGTGTTACCTAAGTGTGCCCGAAGTGTTACCTAAAGGTGCCCTAAGTGTTACCTAAGTGTGCCCTAAGTGTTACCTAAGTGTAGCCTAAGTGTTACCCAAGTGTTATCTAAGTGTGCCCTAAGTGTGCCCTAAGTGTTACCTAAAGGTGCCCTAAGTGTTACCTAAGTGTGCCCTAAGTGTTACCTAAGTGTAGCCTAAGTGTTACCCAAGTGTTATCTAAGTGTGCCCTAAGTGTTACCTAAGTGTGCCATAAGTGTTACCTAAGTGTGCCCTAAGTGTTACCTAAGTGTGCCCTAAGTGTTACCTAAGTGTGCCCTAACTGTTACCTAAGTGTTTCCTAAGTGTGCCCTAAGTGTGCCCTAAGTGTTACCTAAGTGTGCCCTAAGTGTTACCTAAGTGTGCCCTAAGTGTTACCTACGTGTGCCCTAAGTGTTACCTAAGTGTTACCTAAGTGTGCCCTAAGTGTTACCTAAGTGTGCCCTAAGTGTTACCTAAGTGTTACCTAAGTGTGCCCTAAGTGTTACCTAAGTGTGACATAAGTGTTACCTAAGTGTGCCCTAAGTGTTACCTAAGTGTGCCCTAAGTGTTACCTAAGTGTGCCCTAAGTGTTACCTAAGTGTGCCCGAAGTGTTACCTAAAGGTGCCCTAAGTGTTACCTAAGTGTGCCCTAAGTGTTACCTAAGTGTAGCCTAAGTGTTACCCAAGTGTTATCTAAGTGTGCCCTAAGTGTTACCTAAGTGTGCCATAAGTGTTACCTAAGTGTGCCCTAAGTGTTACCTAAGTGTGCCCTAAGTGTTACCTAAGTGTGCCCTAACTGTTACCTAAGTGTACCCTAAGTGTGCCCTAAGTGTTACCTAAGTGTGCCCTAAGTGTGCCCTAACTGTTACCTAAGTGTGCCCTAACTGTTACCTAAGTGTGCCCTAACTGTTACCTAAGTGTGCCCTAAGTGATACCTAAGTGTGCCCTAAGTGTTACCTAAGTGTGCCCTAAGTGTTACCTAAGTGTTACCTAAGTGTGCCCTAAGTGTTACCTAAGTGTGCCCTAAGTGTTACCTAAGTGTAGCCTAAGTGTTACCCAAGTGTTATCTAAGTGTGCCCTAAGTGTTACCTAAGTGTGCCATAAGTGTTACCTAAGTGTGCCCTAAGTGTTACCTAAGTGTGCCCTAAGTGTTACCTAAGTGTGCCCTAACTGTTACCTAAGTGTTTCCTAAGTGTGCCCTAAGTGTGCCCTAAGTGTTACCTAAGTGTGCCCTAAGTGTTACCTAAGTGTGCCCTAAGTGTTACCTACGTGTGCCCTAAGTGTTACCTAAGTGTTACCTAAGTGTGCCCTAAGTGTTACCTAAGTGTGCCCTAAGTGTTACCTAAGTGTTACCTAAGTGTGCCCTAAGTGTTACCTAAGTGTGACATAAGTGTTACCTAAGTGTGCCCTAAGTGTTACCTAAGTGTGCCCTAAGTGTTACCTAAGTGTGCCCTAAGTGTTACCTAAGTGTGCCCGAAGTGTTACCTAAAGGTGCCCTAAGTGTTACCTAAGTGTGCCCTAAGTGTTACCTAAGTGTAGCCTAAGTGTTACCCAAGTGTTATCTAAGTGTGCCCTAAGTGTTACCTAAGTGTGCCATAAGTGTTACCTAAGTGTGCCCTAAGTGTTACCTAAGTGTGCCCTAAGTGTTACCTAAGTGTGCCCTAACTGTTACCTAAGTGTGCCCTAAGTGTTACCTAAGTGTGCCCTAAGTGTTACCTAAGTGTTACCTAAGTGTGCCCTAAGTGTTACCTAAGTGTGCCCTAAGTGTTACCTAAGTGTGCCCTAAGTGTTACCTAAGTGTGCCCTAAGTGTTACCTACGTGTGCCCTAAGTGTTACCTAAGTGTTACCTAAGTGTGCCCTAAGTGTTACCTAAGTGTGCCCTAAGTGTTACCTAAGTGTTACCTAAGTGTGCCCTAAGTGTTACCTAAGTGTGACATAAGTGTTACCTAAGTGTGCCCTAAGTGTTACCTAAGTGTGCCCTAAGTGTTACCTAAGTCTGCCCTAAGTGTTACCTAAGTGTGCCCGAAGTGTTACCTAAAGGTGCCCTAAGTGTTACCTAAGTGTGCCCTAAGTGTTACCTAAGTGTAGCCTAAGTGTTACCCAAGTGTTATCTAAGTGTGCCCTAAGTGTTACCTAAGTGTGCCATAAGTGTTACCTAAGTGTGCCCTAAGTGTTACCTAAGTGTGCCCTAAGTGTTACCTAAGTGTGCCCTAACTGTTACCTAAGTGTGCCCTAAGTGTTACCTAAGTGTGCCCTAAGTGTTACCTAAGTGTTACCTAAGTGTGCCCTAAGTGTTACCTAAGTGTGCCCTAAGTGTTACCTAAGTGTGCCCTAAGTGTTACCTAAGTGTAGCCTAAGTGTTACCTAAGTCTTACCTAAGTGTTACCTAAGTGTTACCTAAGTGTTACCTAAGTGTGCCCTAAGTGTTACCTAAGTGTGCCCTAAGTGTTACCTAAGTGTAACCTAAGTGTGCCCTAAGTGTTACCTAAGTGTGCCCTAAGTGTGCCCTAAGTGTTACCTAAGTGTGCCCTAAGTGTTACCTAAGTGTTACCTAAGTGTGCCCTAAGTGTTACCTAAGTGTGACATAAGTGTTACCTAAGTGTGCCCTAAGTGTTACCTAAGTGTGCCCTAAGTGTTACCTAAGTGTGCCCTAAGTGTTACCTAAGTTTGCCCTAAGTGTTACCTAAGTGTGCCCTAAGTGTTACCTAAAGGTGCCCTAAGTGTGCCCTAAGTGTTACCTAAAGGTGCCCTAAGTGTTACCTAAGTGTGCCCTAAGTGTGCCCTAAGTGTTACCTAAGTGTGCCCTAAGTGTTACCTAAGTGTGCCCTAAGTGTTACCTAAGTGTGCCCTAAGTGTTACCTAAAGGTGCCCTAAGTGTTACCTAAGTGTGCCCTAAGTGTTACCTAAGTGTAGCCTAAGTGTTACCCAAGTGTTATCTAAGTGTGCCCTAAGTGTTACCTAAGTGTGCCATAAGTGTTACCTAAGTGTGCCCTAAGTGTTACCTAAGTGTGCCCTAAGTGTTACCTAAGTGTGCCCTAAGTGTTACCTAAGTGTAGCCTAAGTGTTACCTAAGTGTTACCTAAGTGTTACCTAAGTGTTACCTAAGTGTTACCTAAGTGTGCCCTAAGTGTTACCTAAGTGTGCCCTAAGTGTTACCTAAGTGTAACCTAAGTGTGCCCTAAGTGTTACCTAAGTGTGCCCTAAGTGTGCCATAAGTGTTACCTAAGTGTGCCCTAAGTGTTACCTAAGTGTAGCCTAAGTGTTACCCAAGTGTTATCTAAGTGTGCCCTAAGTGTTACCTAAGTGTGCCCTAAGTGTTACCTAAGTGTGACATAAGTGTTACCTAAGTGTGCCCTAAGTGTTACCTAAGTGTGCCCTAAGTGTTACCTAAGTGTGCCCTAAGTGTTACCTAAGTGTGCCCTAAGTGTTACCTAAAGGTGCCCTAAGTGCTACCTAAGTGTGCCCTAAGTGTTACCTAAGTGTAGCCTAAGTGTTACCTAAGTGTTACCTAAGTGTTACCTAAGTGTTACCTAAGTGTTACCTAAGTGTGCCCTAAGTGTTACCTAAGTGTGCCCTAAGTGTTACCTAAGTGTAACCTAAGTGTGCCCTAAGTGTTACCTAAGTGTGCCCTAAGTGTGCCCTAACTGTTACCTAAGTGTGCCCTAACTGTTACCTAAGTGTGCCCTAAGTGTTACCTAAGTGTGCCCTAAGTGTTACCTAAGTGTTTCCTAAGTGTGCCCTAAGTGTTACCTAAGTGTTTCCTAAGTGTGCCCTAAGTGTGCCCTAAGTGTTACCTAAGTGTGCCCTAAGTGTTACCTAAGTGTTACCTAAGTGTGCCCTAAGTGTTACCTAAGTGTGCCCTAAGTGTTACCTAAGTGTTACCTAAGTGTGCCCTAAGTGTTACCTAAGTGTGACATAAGTGTTACCTAAGTGTGCCCTAAGTGTTACCTAAGTGTGCCCTAAGTGTTACCTAAGTGTGCCCTAAGTGTTACCTAAGTGTGCCCTAAGTGTTACCTAAGTGTGCCCTAAGTGTTACCTAAAGGTGCCCTAAGTGTTACCTAAGTGTGTCCTAAGTGTTACCAAAGTGTTTCCTAAGTGTGCCATAAGTGTTACCTAAGTGTGCCCTAAGTGTTACCTAAGTGTGCCCTAAGTGTTACCTAAGTGTAGCCTAAGTGTGCCCTAACTGTTACCTAAGTGTGCCCTAACTGTTACCTAAGTGTGCCCTAAGTGTTACCTAAGTGTGTCCTAAGTGTTACCAAAGTGTTTCCTAAGTGTGCCATAAGTGTTACCTAAGTGTGCCCTAAGTGTTACCTAAGTGTGCCCTAAGTGTTACCTAAGTGTGCCCTAACTGTTACCTAAGTGTGCCCTAAGTGTTACCTAAGTGTGCCCTAAGTGTTACCTAAGTGTTACCTAAGTGTGCCCTAAGTGTTACCTAAGTGTGCCCTAAGTGTTACCTAAGTGTGCCCTAAGTGTTACCTAAGTGTAGCCTAAGTGTTACCTAAGTCTTACCTAAGTGTTACCTAAGTGTTACCTAAGTGTTACCTAAGTGTGCCCTAAGTGTTACCTAAGTGTGCCCTAAGTGTTACCTAAGTGTAACCTAAGTGTGCCCTAAGTGTTACCTAAGTGTGCCCTAAGTGTGCCCTAAGTGTTACCTAAGTGTGCCCTAAGTGTTACCTAAGTGTTACCTAAGTGTGCCCTAAGTGTTACCTAAGTGTGACATAAGTGTTACCTAAGTGTGCCCTAAGTGTTACCTAAGTGTGCCCTAAGTGTTACCTAAGTGTGCCCTAAGTGTTACCTAAGTTTGCCCTAAGTGTTACCTAAGTGTGCCCTAAGTGTTACCTAAGGGTGCCCTAAGTGTGCCCTAAGTGTTACCTAAAGGTGCCCTAAGTGTTACCTAAGTGTGCCCTAAGTGTGCCCTAAGTGTTACCTAAGTGTGCCCTAAGTGTTACCTAAGTGTGCCCTAAGTGTTACCTAAGTGTGCCCTAAGTGTTACCTAAAGGTGCCCTAAGTGTTACCTAAGTGTGCCCTAAGTGTTACCTAAGTGTAGCCTAAGTGTTACCCAAGTGTTATCTAAGTGTGCCCTAAGTGTTACCTAAGTGTGCCATAAGTGTTACCTAAGTGTGCCCTAAGTGTTACCTAAGTGTGCCCTAAGTGTTACCTAAGTGTGCCCTAAGTGTTACCTAAGTGTAGCCTAAGTGTTACCTAAGTGTTACCTAAGTGTTACCTAAGTGTTACCTAAGTGTTACCTAAGTGTGCCCTAAGTGTTACCTAAGTGTGCCCTAAGTGTTACCTAAGTGTAACCTAAGTGTGCCCTAAGTGTTACCTAAGTGTGCCCTAAGTGTGCCATAAGTGTTACCTAAGTGTGCCCTAAGTGTTACCTAAGTGTAGCCTAAGTGTTACCCAAGTGTTATCTAAGTGTGCCCTAAGTGTTACCTAAGTGTGCCCTAAGTGTTACCTAAGTGTGACATAAGTGTTACCTAAGTGTGCCCTAAGTGTTACCTAAGTGTGCCCTAAGTGTTACCTAAGTGTGCCCTAAGTGTTACCTAAGTGTGCCCTAAGTGTTACCTAAAGGTGCCCTAAGTGCTACCTAAGTGTGCCCTAAGTGTTACCTAAGTGTAGCCTAAGTGTTACCTAAGTGTTACCTAAGTGTTACCTAAGTGTTACCTAAGTGTTACCTAAGTGTGCCCTAAGTGTTACCTAAGTGTGCCCTAAGTGTTACCTAAGTGTAACCTAAGTGTGCCCTAAGTGTTACCTAAGTGTGCCCTAAGTGTGCCCTAACTGTTACCTAAGTGTGCCCTAACTGTTACCTAAGTGTGCCCTAAGTGTTACCTACGTGTGCCCTAAGTGTTACCTAAGTGTTACCTAAGTGTGCCCTAAGTGTTACCTAAGTGTGCCCTAAGTGTTACCTAAGTGTTACCTAAGTGTGCCCTAAGTGTTACCTAAGTGTGACATAAGTGTTACCTAAGTGTGCCCTAAGTGTTACCTAAGTGTGCCCTAAGTGTTACCTAAGTGTGCCCTAAGTGTTACCTAAGTGTGCCCGAAGTGTTACCTAAAGGTGCCCTAAGTGTTACCTAAGTGTGCCCTAAGTGTTACCTAAGTGTAGCCTAAGTGTTACCCAAGTGTTATCTAAGTGTGCCCTAAGTGTGCCCTAAGTGTTACCTAAAGGTGCCCTAAGTGTTACCTAAGTGTGCCCTAAGTGTTACCTAAGTGTAGCCTAAGTGTTACCCAAGTGTTATCTAAGTGTGCCCTAAGTGTTACCTAAGTGTGCCATAAGTGTTACCTAAGTGTGCCCTAAGTGTTACCTAAGTGTGCCCTAAGTGTTACCTAAGTGTGCCCTAACTGTTACCTAAGTGTTTCCTAAGTGTGCCCTAAGTGTGCCCTAAGTGTTACCTAAGTGTGCCCTAAGTGTTACCTAAGTGTGCCCTAAGTGTTACCTACGTGTGCCCTAAGTGTTACCTAAGTGTTACCTAAGTGTGCCCTAAGTGTTACCTAAGTGTGCCCTAAGTGTTACCTAAGTGTTACCTAAGTGTGCCCTAAGTGTTACCTAAGTGTGACATAAGTGTTACCTAAGTGTGCCCTAAGTGTTACCTAAGTGTGCCCTAAGTGTTACCTAAGTGTGCCCTAAGTGTTACCTAAGTGTGCCCGAAGTGTTACCTAAAGGTGCCCTAAGTGTTACCTAAGTGTGCCCTAAGTGTTACCTAAGTGTAGCCTAAGTGTTACCCAAGTGTTATCTAAGTGTGCCCTAAGTGTTACCTAAGTGTGCCATAAGTGTTACCTAAGTGTGCCCTAAGTGTTACCTAAGTGTGCCCTAAGTGTTACCTAAGTGTGCCCTAACTGTTACCTAAGTGTGCCCTAAGTGTTACCTAAGTGTGCCCTAAGTGTTACCTAAGTGTTACCTAAGTGTGCCCTAAGTGTTACCTAAGTGTGCCCTAAGTGTTACCTAAGTGTGCCCTAAGTGTTACCTAAGTGTAGCCTAAGTGTTACCTAAGTCTTACCTAAGTGTTACCTAAGTGTTACCTAAGTGTTACCTAAGTGTGCCCTAAGTGTTACCTAAGTGTGCCCTAAGTGTTACCTAAGTGTAACCTAAGTGTAACCTAAGTGTGCCCTAAGTGTTACCTAAGTGTGCCCTAAGTGTGCCCTAAGTGTTACCTAAGTGTGCCCTAAGTGTTACCTAAAGGTGCCCTAAGTGCTACCTAAGTGTGCCCTAAGTGTTACCTAAGTGTAGCCTAAGTGTGCCCTAAGTGTTACCTAAGTGTGCCCTAAGTGTGCCCTAACTGTTACCTAAGTGTGCCCTAAGTGTTACCTAAGTGTTACCTAAGTGTTACCTAAGTGTAGCCTAAGTGTTACCTAAGTGTGCCCTAAGTGTTACCTAAGTGTACCCTAAGTGTGCCCTAAGTGTTACCTAAGTGTGCCCTAAGTGTGCCCTAACTGTTACCCAAGTGTGCCCTAACTGTTACCTAAGTGTGCCCTAACTGCTACCTAAGTGTGCCCTAAGTGTTACCTAAGTGTTTCCTAAGTGTGCCCTAAGTGTTACCTAGGTGTTTCCTAAGTGTGCCCTAAGTGTGCCCTAAGTGTTACCTAAGTGTGCCCTAAGTGTTACCTAAGTGTGCCCTAAGTGATACCTAAGTGTGCCCTAAGTGTTACCTAAGTGTGCCCTAAGTGTTACCTAAGTGTTACCTAAGTGTGCCCTAAGTGTTACCTAAGTGTGCCCTAAGTGTTACCTAAGTGTTACCTAAGTGTGCCCTAAGTGTTACCTAAGTGTGACATAAGTGTTACCTAAGTGTGCCCTAAGTGTTACCTAAGTGTGCCCTAAGTGTTACCTAAGTGTGCCCTAAGTGTTACCTAAGTTTGCCCTAAGTGTTACCTAAGTGTGCCCTAAGTGTTACCTAAAGGTGCCCTAAGTGCTACCTAAGTGTGCCCTAAGTGTTACCTAAGTGTAGCCTAAGTGTTACCCAAGTGTTATCTAAGTGTGCCCTAAGTGTTACCTAAGTGTGCCATAAGTGTTACCTAAGTGTGCCCTAAGTGTTACCTAAGTGTGCCCTAAGTGTTACCTAAGTGTGCCCTAAGTGTTACCTAAGTGTAGCCTAAGTGTTACCTAAGTGTTACCTAAGTGTTACCTAAGTGTTACCTAAGTGTTACCTAAGTGTGCCCTAAGTGTTACCTAAGTGTGCCCTAAGTGTTACCTAAGTGTAACCTAAGTGTGCCCTAAGTGTTACCTAAGTGTGCCCTAAGTGTGCCATAAGTGTTACCTAAGTGTGCCCTAAGTGTTACCTAAGTGTAGCCTAAGTGTTACCCAAGTGTTATCTAAGTGTGCCCTAAGTGTTACCTAAGTGTGCCCTAAGTGTTACCTAAGTGTGACATAAGTGTTACCTAAGTGTGCCCTAAGTGTTACCTAAGTGTGCCCTAAGTGTTACCTAAGTGTGCCCTAAGTGTTACCTAAGTGTGCCCTAAGTGTTACCTAAAGGTGCCCTAAGTGCTACCTAAGTGTGCCCTAAGTGTTACCTAAGTGTAGCCTAAGTGTTACCTAAGTGTTACCTAAGTGTTACCTAAGTGTTACCTAAGTGTGCCCTAAGTGTTACCTAAGTGTGCCCTAAGTGTTACCTAAGTGTAACCTAAGTGTGCCCTAAGTGTTACCTAAGTGTGCCCTAAGTGTGCCCTAACTGTTACCTAAGTGTGCCCTAACTGTTACCTAAGTGTGCCCTAAGTGTTACCTAAGTGTGCCCTAAGTGTTACCTAAGTGTTTCCTAAGTGTGCCCTAAGTGTTACCTAAGTGTGCCCTAAGTGTGCCCTAAGTGTTACCTAAGTGTGCCCTAAGTGTTACCTAAGTGTTACCTAAGTGTGCCCTAAGTGTTACCTAAGTGTGACATAAGTGTTACCTAAGTGTGCCCTAAGTGTTACCTAAGTGTGCCCTAAGTGTTACCTAAGTGTGCCCTAAGTGTTACCTAAGTTTGCCCTAAGTGTTACCTAAGTGTGCCCTAAGTGTTACCTAAAGTTGCCCTAAGTGTGCCCTAAGTGTTACCTAAAGGTGCCCTAAGTGTTACCTAAGTGTGCCCTAAGTGTGCCCTAAGTGTTACCTAAGTGTGCCCTAAGTGTTACCTAAGTGTGCCCTAAGTGTTACCTAAGTGTGCCCTAAGTGTTACCTAAAGGTGCCCTAAGTGTTACCTAAGTGTGCCCTAAGTGTTACCTAAGTGTAGCCTAAGTGTTACCCAAGTGTTATCTAAGTGTGCCCTAAGTGTTACCTAAGTGTGCCATAAGTGTTACCTAAGTGTGCCCTAAGTGTTACCTAAGTGTAGCCTAAGTGTTACCTAAGTGTTACCTAAGTGTTACCTAAGTGTTACCTAAGTGTTACCTAAGTGTTACCTAAGTGTGCCCTAAGTGTTACCTAAGTGTGCCCTAAGTGTTACCTAAGTGTAACCTAAGTGTGCCCTAAGTGTTACCTAAGTGTGCCCTAAGTGTGCCATAAGTGTTACCTAAGTGTGCCCTAAGTGTTACCTAAGTGTAGCCTAAGTGTTACCCAAGTGTTATCTAAGTGTGCCCTAAGTGTTACCTAAGTGTGCCCTAAGTGTTACCTAAGTGTGACATAAGTGTTACCTAAGTGTGCCCTAAGTGTTACCTAAGTGTGCCCTAAGTGTTACCTAAGTGTGCCCTAAGTGTTACCTAAGTGTGCCCTAAGTGTTACCTAAAGGTGCCCTAAGTGCTACCTAAGTGTGCCCTAAGTGTTACCTAAGTGTAGCCTAAGTGTTACCTAAGTGTTACCTAAGTGTTACCTAAGTGTTACCTAAGTGTTACCTAAGTGTGCCCTAAGTGTTACCTAAGTGTGCCCTAAGTGTTACCTAAGTGTAACCTAAGTGTGCCCTAAGTGTTACCTAAGTGTGCCCTAAGTGTGCCCTAACTGTTACCTAAGTGTGCCCTAACTGTTACCTAAGTGTGCCCTAAGTGTTACCTACGTGTGCCCTAAGTGTTACCTAAGTGTTACCTAAGTGTGCCCTAAGTGTTACCTAAGTGTGCCCTAAGTGTTACCTAAGTGTTACCTAAGTGTGCCCTAAGTGTTACCTAAGTGTGACATAAGTGTTACCTAAGTGTGCCCTAAGTGTTACCTAAGTGTGCCCTAAGTGTTACCTAAGTGTGCCCTAAGTGTTACCTAAGTGTGCCCGAAGTGTTACCTAAAGGTGCCCTAAGTGTTACCTAAGTGTGCCCTAAGTGTTACCTAAGTGTAGCCTAAGTGTTACCCAAGTGTTATCTAAGTGTGCCCTAAGTGTTACCTAAGTGTGCCATAAGTGTTACCTAAGTGTGCCCTAAGTGTTACCTAAGTGTGCCCTAAGTGTTACCTAAGTGTGCCCTAACTGTTACCTAAGTGTGCCCTAAGTGTTACCTAAGTGTGCCCTAAGTGTTACCTAAGTGTTACCTAAGTGTGCCCTAAGTGTTACCTAAGTGTGCCCTAAGTGTTACCTAAGTGTGCCCTAAGTGTTACCTAAGTGTAGCCTAAGTGTTACCTAAGTCTTACCTAAGTGTTACCTAAGTGTTACCTAAGTGTTACCTAAGTGTGCCCTAAGTGTTACCTAAGTGTGCCCTAAGTGTTACCTAAGTGTAACCTAAGTGTAACCTAAGTGTGCCCTAAGTGTTACCTAAGTGTGCCCTAAGTGTGCCCTAAGTGTTACCTAAGTGTGCCCTAAGTGTTACCTAAAGGTGCCCTAAGTGCTACCTAAGTGTGCCCTAAGTGTTACCTAAGTGTAGCCTAAGTGTGCCCTAAGTGTTACCTAAGTGTGCCCTAAGTGTGCCCTAACTGTTACCTAAGTGTGCCCTAAGTGTTACCTAAGTGTTACCTAAGTGTTACCTAAGTGTAGCCTAAGTGTTACCTAAGTGTGCCCTAAGTGTTACCTAAGTGTACCCTAAGTGTGCCCTAAGTGTTACCTAAGTGTGCCCTAAGTGTGCCCTAACTGTTACCCAAGTGTGCCCTAACTGTTACCTAAGTGTGCCCTAACTGCTACCTAAGTGTGCCCTAAGTGTTACCTAAGTGTTTCCTAAGTGTGCCCTAAGTGTTACCTAAGTGTTTCCTAAGTGTGCCCTAAGTGTGCCCTAAGTGTTACCTAAGTGTGCCCTAAGTGTTACCTAAGTGTGCCCTAAGTGATACCTAAGTGTGCCCTAAGTGTTACCTAAGTGTGCCCTAAGTGTTACCTAAGTGTTACCTAAGTGTGCCCTAAGTGTTACCTAAGTGTGCCCTAAGTGTTACCTAAGTGTTACCTAAGTGTGCCCTAAGTGTTACCTAAGTGTGACATAAGTGTTACCTAAGTGTGCCCTAAGTGTTACCTAAGTGTGCCCTAAGTGTTACCTAAGTGTGCCCTAAGTGTTACCTAAGTTTGCCCTAAGTGTTACCTAAGTGTGCCCTAAGTGTTACCTAAAGGTGCCCTAAGTGTTACCTAAGTGTGCCCTAAGTGTTACCTAAGTGTAGCCTAAGTGTTACCCAAGTGTTATCTAAGTGTGCCCTAAGTGTTACCTAAGTGTGCCATAAGTGTTACCTAAGTGTGCCCTAAGTGTTACCTAAGTGTGCCCTAAGTGTTACCTAAGTGTGCCCTAAGTGTTACCTAAGTGTAGCCTAAGTGTTACCTAAGTGTTACCTAAGTGTTACCTAAGTGTTACCTAAGTGTTACCAAAGTGTGCCCTAAGTGTTACCTAAGTGTGCCCTAAGTGTTACCTAAGTGTAACCTAAGTGTGCCCTAAGTGTTACCTAAGTGTGCCCTAAGTGTGACCTAAGTGTTACCTAAGTGTGCCCTAAGTGTTACCTAAGTGTAGCCTAAGTGTTACCCAAGTGTTATCTAAGTGTGCCCTAAGTGTTACCTAAGTGTGCCCTAAGTGTTACCTAAGTGTGACATAAGTGTTACCTAAGTGTGCCCTAAGTGTTACCTAAGTGTGCCCTAAGTGTTACCTAAGTGTGCCCTAAGTGTTACCTAAGTGTGCCCTAAGTGTTACCTAAGTGTGCCCTAAGTGTTACCTAAAGGTGCCCTAAGTGCTACCTAAGTGTGCCCTAAGTGTTACCTAAGTGTAGCCTAAGTGTTACCTAAGTGTTACCTAAGTGTTACCTAAGTGTGCCCTAAGTGTTACCTAAGTGTGCCCTAAGTGTTACCTAAGTGTAACCTAAGTGTGCCCTAAGTGTTACCTAAGTGTGCCCTAAGTGTGCCCTTACTGTTACCTAAGTGTGCCCTAACTGTTACCTAAGTGTGCCCTAAGTGTTACCTAAGTGTTTCCTAAGTGTGCCCTAAGTGTTACCTAAGTGTTTCCTAAGTGTGCCCTAAGTGTGCCCTAAGTGTTACCTAAGTGTGCCCTAAGTGTTACCTAAGTGTTACCTAAGTGTGCCCTAAGTGTTACCTAAGTGTGCCCTAAGTGTTACCTAAGTGTTACCTAAGTGTGCCCTAAGTGTTACCTAAGTGTGCCCTAAGTGTTACCTAAGTGTTACCTAAGTGTGCCCTAAGTGTTACCTAAGTGTGACATAAGTGTTACCTAAGTGTGCCCTAAGTGTTACCTAAGTTTGCCCTAAGTGTTACCTAAGTGTGCCCTAAGTGTTACCTAAAGGTGCCCTAAGTGTTACCTAAGTGTGCCCTAAGTGTTACCTAAGTGTAGCCTAAGTGTTACCCAAGTGTTATCTAAGTGTGCCCTAAGTGTTACCTAAGTGTGCCATAAGTGTTACCTAAGTGTGCCCTAAGTGTTACCTAAGTGTGCCCTAAGTGTTACCTAAGTGTGCCCTAAGTGTTACCTAAGTGTAGCCTAAGTGTTACCTAAGTGTTACCTAAGTGTTACCTAAGTGTTACCTAAGTGTTACCAAAGTGTGCCCTAAGTGTTACCTAAGTGTGCCCTAAGTGTTACCTAAGTGTAACCTAAGTGTGCCCTAAGTGTTACCTAAGTGTGCCCTAAGTGTGCCATAAGTGTTACCTAAGTGTGCCCTAAGTGTTACCTAAGTGTAGCCTAAGTGTTACCCAAGTGTTATCTAAGTGTGCCCTAAGTGTTACCTAAGTGTGCCCTAAGTGTTACCTAAGTGTGACATAAGTGTTACCTAAGTGTGCCCTAAGTGTTACCTAAGTGTGCCCTAAGTGTTACCTAAGTGTGCCCTAAGTGTTACCTAAGTGTGCCCTAAGTGTTACCTAAGTGTGCCCTAAGTGTTACCTAAAGGTGCCCTAAGTGCTACCTAAGTGTGCCCTAAGTGTTACCTAAGTGTAGCCTAAGTGTTACCTAAGTGTTACCTAAGTGTTACCTAAGTGTGCCCTAAGTGTTACCTAAGTGTGCCCTAAGTGTTACCTAAGTGTAACCTAAGTGTGCCCTAAGTGTTACCTAAGTGTGCCCTAAGTGTGCCCTTACTGTTACCTAAGTGTGCCCTAACTGTTACCTAAGTGTGCCCTAAGTGTTACCTAAGTGTTTCCTAAGTGTGCCCTAAGTGTTACCTAAGTGTTTCCTAAGTGTGCCCTAAGTGTGCCCTAAGTGTTACCTAAGTGTGCCCTAAGTGTTACCTAAGTGTTACCTAAGTGTGCCCTAAGTGTTACCTAAGTGTGCCCTAAGTGTTACCTAAGTGTTACCTAAGTGTGCCCTAAGTGTTACCTAAGTGTGCCCTAAGTGTTACCTAAGTGTTACCTAAGTGTGCCCTAAGTGTTACCTAAGTGTGACATAAGTGTTACCTAAGTGTGCCCTAAGTGTTACCTAAGTGTGCCCTAAGTGTTACCTAAGTGTGCCCTAAGTGTTACCTAAGTGTGCCCTAAGTGTTACCTAAGTGTGCCCTAAGTGTTACCTAAGTGTAACCTAAGTGTGCCCTAAGTGTTACCTAAGTGTGCCCTAAGTGTGCCATAAGTGTTACCTAAGTGTGCCCTAAGTGTTACCTAAGTGTAGCCTAAGTGTTACCCAAGTGTTATCTAAGTGTGCCCTAAGTGTTACCTAAGTGTGCCCTAAGTGTTACCTAAGTGTGACATAAGTGTTACCTAAGTGTGCCCTAAGTGTTACCTAAGTGTGCCCTAAGTGTTACCTAAGTGTGCCCTAAGTGTTACCTAAGTGTGCCCTAAGTGTTACCTAAGTGTGCCCTAAGTGTTACCTAAAGGTGCCCTAAGTGCTACCTAAGTGTGCCCTAAGTGTTACCTAAGTGTAGCCTAAGTGTTACCTAAGTGTTACCTAAGTGTTACCTAAGTGTTACCTAAGTGTTACCTAAGTGTGCCCTAAGTGTTACCTAAGTGTGCCCTAAGTGTTACCTAAGTGTAACCTAAGTGTGCCCTAAGTGTTACCTAAGTGTGCCCTAAGTGTGCCCTAACTGTTACCTAAGTGTGCCCTAACTGTTACCTAAGTGTGCCCTAAGTGTTACCTAAGTGTGCCCTAAGTGTTACCTAAGTGTTTCCTAAGTGTGCCCTAAGTGTTACCTAAGTGTTTCCTAAGTGTGCCCTAAGTGTGCCCTAAGTGTTACCTAAGTGTGCCCTAAGTGTTACCTAAGTGTTACCTAAGTGTGCCCTAAGTGTTACCTAAGTGTGCCCTAAGTGTTACCTAAGTGTTACCTAAGTGTGCCCTAAGTGTTACCTAAGTGTGCCCTAAGTGTTACCTAAGTGTTACCTAAGTGTGCCCTAAGTGTTACCTAAGTGTGACATAAGTGTTACCTAAGTGTGCCCTAAGTGTTACCTAAGTGTGCCCTAAGTGTTACCTAAGTGTGCCCTAAGTGTTACCTAAGTGTGCCCTAAGTGTTACCTAAGTGTGCCCTAAGTGTTACCTAAAGGTGCCCTAAGTGTTACCTAAGTGTGCCCTAAGTGTTACCTAAGTGTAGCCTAAGTGTTACCCAAGTGTTATCTAAGTGTGACATAAGTGTTACCTAAGTGTGCCCTAAGTGTTACCTAAGTGTGCCCTAAGTGTTACCTAAGTGTGCCCTAAGTGTTACCTAAGTGTGCCCTAAGTGTTACCTAAAGGTGAACTAAGTGCTACCTAAGTGTGCCCTAAGTGTTACCTAAGTGTAGCCTAAGTGTTACCTAAGTGTTACCTAAGTGTTACCTAAGTGTTACCTAAGTGTTACCTAAGTGTGCCCTAAGTGTTACCTAAGTGTGCCCTAAGTCTTACCTAAGTGTAACCTAAGTGTGCCCTAAGTGTTACCTAAGTGTGCCCTAAGTGTGCCCTAACTGTTACCTAAGTGTGCCCTAACTGTTACCTAAGTGTGCCCTAAGTGTTACCTAAGTGTGCCCTAAGTGTTACCTAAGTGTTTCCTAAGTGTGCCCTAAGTGTTACCTAAGTGTTTCCTAAGTGTGCCCTAAGTGTGCCCTAAGTGTTACCTAAGTGTGCCCTAAGTGTTACCTAAGTGTTACCTAAGTGTGCCCTAAGTGTTACCTAAGTGTGCCCTAAGTGTTACCTAAGTGTTACCTAAGTGTGCCCTAAGTGTTACCTAAGTGTGACATAAGTGTTACCTAAGTGTGCCCTAAGTGTTACCTAAGTGTGCCCTAAGTGTTACCTAAGTGTGCCCTAAGTGTTACCTAAGTGTGCCCTAAGTGTTACCTAAGTGTGCCCTAAGTGTTACCTAAAGGTGCCCTAAGTGTTACCTAAGTGTGCCCTAAGTGTTACCTAAGTGTAGCCTAAGTGTTACCCAAGTGTTATCTAAGTGTGCCCTAAGTGTGCCCTAAGTGTTACCTAAAGGTGCCCTAAGTGTTACCTAAGTGTGCCCTAAGTGTTACCTAAGTGTAGCCTAAGTGTTACCCAAGTGTTATCTAAGTGTGCCCTAAGTGTTACCTAAGTGTGCCATAAGTGTTACCTAAGTGTGCCCTAAGTGTTACCTAAGTGTGCCCTAAGTGTTACCTAAGTGTGCCCTAACTGTTACCTAAGTGTTTCCTAAGTGTGCCCTAAGTGTGCCCTAAGTGTTACCTAAGTGTGCCCTAAGTGTTACCTAAGTGTGCCCTAAGTGTTACCTACGTGTGCCCTAAGTGTTACCTAAGTGTTACCTAAGTGTGCCCTAAGTGTTACCTAAGTGTGCCCTAAGTGTTACCTAAGTGTTACCTAAGTGTGCCCTAAGTGTTACCTAAGTGTGACATCAGTGTTACCTAAGTGTGCCCTAAGTGTTACCTAAGTGTGCCCTAAGTGTTACCTAAGTGTGCCCTAAGTGTTACCTAAGTGTGCCCGAAGTGTTACCTAAAGGTGCCCTAAGTGTTACCTAAGTGTGCCCTAAGTGTTACCTAAGTGTAGCCTAAGTGTTACCCAAGTGTTATCTAAGTGTGCCCTAAGTGTTACCTAAGTGTGCCATAAGTGTTACCTAAGTGTGCCCTAAGTGTTACCTAAGTGTGCCCTAAGTGTTACCTAAGTGTGCCCTAACTGTTACCTAAGTGTGCCCTAAGTGTTACCTAAGTGTGCCCTAAGTGTTACCTAAGTGTTACCTAAGTGTGCCCTAAGTGTTACCTAAGTGTGCCCTAAGTGTTACCTAAGTGTGCCCTAAGTGTTACCTAAGTGTAGCCTAAGTGTTACCTAAGTCTTACCTAAGTGTTACCTAAGTGTTACCTAAGTGTTACCTAAGTGTGCCCTAAGTGTTACCTAAGTGTGCCCTAAGTGTTACCTAAGTGTAACCTAAGTGTAACCTAAGTGTGCCCTAAGTGTTACCTAAGTGTGCCCTAAGTGTGCCCTAAGTGTTACCTAAGTGTGCCCTAAGTGTTACCTAAAGGTGCCCTAAGTGCTACCTAAGTGTGCCCTAAGTGTTACCTAAGTGTAGCCTAAGTGTGCCCTAAGTGTTACCTAAGTGTGCCCTAAGTGTGCCCTAACTGTTACCTAAGTGTGCCCTAAGTGTTACCTAAGTGTAGCCTAAGTGTTACCTAAGTGTGCCCTAAGTGTTACCTAAGTGTACCCTAAGTGTGCCCTAAGTGTTACCTAAGTGTGCCCTAAGTGTGCCCTAACTGTTACCCAAGTGTGCCCTAACTGTTACCTAAGTGTGCCCTAACTGCTACCTAAGTGTGCCCTAAGTGTTACCTAAGTGTTTCCTAAGTGTGCCCTAAGTGTTACCTAAGTGTTTCCTAAGTGTGCCCTAAGTGTGCCCTAAGTGTTACCTAAGTGTGCCCTAAGTGTTACCTAAGTGTGCCCTAAGTGATACCTAAGTGTGCCCTAAGTGTTACCTAAGTGTGCCCTAAGTGTTACCTAAGTGTTACCTAAGTGTGCCCTAAGTGTTACCTAAGTGTGCCCTAAGTGTTACCTAAGTGTTACCTAAGTGTGCCCTAAGTGTTACCTAAGTGTGACATAAGTGTTACCTAAGTGTGCCCTAAGTGTTACCTAAGTGTGCCCTAAGTGTTACCTAAGTGTGCCCTAAGTGTTACCTAAGTTTGCCCTAAGTGTTACCTAAGTGTGCCCTAAGTGTTACCTAAAGGTGCCCTAAGTGTTACCTAAGTGTGCCCTAAGTGTTACCTAAGTGTAGCCTAAGTGTTACCCAAGTGTTATCTAAGTGTGCCCTAAGTGTTACCTAAGTGTGCCATAAGTGTTACCTAAGTGTGCCCTAAGTGTTACCTAAGTGTGCCCTAAGTGTTACCTAAGTGTGCCCTAAGTGTTACCTAAGTGTAGCCTAAGTGTTACCTAAGTGTTACCTAAGTGTTACCTAAGTGTTATCTAAGTGTGCCCTAAGTGTGCCCTAAGTGTTACCTAAAGGTGCCCTAAGTGTTACCTAAGTGTGCCCTAAGTGTGCCCTAAGTGTTACCTAAGTGTGCCCTAAGTGTGCCATAAGTGTTACCTAAGTGTGCCCTAAGTGTTACCTAAGTGTAGCCTAAGTGTTACCCAAGTGTTATCTAAGTGTGCCCTAAGTGTTACCTAAGTGTGCCCTAAGTGTTACCTAAGTGTGACATAAGTGTTACCTAAGTGTGCCCTAAGTGTTACCTAAGTGTGCCCTAAGTGTTACCTAAGTGTGCCCTAAGTGTTACCTAAGTGTGCCCTAAGTGTTACCTAAAGGTGCCCTAAGTGCTACCTAAGTGTGCCCTAAGTGTTACCTAAGTGTAGCCTAAGTGTTACCTAAGTGTTACCTAAGTGTTACCTAAGTGTTACCTAAGTGTTACCTAAGTGTGCCCTAAGTGTTACCTAAGTGTGCCCTAAGTGTTACCTAAGTGTAACCTAAATGTGCCCTAAGTGTTACCTAAGTGTGCCCTAAGTGTGCCCTAACTGTTACCTAAGTGTGCCCTAACTGTTACCTAAGTGTGCCCTAAGTGTTACCTAAGTGTGCCCTAAGTGTTACCTAAGTGTTTCCTAAGTGTGCCCTAAGTGTTACCTAAGTGTGCCCTAAGTGTGCCCTAAGTGTTACCTAAGTGTGCCCTAAGTGTTACCTAAGTGTTACCTAAGTGTGCCCTAAGTGTTACCTAAGTGTGACATAAGTGTTACCTAAGTGTGCCCTAAGTGTTACCTAAGTGTGCCCTAAGTGTTACCTAAGTGTGCCCTAAGTGTTACCTAAGTTTGCCCTAAGTGTTACCTAAGTGTGCCCTAAGTGTTACCTAAAGGTGCCCTAAGTGTGCCCTAAGTGTTACCTAAAGGTGCCCTAAGTGTTACCTAAGTGTGCCCTAAGTGTGCCCTAAGTGTTACCTAAGTGTGCCCTAAGTGTTACCTAAGTGTGCCCTAAGTGTTACCTAAGTGTGCCCTAAGTGTTACCTAAAGGTGCCCTAAGTGTTACCTAAGTGTGCCCTAAGTGTTACCTAAGTGTAGCCTAAGTGTTACCCAAGTGTTATCTAAGTGTGCCCTAAGTGTTACCTAAGTGTGCCATAAGTGTTACCTAAGTGTGCCCTAAGTGTTACCTAAGTGTGCCCTAAGTGTTACCTAAGTGTGCCCTAAGTGTTACCTAAGTGTAGCCTAAGTGTTACCTAAGTGTTACCTAAGTGTTACCTAAGTGTTACCTAAGTGTTACCTAAGTGTGCCCTAAGTGTTACCTAAGTGTGCCCTAAGTGTTACCTAAGTGTAACCTAAGTGTGCCCTAAGTGTTACCTAAGTGTGCCCTAAGTGTGCCATAAGTGTTACCTAAGTGTGCCCTAAGTGTTACCTAAGTGTAGCCTAAGTGTTACCCAAGTGTTATCTAAGTGTGCCCTAAGTGTTACCTAAGTGTGCCCTAAGTGTTACCTAAGTGTGACATAAGTGTTACCTAAGTGTGCCCTAAGTGTTACCTAAGTGTGCCCTAAGTGTTACCTAAGTGTGCCCTAAGTGTTACCTAAGTGTGCCCTAAGTGTTACCTAAAGGTGCCCTAAGTGCTACCTAAGTGTGCCCTAAGTGTTACCTAAGTGTAACCTAAGTGTTACCTAAGTGTTACCTAAGTGTTACCTAAGTGTTACCTAAGTGTTACCTAAGTGTGCCCTAAGTGTTACCTAAGTGTGCCCTAAGTGTTACCTAAGTGTAACCTAAGTGTGCCCTAAGTGTTACCTAAGTGTGCCCTAAGTGTGCCCTAACTGTTACCTAAGTGTGCCCTAACTGTTACCTAAGTGTGCCCTAAGTGTTACCTAAGTGTGCCCTAAGTGTTACCTAAGTGTTTCCTAAGTGTGCCCTAAGTGTTACCTAAGTGTTTCCTAAGTGTGCCCTAAGTGTGCCCTAAGTGTTACCTAAGTGTGCCCTAAGTGTTACCTAAGTGTTACCTAAGTGTGCCCTAAGTGTTACCTAAGTGTGCCCTAAGTGTTACCTAAGTGTTACCTAAGTGTGCCCTAAGTGTTACCTAAGTGTGACATAAGTGTTACCTAAGTGTGCCCTAAGTGTTACCTAAGTGTGCCCTAAGTGTTACCTAAGTGTGCCCTAAGTGTTACCTAAGTGTGCCCTAAGTGTTACCTAAGTGTGCCCTAAGTGTTACCTAAAGGTGCCCTAAGTGTTACCTAAGTGTGCCCTAAGTGTTACCTAAGTGTAGCCTAAGTGTTACCCAAGTGTTATCTAAGTGTGCCCTAAGTGTGCCCTAAGTGTTACCTAAAGGTGCCCTAAGTGTTACCTAAGTGTGCCCTAAGTGTTACCTAAGTGTAGCCTAAGTGTTACCCAAGTGTTATCTAAGTGTGCCCTAAGTGTTACCTAAGTGTGCCCTAAGTGTTACCTAAGTGTGCCCTAAGTGTTACCTAAGTGTGCCCTAAGTGTTACCTAAGTGTGCCCTAACTGTTACCTAAGTGTTTCCTAAGTGTGCCCTAAGTGTGCCCTAAGTGTTACCTAAGTGTGCCCTAAGTGTTACCTAAGTGTGCCCTAAGTGTTACCTACGTGTGCCCTAAGTGTTACCTAAGTGTTACCTAAGTGTGCCCTAAGTGTTACCTAAGTGTGCCCTAAGTGTTACCTAAGTGTTACCTAAGTGTGCCCTAAGTGTTACCTAAGTGTGACATAAGTGTTACCTAAGTGTGCCCTAAGTGTTACCTAAGTGTGCCCTAAGTGTTACCTAAGTGTGCCCTAAGTGTTACCTAAGTGTGCCCGAAGTGTTACCTAAAGGTGCCCTAAGTGTTACCTAAGTGTGCCCTAAGTGTTACCTAAGTGTAGCCTAAGTGTTACCCAAGTGTTATCTAAGTGTGCCCTAAGTGTTACCTAAGTGTGCCATAAGTGTTACCTAAGTGTGCCCTAAGTGTTACCTAAGTGTGCCCTAAGTGTTACCTAAGTGTGCCCTAACTGTTACCTAAGTGTGCCCTAAGTGTTACCTAAGTGTGCCCTAAGTGTTACCTAAGTGTTACCTAAGTGTGCCCTAAGTGTTACCTAAGTGTGCCCTAAGTGTTACCTAAGTGTGCCCTAAGTGTTACCTAAGTGTAGCCTAAGTGTTACCTAAGTCTTACCTAAGTGTTACCTAAGTGTTACCTAAGTGTTACCTAAGTGTGCCCTAAGTGTTACCTAAGTGTGCCCTAAGTGTTACCTAAGTGTAACCTAAGTGTAACCTAAGTGTGCCCTAAGTGTTACCTAAGTGTGCCCTAAGTGTGCCCTAAGTGTTACCTAAGTGTGCCCTAAGTGTTACCTAAAGGTGCCCTAAGTGCTACCTAAGTGTGCCCTAAGTGTTACCTAAGTGTAGCCTAAGTGTGCCCTAAGTGTTACCTAAGTGTGCCCTAAGTGTGCCCTAACTGTTACCTAAGTGTGCCCTAAGTGTTACCTAAGTGTTACCTAAGTGTTACCTAAGTGTAGCCTAAGTGTTACCTAAGTGTGCCCTAAGTGTTACCTAAGTGTACCCTAAGTGTGCCCTAAGTGTTACCTAAGTGTGCCCTAAATGTGCCCTAACTGTTACCCAAGTGTGCCCTAACTGTTACCTAAGTGTGCCCTAACTGCTACCTAAGTGTGCCCTAAGTGTTACCTAAGTGTTTCCTAAGTGTGCCCTAAGTGTTACCTAAGTGTTTCCTAAGTGTGCCCTAAGTGTGCCCTAAGTGTTACCTAAGTGTGCCCTAAGTGTTACCTAAGTGTGCCCTAAGTGATACCTAAGTGTGCCCTAAGTGTTACCTAAGTGTGCCCTAAGTGTTACCTAAGTGTTACCTAAGTGTGCCCTAAGTGTTACCTAAGTGTGCCCTAAGTGTTACCTAAGTGTTACCTAAGTGTGCCCTAAGTGTTACCTAAGTGTGACATAAGTGTTACCTAAGTGTGCCCTAAGTGTTACCTAAGTGTGCCCTAAGTGTTACCTAAGTGTGCCCTAAGTGTTACCTAAGTTTGCCCTAAGTGTTACCTAAGTGTGCCCTAAGTGTTACCTAAAGGTGCCCTAAGTGTTACCTAAGTGTGCCCTAAGTGTTACCTAAGTGTAGCCTAAGTGTTACCCAAGTGTTATCTAAGTGTGCCCTAAGTGTTACCTAAGTGTGCCATAAGTGTTACCTAAGTGTGCCCTAAGTGTTACCTAAGTGTGCCCTAAGTGTTACCTAAGTGTAACCTAAGTGTGCCCTAAGTGTTACCTAAGTGTGCCCTAAGTGTGCCATAAGTGTTACCTAAGTGTGCCCTAAGTGTTACCTAAGTGTAGCCTAAGTGTTACCCAAGTGTTATCTAAGTGTGCCCTAAGTGTTACCTAAGTGTGCCCTAAGTGTTACCTAAGTGTGACATAAGTGTTACCTAAGTGTGCCCTAAGTGTTACCTAAGTGTGCCCTAAGTGTTACCTAAGTGTGCCCTAAGTGTTACCTAAGTGTGCCCTAAGTGTTACCTAAGTGTGCCCTAAGTGTTACCTAAAGGTGCCCTAAGTGCTACCTAAGTGTGCCCTAAGTGTTACCTAAGTGTAGCCTAAGTGTTACCTAAGTGTTACCTAAGTGTTACCTAAGTGTTACCTAAGTGTTACCTAAGTGTGCCCTAAGTGTTACCTAAGTGTGCCCTAAGTGTTACCTAAGTGTAACCTAAGTGTGCCCTAAGTGTTACCTAAGTGTGCCCTAAGTGTGCCCTAACTGTTACCTAAGTGTGCCCTAACTGTTACCTAAGTGTGCCCTAAGTGTTACCTAAGTGTGCCCTAAGTGTTACCTAAGTGTTTCCTAAGTGTGCCCTAAGTGTTACCTAAGTGTTTCCTAAGTGTGCCCTAAGTGTGCCCTAAGTGTTACCTAAGTGTGCCCTAAGTGTTACCTAAGTGTTACCTAAGTGTGCCCTAAGTGTTACCTAAGTGTGCCCTAAGTGTTACCTAAGTGTTACCTAAGTGTGCCCTAAGTGTTACCTAAGTGTGACATAAGTGTTACCTAAGTGTGCCCTAAGTGTTACCTAAGTGTGCCCTAAGTGTTACCTAAGTGTGCCCTAAGTGTTACCTAAGTGTGCCCTAAGTGTTACCTAAGTGTGCCCTAAGTGTTACCTAAAGGTGCCCTAAGTGTTACCTAAGTGTGCCCTAAGTGTTACCTAAGTGTAGCCTAAGTGTTACCCAAGTGTTATCTAAGTGTGCCCTAAGTGTTACCTAAGTGTGCCATAAGTGTTACCTAAGTGTGCCCTAAGTGTTACCTAAGTGTGCCCTAAGTGTTACCTAAGTGTGCCCTAACTGTTACCTAAGTGTTTCCTAAGTGTGCCCTAAGTGTGCCCTAAGTGTTACCTAAGTGTGCCCTAAGTGTTACCTAAGTGTGCCCTAAGTGTTACCTACGTGTGCCCTAAGTGTTACCTAAGTGTTACCTAAGTGTGCCCTAAGTGTTACCTAAGTGTGCCCTAAGTGTTACCTAAGTGTTACCTAAGTGTGCCCTAAGTGTTACCTAAGTGTGACCTAAGTGTTACCTAAGTGTGCCCTAAGTGTTACCTAAGTGTGCCCTAAGTGTTACCTAAGTGTGCCCTAAGTGTTACCTAAGTGTGCCCGAAGTGTTACCTAAAGGTGCCCTAAGTGTTACCTAAGTGTGCCCTAAGTGTTACCTAAGTGTAGCCTAAGTGTTACCCAAGTGTTATCTAAGTGTGCCCTAAGTGTTACCTAAGTGTGCCATAAGTGTTACCTAAGTGTGCCCTAAGTGTTACCTAAGTGTGCCCTAAGTGTTACCTAAGTGTGCCCTAACTGTTACCTAAGTGTGCCCTAAGTGTTACCTAAGTGTGCCCTAAGAGTTACCTAAGTGTTACCTAAGTGTGCCCTAAGTGTTACCTAAGTGTGCCCTAAGTGTTACCTAAGTGTGCCCTAAGTGTTACCTAAGTGTAGCCTAAGTGTTACCTAAGTCTTACCTAAGTGTTACCTAAGTGTTACCTAAGTGTTACCTAAGTGTGCCCTAAGTGTTACCTAAGTGTGCCCTAAGTGTTACCTAAGTGTAACCTAAGTGTGCCCTAAGTGTTACCTAAGTGTGCCCTAAGTGTGCCCTAAGTGTTACCTAAGTGTGCCCTAAGTGTTACCTAAAGGTGCCCTAAGTGCTACCTAAGTGTGCCCTAAGTGTTACCTAAGTGTAGCCTAAGTGTGCCCTAAGTGTTACCTAAGTGTGCCCTAAGTGTGCCCTAACTGTTACCTAAGTGTGCCCTAAGTGTTACCTAAGTGTTACCTAAGTGTTACCTAAGTGTAGCCTAAGTGTTACCTAAGTGTGCCCTAAGTGTTACCTAAGTGTTACCTAAGTGTGCCCTAAGTGTTACCTAAGTGTGCCCTAAGTGTGCCCTAACTGTTACCCAAGTGTGCCCTAACTGTTACCTAAGTGTGCCCTAACTGCTACCTAAGTGTGCCCTAAGTGTTACCTAAGTGTTTCCTAAGTGTGCCCTAAGTGTTACCTAAGTGTTTCCTAAGTGTGCCCTAAGTGTGCCCTAAGTGTTACCTAAGTGTGCCCTAAGTGTTACCTAAGTGTGCCCTAAGTGATACCTAAGTGTGCCCTAAGTGTTACCTAAGTGTGCCCTAAGTGTTACCTAAGTGTTACCTAAGTGTGCCCTAAGTGTTACCTAAGTGTGCCCTAAGTGTTACCTAAGTGTTACCTAAGTGTGCCCTAAGTGTTACCTAAGTGTGACATAAGTGTTACCTAAGTGTGCCCTAAGTGTTACCTAAGTGTGCCCTAAGTGTTACCTAAGTGTGCCCTAAGTGTTACCTAAGTGTGCCCTAAGTGTTACCTAAGTGTGCCCTAAGTGTTACCTAAAGGTGCCCTAAGTGTTACCTAAGTGTGCCCTAAGTGTGCCCTAAGTGTTACCTAAGTGTGCCCTAAGTGTTACCTAAGTGTGCCCTAAGTGTTACCTAAAGGTGCCCTAAGTGTTACCTAAGTGTGCCCTAAGTGTTACCTAAGTGTTACCTAAGTGTGCCCTAACTGTTACCTAAGTGTGCCCTAAGTGTTACCTAAGTGTGCCCTAAGTGTTACCTAAGTGTTACCTAAGTGTGCCCTAAGTGTTACCTAAGTGTGAACTAAGTGTTACCTAAGTGTGCCCTAAGTGTTACCTAAGTGTGCCCTAAGTGTTACCTAAGTGTGCCCTAAGTGTTACCTAAGTGTTACCTAAGTGTGCCCTAAGTGTGCCCTAACTGTTACCTAAGTGTGCCCTAACTGTTACCTAAGTGTGCCCTAAGTGTTACCTAAGTGTGCCCTAAGTGTTACCTAAGTGTTTCCTAAGTGTGCCCTAAGTGTTACCTAAGTGTTTCCTAAGTGTGCCCTAAGTGTGCCCTAAGTGTTACCTAAGTGTGCCCTAAGTGTTACCTAAGTGTTACCTAAGTGTGCCCTAAGTGTTACCTAAGTGTGCCCTAAGTGTTACCTAAGTGTTACCTAAGTGTGCCCTAAGTGTTACCTAAGTGTGACCTAAGTGTTACCTAAGTGTGCCCTAAGTGTTACCTAAGTGTGCCCTAAGTGTTACCTGAGTGTGCCCTAAGTGTTACCTAAGTGTGCCCTAAGTGTTACCTAAGTGTGCCCTAAGTGTTACCTAAAGGTGCCCTAAGTGTTACCTAAGTGTGCCCTAAGTGTTACCTAAGTGTAGCCTAAGTGTTACCCAAGTGTTATCTAAGTGTGCCCTAAGTGTTACCTAAGTGTGCCATAAGTGTTACCTAAGTGTGCCCTAAGTGTTACCTAAGTGTGCCCTAAGTGTTACCTAAGTGTGCCCTAAGTGTTACCTAAGTGTAGCCTAAGTGTTACCTAAGTGTTACCTAAGTGTTACCTAAGTGTTACCTAAGTGTGACATAAGTGTTACCTAAGTGTGCCCTAAGTGTTACCTAAGTGTGCCCTAAGTGTTACCTAAGTGTGCCCTAAGTGTTACCTAAGTGTGCCCGAAGTGTTACCTAAAGGTGCCCTAAGTGTTACCTAAGTGTGCCCTAAGTGTTACCTAAGTGTAGCCTAAGTGTTACCCAAGTGTTATCTAAGTGTGCCCTAAGTGTTACCTAAGTGTGCCATAAGTGTTACCTAAGTGTGCCCTAAGTGTTACCTAAGTGTGCCCTAAGTGTTACCTAAGTGTGCCCTAACTGTTACCTAAGTGTGCCCTAAGTGTTACCTAAGTGTGCCCTAAGAGTTACCTAAGTGTTACCTAAGTGTGCCCTAAGTGTTACCTAAGTGTGCCCTAAGTGTTACCTAAGTGTGCCCTAAGTGTTACCTAAGTGTAGCCTAAGTGTTACCTAAGTCTTACCTAAGTGTTACCTAAGTGTTACCTAAGTGTTACCTAAGTGTGCCCTAAGTGTTACCTAAGTGTGCCCTAAGTGTTACCTAAGTGTAACCTAAGTGTGCCCTAAGTGTTACCTAAGTGTGCCCTAAGTGTGCCCTAAGTGTTACCTAAGTGTGCCCTAAGTGTTACCTAAAGGTGCCCTAAGTGCTACCTAAGTGTGCCCTAAGTGTTACCTAAGTGTAGCCTAAGTGTGCCCTAAGTGTTACCTAAGTGTGCCCTAAGTGTGCCCTAACTGTTACCTAAGTGTGCCCTAAGTGTTACCTAAGTGTTACCTAAGTGTTACCTAAGTGTAGCCTAAGTGTTACCTAAGTGTGCCCTAAGTGTTACCTAAGTGTACCCTAAGTGTGCCCTAAGTGTTACCTAAGTGTGCCCTAAGTGTGCCCTAACTGTTACCCAAGTGTGCCCTAACTGTTACCTAAGTGTGCCCTAACTGCTACCTAAGTGTGCCCTAAGTGTTACCTAAGTGTTTCCTAAGTGTGCCCTAAGTGTTACCTAAGTGTTTCCTAAGTGTGCCCTAAGTGTGCCCTAAGTGTTACCTAAGTGTGCCCTAAGTGTTACCTAAGTGTTACCTAAGTGTGCCCTAAGTGTTACCTAAGTGTGCCCTAAGTGTTACCTAAGTGTTACCTAAGTGTGCCCTAAGTGTTACCTAAGTGTGACATAAGTGTTACCTAAGTGTGCCCTAAGTGTTACCTAAGTGTGCCCTAAGTGTTACCTAAGTGTGCCCTAAGTGTTACCTAAGTGTGCCCTAAGTGTTACCTAAGTGTGCCCTAAGTGTTACCTAAAGGTGCCCTAAGTGTTACCTAAGTGTGCCCTAAGTGTTACCTAAGTGTAGCCTAAGTGTTACCCAAGTGTTATCTAAGTGTGCCCTAAGTGTGCCCTAAGTGTTACCTAAAGGTGCCCTAAGTGTTACCTAAGTGTGCCCTAAGTGTTACCTAAGTGTAGCCTAAGTGTTACCCAAGTGTTATCTAAGTGTGCCCTAAGTGTTACCTAAGTGTGCCATAAGTGTTACCTAAGTGTGCCCTAAGTGTTACCTAAGTGTGCCCTAAGTGTTACCTAAGTGTGCCCTAACTGTTACCTAAGTGTTTCCTAAGTGTGCCCTAAGTGTGCCCTAAGTGTTACCTAAGTGTGCCCTAAGTGTTACCTAAGTGTGCCCTAAGTGTTACCTACGTGTGCCCTAAGTGTTACCTAAGTGTTACCTAAGTGTGCCCTAAGTGTTACCTAAGTGTGCCCTAAGTGTTACCTAAGTGTTACCTAAGTGTGCCCTAAGTGTTACCTAAGTGTGACCTAAGTGTTACCTAAGTGTGCCCTAAGTGTTACCTAAGTGTGCCCTAAGTGTTACCTAAGTGTGCCCTAAGTGTTACCTAAGTGTGCCCGAAGTGTTACCTAAAGGTGCCCTAAGTGTTACCTAAGTGTGCCCTAAGTGTTACCTAAGTGTAGCCTAAGTGTTACCCAAGTGTTATCTAAGTGTGCCCTAAGTGTTACCTAAGTGTGCCATAAGTGTTACCTAAGTGTGCCCTAAGTGTTACCTAAGTGTGCCCTAAGTGTTACCTAAGTGTGCCCTAACTGTTACCTAAGTGTGCCCTAAGTGTTACCTAAGTGTGCCCTAAGTGTTACCTAAGTGTTACCTAAGTGTGCCCTAAGTGTTACCTAAGTGTGCCCTAAGTGTTACCTAAGTGTGCCCTAAGTGTTACCTAAGTGTAGCCTAAGTGTTACCTAAGTCTTACCTAAGTGTTACCTAAGTGTTACCTAAGTGTTACCTAAGTGTGCCCTAAGTGTTACCTAAGTGTGCCCTAAGTGTTACCTAAGTGTAACCTAAGTGTAACCTAAGTGTGCCCTAAGTGTTACCTAAGTGTGCCCTAAGTGTGCCCTAAGTGTTACCTAAGTGTGCCCTAAGTGTTACCTAAAGGTGCCCTAAGTGCTACCTAAGTGTGCCCTAAGTGTTACCTAAGTGTAGCCTAAGTGTGCCCTAAGTGTTACCTAAGTGTGCCCTAAGTGTGCCCTAACTGTTACCTAAGTGTGCCCTAAGTGTTACCTAAGTGTTACCTAAGTGTTACCTAAGTGTACCCTAAGTGTTACCTAAGTGTGCCCTAAGTGTTACCTAAGTGTACCCTAAGTGTGCCCTAAGTGTTACCTAAGTGTGCCCTAAATGTGCCCTAACTGTTACCCAAGTGTGCCCTAACTGTTACCTAAGTGTGCCCTAACTGCTACCTAAGTGTGCCCTAAGTGTTACCTAAGTGTTTCCTAAGTGTGCCCTAAGTGTTACCTAAGTGTTTCCTAAGTGTGCCCTAAGTGTGCCCTAAGTGTTACCTAAGTGTGCCCTAAGTGTTACCTAAGTGTGCCCTAAGTGATACCTAAGTGTGCCCTAAGTGTTACCTAAGTGTGCCCTAAGTGTTACCTAAGTGTTACCTAAGTGTGCCCTAAGTGTTACCTAAGTGTGCCCTAAGTGTTACCTAAGTGTTACCTAAGTGTGCCCTAAGTGTTACCTAAGTGTGACATAAGTGTTACCTAAGTGTGCCCTAAGTGTTACCTAAGTGTGCCCTAAGTGTTACCTAAGTGTGCCCTAAGTGTTACCTAAGTTTGCCCTAAGTGTTACCTAAGTGTGCCCTAAGTGTTACCTAAAGGTGCCCTAAGTGTTACCTAAGTGTGCCCTAAGTGTTACCTAAGTGTAGCCTAAGTGTTACCCAAGTGTTATCTAAGTGTGCCCTAAGTGTTACCTAAGTGTGCCATAAGTGTTACCTAAGTGTGCCCTAAGTGTTACCTAAGTGTGCCCTAAGTGTTACCTAAGTGTAACCTAAGTGTGCCCTAAGTGTTACCTAAGTGTGCCCTAAGTGTGCCATAAGTGTTACCTAAGTGTGCCCTAAGTGTTACCTAAGTGTAGCCTAAGTGTTACCCAAGTGTTATCTAAGTGTGCCCTAAGTGTTACCTAAGTGTGCCCTAAGTGTTACCTAAGTGTGACATAAGTGTTACCTAAGTGTGCCCTAAGTGTTACCTAAGTGTGCCCTAAGTGTTACCTAAGTGTGCCCTAAGTGTTACCTAAGTGTGCCCTAAGTGTTACCTAAGTGTGCCCTAAGTGTTACCTAAAGGTGCCCTAAGTGCTACCTAAGTGTGCCCTAAGTGTTACCTAAGTGTAGCCTAAGTGTTACCTAAGTGTTACCTAAGTGTTACCTAAGTGTTACCTAAGTGTTACCTAAGTGTGCCCTAAGTGTTACCTAAGTGTGCCCTAAGTGTTACCTAAGTGTAACCTAAGTGTGCCCTAAGTGTTACCTAAGTGTGCCCTAAGTGTGCCCTAACTGTTACCTAAGTGTGCCCTAACTGTTACCTAAGTGTGCCCTAAGTGTTACCTAAGTGTGCCCTAAGTGTTACCTAAGTGTTTCCTAAGTGTGCCCTAAGTGTTACCTAAGTGTTTCCTAAGTGTGCCCTAAGTGTGCCCTAAGTGTTACCTAAGTGTGCCCTAAGTGTTACCTAAGTGTTACCTAAGTGTGCCCTAAGTGTTACCTAAGTGTGCCCTAAGTGTTACCTAAGTGTTACCTAAGTGTGCCCTAAGTGTTACCTAAGTGTGACATAAGTGTTACCTAAGTGTGCCCTAAGTGTTACCTAAGTGTGCCCTAAGTGTTACCTAAGTGTGCCCTAAGTGTTACCTAAGTGTGCCCTAAGTGTTACCTAAGTGTGCCCTAAGTGTTACCTAAAGGTGCCCTAAGTGTTACCTAAGTGTGCCCTAAGTGTTACCTAAGTGTAGCCTAAGTGTTACCCAAGTGTTATCTAAGTGTGCCCTAAGTGTTACCTAAGTGTGCCATAAGTGTTACCTAAGTGTGCCCTAAGTGTTACCTAAGTGTGCCCTAAGTGTTACCTAAGTGTGCCCTAACTGTTACCTAAGTGTTTCCTAAGTGTGCCCTAAGTGTGCCCTAAGTGTTACCTAAGTGTGCCCTAAGTGTTACCTAAGTGTGCCCTAAGTGTTACCTACGTGTGCCCTAAGTGTTACCTAAGTGTTACCTAAGTGTGCCCTAAGTGTTACCTAAGTGTGCCCTAAGTGTTACCTAAGTGTTACCTAAGTGTGCCCTAAGTGTTACCTAAGTGTGACATAAGTGTTACCTAAGTGTGCCCTAAGTGTTACCTAAGTGTGCCCTAAGTGTTACCTAAGTGTGCCCTAAGTGTTACCTAAGTGTGCCCGAAGTGTTACCTAAAGGTGCCCTAAGTGTTACCTAAGTGTGCCCTAAGTGTTACCTAAGTGTAGCCTAAGTGTTACCCAAGTGTTATCTAAGTGTGCCCTAAGTGTTACCTAAGTGTGCCATAAGTGTTACCTAAGTGTGCCCTAAGTGTTACCTAAGTGTGCCCTAAGTGTTACCTAAGTGTGCCCTAACTGTTACCTAAGTGTGCCCTAAGTGTTACCTAAGTGTGCCCTAAGAGTTACCTAAGTGTTACCTAAGTGTGCCCTAAGTGTTACCTAAGTGTGCCCTAAGTGTTACCTAAGTGTGCCCTAAGTGTTACCTAAGTGTAGCCTAAGTGTTACCTAAGTCTTACCTAAGTGTTACCTAAGTGTTACCTAAGTCTTACCTAAGTGTGCCCTAAGTGTTACCTAAGTGTGCCCTAAGTGTTACCTAAGTGTTACCTAAGTGTGCCCTAAGTGTTACCTAAGTGTGCCCTAAGTGTGCCCTAAGTGTTACCTAAGTGTGCCCTAAGTGTTACCTAAAGGTGCCCTAAGTGCTACCTAAGTGTGCCCTAAGTGTTACCTAAGTGTAGCCTAAGTGTGCCCTAAGTGTTACCTAAGTGTGCCCTAAGTGTGCCCTAACTGTTACCTAAGTGTGCCCTAAGTGTTACCTAAGTGTTACCTAAGTGTTACCTAAGTGTAGCCTAAGTGTTACCTAAGTGTGCCCTAAGTGTTACCTAAGTGTTACCTAAGTGTGCCCTAAGTGTTACCTAAGTGTGCCCTAAGTGTGCCCTAACTGTTACCCAAGTGTGCCCTAACTGTTACCTAAGTGTGCCCTAACTGCTACCTAAGTGTGCCCTAAGTGTTACCTAAGTGTTTCCTAAGTGTGCCCTAAGTGTTACCTAAGTGTTTCCTAAGTGTGCCCTAAGTGTGCCCTAAGTGTTACCTAAGTGTGCCCTAAGTGTTACCTAAGTGTGCCCTAAGTGATACCTAAGTGTGCCCTAAGTGTTACCTAAGTGTGCCCTAAGTGTTACCTAAGTGTTACCTAAGTGTGCCCTAAGTGTTACCTAAGTGTGCCCTAAGTGTTACCTAAGTGTTACCTAAGTGTGCCCTAAGTGTTACCTAAGTGTGACATAAGTGTTACCTAAGTGTGCCCTAAGTGTTACCTAAGTGTGCCCTAAGTGTTACCTAAGTGTGCCCTAAGTGTTACCTAAGTTTGCCCTAAGTGTTACCTAAGTGTGCCCTAAGTGTTACCTAAAGGTGCCCTAAGTGTTACCTAAGTGTGCCCTAAGTGTTACCTAAGTGTAGCCTAAGTGTTACCCAAGTGTTATCTAAGTGTGCCCTAAGTGTTACCTAAGTGTGCCATAAGTGTTACCTAAGTGTGCCCTAAGTGTTACCTAAGTGTGCCCTAAGTGTTACCTAAGTGTAACCTAAGTGTGCCCTAAGTGTTACCTAAGTGTGCCCTAAGTGTGCCATAAGTGTTACCTAAGTGTGCCCTAAGTGTTACCTAAGTGTAGCCTAAGTGTTACCCAAGTGTTATCTAAGTGTGCCCTAAGTGTTACCTAAGTGTGCCCTAAGTGTTACCTAAGTGTGACATAAGTGTTACCTAAGTGTGCCCTAAGTGTTACCTAAGTGTGCCCTAAGTGTTACCTAAGTGTGCCCTAAGTGTTACCTAAGTGTGCCCTAAGTGTTACCTAAGTGTGCCCTAAGTGTTACCTAAAGGTGCCCTAAGTGCTACCTAAGTGTGCCCTAAGTGTTACCTAAGTGTAGCCTAAGTGTTACCTAAGTGTTACCTAAGTGTTACCTAAGTGTTACCTAAGTGTTACCTAAGTGTGCCCTAAGTGTTACCTAAGTGTGCCCTAAGTGTTACCTAAGTGTAACCTAAGTGTGCCCTAAGTGTTACCTAAGTGTGCCCTAAGTGTGCCCTAACTGTTACCTAAGTGTGCCCTAACTGTTACCTAAGTGTGCCCTAAGTGTTACCTAAGTGTGCCCTAAGTGTTACCTAAGTGTTTCCTAAGTGTGCCCTAAGTGTTACCTAAGTGTTTCCTAAGTGTGCCCTAAGTGTGCCCTAAGTGTTACCTAAGTGTGCCCTAAGTGTTACCTAAGTGTTACCTAAGTGTGCCCTAAGTGTTACCTAAGTGTGCCCTAAGTGTTACCTAAGTGTTACCTAAGTGTGCCCTAAGTGTTACCTAAGTGTGACATAAGTGTTACCTAAGTGTGCCCTAAGTGTTACCTAAGTGTGCCCTAAGTGTTACCTAAGTGTGCCCTAAGTGTTACCTAAGTGTGCCCTAAGTGTTACCTAAGTGTGCCCTAAGTGTTACCTAAAGGTGCCCTAAGTGTTACCTAAGTGTGCCCTAAGTGTTACCTAAGTGTAGCCTAAGTGTTACCCAAGTGTTATCTAAGTGTGCCCTAAGTGTTACCTAAGTGTGCCATAAGTGTTACCTAAGTGTGCCCTAAGTGTTACCTAAGTGTGCCCTAAGTGTTACCTAAGTGTGCCCTAACTGTTACCTAAGTGTTTCCTAAGTGTGCCCTAAGTGTGCCCTAAGTGTTACCTAAGTGTGCCCTAAGTGTTACCTAAGTGTGCCCTAAGTGTTACCTACGTGTGCCCTAAGTGTTACCTAAGTGTTACCTAAGTGTGCCCTAAGTGTTACCTAAGTGTGCCCTAAGTGTTACCTAAGTGTTACCTAAGTGTGCCCTAAGTGTTACCTAAGTGTGACATAAGTGTTACCTAAGTGTGCCCTAAGTGTTACCTAAGTGTGCCCTAAGTGTTACCTAAGTGTGCCCTAAGTGTTACCTAAGTGTGCCCGAAGTGTTACCTAAAGGTGCCCTAAGTGTTACCTAAGTGTGCCCTAAGTGTTACCTAAGTGTAGCCTAAGTGTTACCCAAGTGTTATCTAAGTGTGCCCTAAGTGTTACCTAAGTGTGCCATAAGTGTTACCTAAGTGTGCCCTAAGTGTTACCTAAGTGTGCCCTAAGTGTTACCTAAGTGTGCCCTAACTGTTACCTAAGTGTGCCCTAAGTGTTACCTAAGTGTGCCCTAAGAGTTACCTAAGTGTTACCTAAGTGTGCCCTAAGTGTTACCTAAGTGTGCCCTAAGTGTTACCTAAGTGTGCCCTAAGTGTTACCTAAGTGTAGCCTAAGTGTTACCTAAGTCTTACCTAAGTGTTACCTAAGTGTTACCTAAGTCTTACCTAAGTGTGCCCTAAGTGTTACCTAAGTGTGCCCTAAGTGTTACCTAAGTGTTACCTAAGTGTGCCCTAAGTGTTACCTAAGTGTGCCCTAAGTGTGCCCTAAGTGTTACCTAAGTGTGCCCTAAGTGTTACCTAAAGGTGCCCTAAGTGCTACCTAAGTGTGCCCTAAGTGTTACCTAAGTGTAGCCTAAGTGTGCCCTAAGTGTTACCTAAGTGTGCCCTAAGTGTGCCCTAACTGTTACCTAAGTGTGCCCTAAGTGTTACCTAAGTGTTACCTAAGTGTTACCTAAGTGTAGCCTAAGTGTTACCTAAGTGTGCCCTAAGTGTTACCTAAGTGTTACCTAAGTGTGCCCTAAGTGTTACCTAAGTGTGCCCTAAGTGTGCCCTAACTGTTACCCAAGTGTGCCCTAACTGTTACCTAAGTGTGCCCTAACTGCTACCTAAGTGTGCCCTAAGTGTTACCTAAGTGTTTCCTAAGTGTGCCCTAAGTGTTACCTAAGTGTTTCCTAAGTGTGCCCTAAGTGTGCCCTAAGTGTTACCTAAGTGTGCCCTAAGTGTTACCTAAGTGTGCCCTAAGTGATACCTAAGTGTGCCCTAAGTGTTACCTAAGTGTGCCCTAAGTGTTACCTAAGTGTTACCTAAGTGTGCCCTAAGTGTTACCTAAGTGTGCCCTAAGTGTTACCTAAGTGTTACCTAAGTGTGCCCTAAGTGTTACCTAAGTGTGACCTAAGTGTTACCTAAGTGTGCCCTAAGTGTTACCTAAGTGTGCCCTAAGTGTTACCTAAGTGTGCCCTAAGTGTTACCTAAGTTTGCCCTAAGTGTTACCTAAGTGTGCCCTAAGTGTTACCTAAAGGTGCCCTAAGTGTTACCTAAGTGTGCCCTAAGTGTGCCCTAAGTGTTACCTAAGTGTGCCCTAAGTGTTACCTAAGTGTGCCCTAAGTGTTACCTAAAGGTGCCCTAAGTGTTACCTAAGTGTGCCCTAAGTGTTACCTAAGTGTTACCTAAGTGTGCCCTAACTGTTACCTAAGTGTGCCCTAAGTGTTACCTAAGTGTGCCCTAAGTGTTACCTAAGTGTTACCTAAGTGTGCCCTAAGTGTTACCTAAGTGTGAACTAAGTGTTACCTAAGTGTGCCCTAAGTGTTACCTAAGTGTGCCCTAAGTGTTACCTAAGTGTGCCCTAAGTGTTACCTAAGTGTTACCTAAGTGTGCCCTAAGTGTGCCCTAACTGTTACCTAAGTGTGCCCTAACTGTTACCTAAGTGTGCCCTAAGTGTTACCTAAGTGTGCCCTAAGTGTTACCTAAGTGTTTCCTAAGTGTGCCCTAAGTGTTACCTAAGTGTTTCCTAAGTGTGCCCTAAGTGTGCCCTAAGTGTTACCTAAGTGTGCCCTAAGTGTTACCTAAGTGTTACCTAAGTGTGCCCTAAGTGTTACCTAAGTGTGCCCTAAGTGTTACCTAAGTGTTACCTAAGTGTGCCCTAAGTGTTACCTAAGTGTGACATAAGTGTTACCTAAGTGTGCCCTAAGTGTTACCTAAGTGTGCCCTAAGTGTTACCTGAGTGTGCCCTAAGTGTTACCTAAGTGTGCCCTAAGTGTTACCTAAGTGTGCCCTAAGTGTTACCTAAAGGTGCCCTAAGTGTTACCTAAGTGTGCCCTAAGTGTTACCTAAGTGTAGCCTAAGTGTTACCCAAGTGTTATCTAAGTGTGCCCTAAGTGTTACCTAAGTGTGCCATAAGTGTTACCTAAGTGTGCCCTAAGTGTTACCTAAGTGTGCCCTAAGTGTTACCTAAGTGTGCCCTAAGTGTTACCTAAGTGTAGCCTAAGTGTTACCTAAGTGTTACCTAAGTGTTACCTAAGTGTTACCTAAGTGTGACATAAGTGTTACCTAAGTGTGCCCTAAGTGTTACCTAAGTGTGCCCTAAGTGTTACCTAAGTGTGCCCTAAGTGTTACCTAAGTGTGCCCGAAGTGTTACCTAAAGGTGCCCTAAGTGTTACCTAAGTGTGCCCTAAGTGTTACCTAAGTGTAGCCTAAGTGTTACCCAAGTGTTATCTAAGTGTGCCCTAAGTGTTACCTAAGTGTGCCATAAGTGTTACCTAAGTGTGCCCTAAGTGTTACCTAAGTGTGCCCTAAGTGTTACCTAAGTGTGCCCTAACTGTTACCTAAGTGTGCCCTAAGTGTTACCTAAGTGTGCCCTAAGAGTTACCTAAGTGTTACCTAAGTGTGCCCTAAGTGTTACCTAAGTGTGCCCTAAGTGTTACCTAAGTGTGCCCTAAGTGTTACCTAAGTGTAGCCTAAGTGTTACCTAAGTCTTACCTAAGTGTTACCTAAGTGTTACCTAAGTGTGCCCTAAGTGTTACCTAAGTGTGCCCTAAGTGTTACCTAAGTGTTACCTAAGTGTGCCCTAAGTGTTACCTAAGTGTGAACTAAGTGTTACCTAAGTGTGCCCTAAGTGTTACCTAAGTGTGCCCTAAGTGTTACCTAAGTGTGCCCTAAGTGTTACCTAAGTGTTACCTAAGTGTGCCCTAAGTGTGCCCTAACTGTTACCTAAGTGTGCCCTAACTGTTACCTAAGTGTGCCCTAAGTGTTACCTAAGTGTGCCCTAAGTGTTACCTAAGTGTTTCCTAAGTGTGCCCTAAGTGTTACCTAAGTGTTTCCTAA
The DNA here is from genome assembly GCA_916048095.2 of Sacculina carcini. Taxonomy (NCBI): domain Eukaryota; kingdom Metazoa; phylum Arthropoda; class Thecostraca; family Sacculinidae; genus Sacculina; species Sacculina carcini. The sequence continues at coordinate 148,807 of OU696585.1, forward strand.
GTGTGCCCTAAGTGTGCCCTAAGTGTTACCTAAGTGTGCCCTAAGTGTTACCTAAGTGTTACCTAAGTGTGCCCTAAGTGTTACCTAAGTGTGCCCTAAGTGTTACCTAAGTGTTACCTAAGTGTGCCCTAAGTGTTACCTAAGTGTGACATAAGTGTTACCTAAGTGTGCCCTAAGTGTTACCTAAGTGTGCCCTAAGTGTTACCTGAGTGTGCCCTAAGTGTTACCTAAGTGTGCCCTAAGTGTTACCTAAGTGTGCCCTAAGTGTTACCTAAAGGTGCCCTAAGTGTTACCTAAGTGTGCCCTAAGTGTTACCTAAGTGTAGCCTAAGTGTTACCCAAGTGTTATCTAAGTGTGCCCTAAGTGTTACCTAAGTGTGCCATAAGTGTTACCTAAGTGTGCCCTAAGTGTTACCTAAGTGTGCCCTAAGTGTTACCTAAGTGTGCCCTAAGTGTTACCTAAGTGTAGCCTAAGTGTTACCTAAGTGTTACCTAAGTGTTACCTAAGTGTTACCTAAGTGTGACATAAGTGTTACCTAAGTGTGCCCTAAGTGTTACCTAAGTGTGCCCTAAGTGTTACCTAAGTGTGCCCTAAGTGTTACCTAAGTGTGCCCGAAGTGTTACCTAAAGGTGCCCTAAGTGTTACCTAAGTGTGCCCTAAGTGTTACCTAAGTGTAGCCTAAGTGTTACCCAAGTGTTATCTAAGTGTGCCCTAAGTGTTACCTAAGTGTGCCATAAGTGTTACCTAAGTGTGCCCTAAGTGTTACCTAAGTGTGCCCTAAGTGTTACCTAAGTGTGCCCTAACTGTTACCTAAGTGTGCCCTAAGTGTTACCTAAGTGTGCCCTAAGAGTTACCTAAGTGTTACCTAAGTGTGCCCTAAGTGTTACCTAAGTGTGCCCTAAGTGTTACCTAAGTGTGCCCTAAGTGTTACCTAAGTGTAGCCTAAGTGTTACCTAAGTCTTACCTAAGTGTTACCTAAGTGTTACCTAAGTGTTACCTAAGTGTGCCCTAAGTGTTACCTAAGTGTGCCCTAAGTGTTACCTAAGTGTAACCTAAGTGTGCCCTAAGTGTTACCTAAGTGTGCCCTAAGTGTGCCCTAAGTGTTACCTAAGTGTGCCCTAAGTGTTACCTAAAGGTGCCCTAAGTGCTACCTAAGTGTGCCCTAAGTGTTACCTAAGTGTAGCCTAAGTGTGCCTTAAGTGTTACCTAAGTGTGCCCTAAGTGTGCCCTAACTGTTACCTAAGTGTGCCCTAAGTGTTACCTAAGTGTTACCTAAGTGTTACCTAAGTGTAGCCTAAGTGTTACCTAAGTGTGCCCTAAGTGTTACCTAAGTGTACCCTAAGTGTGCCCTAAGTGTTACCTAAGTGTGCCCTAAGTGTGCCCTAACTGTTACCCAAGTGTGCCCTAACTGTTACCTAAGTGTGCCCTAACTGCTACCTAAGTGTGCCCTAAGTGTTACCTAAGTGTTTCCTAAGTGTGCCCTAAGTGTTACCTAAGTGTTTCCTAAGTGTGCCCTAAGTGTGCCCTAAGTGTTACCTAAGTGTGCCCTAAGTGTTACCTAAGTGTGCCCTAAGTGATACCTAAGTGTGCCCTAAGTGTTACCTAAGTGTGCCCTAAGTGTTACCTAAGTGTTACCTAAGTGTGCCCTAAGTGTTACCTAAGTGTGCCCTAAGTGTTACCTAAGTGTTACCTAAGTGTGCCCTAAGTGTTACCTAAGTGTGACATAAGTGTTACCTAAGTGTGCCCTAAGTGTTACCTAAGTGTGCCCTAAGTGTTACCTAAGTGTGCCCTAAGTGTTACCTAAGTTTGCCCTAAGTGTTACCTAAGTGTGCCCTAAGTGTTACCTAAAGGTGCCCTAAGTGTTACCTAAGTGTGCCCTAAGTGTGCCCTAAGTGTTACCTAAGTGTGCCCTAAGTGTTACCTAAGTGTGCCCTAAGTGTTACCTAAAGGTGCCCTAAGTGTTACCTAAGTGTGCCCTAAGTGTTACCTAAGTGTTACCTAAGTGTGCCCTAACTGTTACCTAAGTGTGCCCTAAGTGTTACCTAAGTGTGCCCTAAGTGTTACCTAAGTGTTACCTAAGTGTGCCCTAAGTGTTACCTAAGTGTGAACTAAGTGTTACCTAAGTGTGCCCTAAGTGTTACCTAAGTGTGCCCTAAGTGTTACCTAAGTGTGCCCTAAGTGTTACCTAAGTGTTACCTAAGTGTGCCCTAAGTGTGCCCTAACTGTTACCTAAGTGTGCCCTAACTGTTACCTAAGTGTGCCCTAAGTGTTACCTAAGTGTGCCCTAAGTGTTACCTAAGTGTTTCCTAAGTGTGCCCTAAGTGTTACCTAAGTGTTTCCTAAGTGTGCCCTAAGTGTGCCCTAAGTGTTACCTAAGTGTGCCCTAAGTGTTACCTAAGTGTTACCTAAGTGTGCCCTAAGTGTTACCTAAGTGTGCCCTAAGTGTTACCTAAGTGTTACCTAAGTGTGCCCTAAGTGTTACCTAAGTGTGACATAAGTGTTACCTAAGTGTGCCCTAAGTGTTACCTAAGTGTGCCCTAAGTGTTACCTAAGTGTGCCCTAAGTGTTACCTAAGTGTGCCCTAAGTGTTACCTAAGTGTGCCCTAAGTGTTACCTAAAGGTGCCCTAAGTGTTACCTAAGTGTGCCCTAAGTGTTACCTAAGTGTAGCCTAAGTGTTACCCAAGTGTTATCTAAGTGTGCCCTAAGTGTTACCTAAGTGTGCCATAAGTGTTACCTAAGTGTGCCCTAAGTGTTACCTAAGTGTGCCCTAAGTGTTACCTAAGTGTGCCCTAAGTGTTACCTAAGTGTGACATAAGTGTTACCTAAGTGTGCCCTAAGTGTTACCTAAGTGTGCCCTAAGTGTTACCTAAGTGTGCCCTAAGTGTTACCTAAGTGTGCCCGAAGTGTTACCTAAAGGTGCCCTAAGTGTTACCTAAGTGTGCCCTAAGTGTTACCTAAGTGTAGCCTAAGTGTTACCCAAGTGTTATCTAAGTGTGCCCTAAGTGTTACCTAAGTGTGCCATAAGTGTTACCTAAGTGTGCCCTAAGTGTTACCTAAGTGTGCCCTAAGTGTTACCTAAGTGTGCCCTAACTGTTACCTAAGTGTGCCCTAAGTGTTACCTAAGTGTGCCCTAAGTGTTACCTAAGTGTTACCTAAGTGTGCCCTAAGTGTTACCTAAGTGTGCCCTAAGTGTTACCTAAGTGTGCCCTAAGTGTTACCTAAGTGTAGCCTAAGTGTTACCTAAGTCTTACCTAAGTGTTACCTAAGTGTTACCTAAGTGTTACCTAAGTGTGCCCTAAGTGTTACCTAAGTGTGCCCTAAGTGTTACCTAAGTGTAACCTAAGTGTGCCCTAAGTGTTACCTAAGTGTGCCCTAAGTGTGCCCTAAGTGTTACCTAAGTGTGCCCTAAGTGTTACCTAAGTGTTACCTAAGTGTGCCCTAAGTGTTACCTAAGTGTGACATAAGTGTTACCTAAGTGTGCCCTAAGTGTTACCTAAGTGTGCCCTAAGTGTTACCTAAGTGTGCCCTAAGTGTTACCTAAGTTTGCCCTAAGTGTTACCTAAGTGTGCCCTAAGTGTTACCTAAAGGTGCCCTAAGTGTGCCCTAAGTGTTACCTATAGGTGCCCTAAGTGTTACCTAAGTGTGCCCTAAGTGTGCCCTAAGTGTTACCTAAGTGTGCCCTAAGTGTTACCTAAGTGTGCCCTAAGTGTTACCTAAGTGTGCCCTAAGTGTTACCTAAAGGTGCCCTAAGTGTTACCTAAGTGTGCCCTAAGTGTTACCTAAGTGTAGCCTAAGTGTTACCCAAGTGTTATCTAAGTGTGCCCTAAGTGTTACCTAAGTGTGCCATAAGTGTTACCTAAGTGTGCCCTAAGTGTTACCTAAGTGTGCCCTAAGTGTTACCTAAGTGTGCCCTAAGTGTTACCTAAGTGTAGCCTAAGTGTTACCTAAGTGTTACCTAAGTGTTACCTAAGTGTTACCTAAGTGTTACCTAAGTGTGCCCTAAGTGTTACCTAAGTGTGCCCTAAGTGTTACCTAAGTGTAACCTAAGTGTGCCCTAAGTGTTACCTAAGTGTGCCCTAAGTGTGCCATAAGTGTTACCTAAGTGTGCCCTAAGTGTTACCTAAGTGTAGCCTAAGTGTTACCCAAGTGTTATCTAAGTGTGCCCTAAGTGTTACCTAAGTGTGCCCTAAGTGTTACCTAAGTGTGACATAAGTGTTACCTAAGTGTGCCCTAAGTGTTACCTAAGTGTGCCCTAAGTGTTACCTAAGTGTGCCCTAAGTGTTACCTAAGTGTGCCCTAAGTGTTACCTAAAGGTGCCCTAAGTGCTACCTAAGTGTGCCCTAAGTGTTACCTAAGTGTAGCCTAAGTGTTACCTAAGTGTTACCTAAGTGTTACCTAAGTGTTACCTAAGTGTTACCTAAGTGTGCCCTAAGTGTTACCTAAGTGTGCCCTAAGTGTTACCTAAGTGTAACCTAAGTGTGCCCTAAGTGTTACCTAAGTGTGCCCTAAGTGTGCCCTAACTGTTACCTAAGTGTGCCCTAACTGTTACCTAAGTGTGCCCTAAGTGTTACCTAAGTGTGCCCTAAGTGTTACCTAAGTGTTTCCTAAGTGTGCCCTAAGTGTTACCTAAGTGTTTCCTAAGTGTGCCCTAAGTGTGCCCTAAGTGTTACCTAAGTGTGCCCTAAGTGTTACCTAAGTGTTACCTAAGTGTGCCCTAAGTGTTACCTAAGTGTGCCCTAAGTGTTACCTAAGTGTTACCTAAGTGTGCCCTAAGTGTTACCTAAGTGTGACATAAGTGTTACCTAAGTGTGCCCTAAGTGTTACCTAAGTGTTTCCTAAGTGTGCCCTAAGTGTGCCCTAAGTGTTACCTAAGTGTGCCCTAAGTGTTACCTAAGTGTGCCCTAAGTGTTACCTAAAGGTGCCCTAAGTGTTACCTAAGTGTGCCCTAAGTGTTACCTAAGTGTAGCCTAAGTGTTACCCAAGTGTTATCTAAGTGTGCCCTAAGTGTTACCTAAGTGTGCCATAAGTGTTACCTAAGTGTGCCCTAAGTGTTACCTAAGTGTAGCCTAAGTGTTACCCAAGTGTGCCCTAACTGTTACCTAAGTGTGCCCTAACTGCTACCTAAGTGTGCCCTAAGTGTTACCTAAGTGTTTCCTAAGTGTGCCCTAAGTGTTACCTAAGTGTTTCCTAAGTGTGCCCTAAGTGTGCCCTAAGTGTTACCTAAGTGTGCCCTAAGTGTTACCTAAGTGTGCCCTAAGTGATACCTAAGTGTGCCCTAAGTGTTACCTAAGTGTGCCCTAAGTGTTACCTAAGTGTTACCTAAGTGTGCCATAAGTGTTACCTAAGTGTGCCCTAAGTGTTACCTAAGTGTGCCCTAAGTGTTACCTAAGTGTGCCCTAACTGTTACCTAAGTGTTTCCTAAGTGTGCCCTAAGTGTGCCCTAAGTGTTACCTAAGTGTGCCCTAAGTGTTACCTAAGTGTGCCCTAAGTGTTACCTACGTGTGCCCTAAGTGTTACCTAAGTGTTACCTAAGTGTGCCCTAAGTGTTACCTAAGTGTGCCCTAAGTGTTACCTAAGTGTTACCTAAGTGTGCCCTAAGTGTTACCTAAGTTTGCCCTAAGTGTTACCTAAGTGTGCCCTAAGTGTTACCTAAAGGTGCCCTAAGTGTGCCCTAAGTGTTACCTAAAGGTGCCCTAAGTGTTACCTAAGTGTGCCCTAAGTGTGCCCTAAGTGTTACCTAAGTGTGCCCTAAGTGTTACCTAAGTGTGCCCTAAGTGTTACCTAAGTGTGCCCTAAGTGTTACCTAAAGGTGCCCTAAGTGTTACCTAAGTGTGCCCTAAGTGTTACCTAAGTGTAGCCTAAGTGTTACCCAAGTGTTATCTAAGTGTGCCCTAAGTGTTACCTAAGTGTGCCATAAGTGTTACCTAAGTGTGCCCTAAGTGTTACCTAAGTGTGCCCTAAGTGTTACCTAAGTGTGCCCTAAGTGTTACCTAAGTGTAGCCTAAGTGTTACCTAAGTGTTACCTAAGTGTTACCTAAGTGTTACCTAAGTGTTACCTAAGTGTGCCCTAAGTGTTACCTAAGTGTGCCCTAAGTGTTACCTAAGTGTAACCTAAGTGTGCCCTAAGTGTTACCTAAGTGTGCCCTAAGTGTGCCATAAGTGTTACCTAAGTGTGCCCTAAGTGTTACCTAAGTGTAGCCTAAGTGTTACCCAAGTGTTATCTAAGTGTGCCCTAAGTGTTACCTAAGTGTGCCCTAAGTGTTACCTAAGTGTGACATAAGTGTTACCTAAGTGTGCCCTAAGTGTTACCTAAGTGTGCCCTAAGTGTTACCTAAGTGTGCCCTAAGTGTTACCTAAGTGTGCCCTAAGTGTTACCTAAGTGTGCCCTAAGTGTTACCTAAAGGTGCCCTAAGTGCTACCTAAGTGTGCCCTAAGTGTTACCTAAGTGTAGCCTAAGTGTTACCTAAGTGTTACCTAAGTGTTACCTAAGTGTTACCTAAGTGTTACCTAAGTGTGCCCTAAGTGTTACCTAAGTGTGCCCTAAGTGTTACATAAGTGTAACCTAAGTGTGCCCTAAGTGTTACCTAAGTGTGCCCTAAGTGTGCCCTAACTGTTACCTAAGTGTGCCCTAACTGTTACCTAAGTGTGCCCTAAGTGTTACCTAAGTGTGCCCTAAGTGTTACCTAAGTGTTTCCTAAGTGTGCCCTAAGTGTTACCTAAGTGTTTCCTAAGTGTGCCCTAAGTGTGCCCTAAGTGTTACCTAAGTGTGCCCTAAGTGTTACCTAAGTGTTACCTAAGTGTGCCCTAAGTGTTACCTAAGTGTGCCCTAAGTGTTACCTAAGTGTTACCTAAGTGTGCCCTAAGTGTTACCTAAGTGTGACATAAGTGTTACCTAAGTGTGCCCTAAGTGTTACCTAAGTGTGCCCTAAGTGTTACCTAAGTGTGCCCTAAGTGTTACCTAAGTGTGCCCTAAGTGTTACCTAAGTGTGCCCTAAGTGTTACCTAAGTGTGCCCTAAGTGTTACCTAAGTGTGCCCTAAGTGTTACCTAAGTGTAGCCTAAGTGTTACCCAAGTGTGCCCTAAGTGTTACCTAAGTGTTACCTAAGTGTGCCCTAAGTGTTACCTAAGTGTGCCCTAAGTGTTACCTAAGTGTAGCCTAAGTGTTACCCAAGTGTTATCTAAGTGTGCCCTAAGTGTTACCTAAGTGTGCCATAAGTGTTACCTAAGTGTGCCCTAAGTGTTGCCTAAGTGTGCCCTAAGTGTTACCTAAGTGTGCCCTAACTGTTACCTAAGTGTTTCCTAAGTGTGCCCTAAGTGTGCCCTAAGTGTTACCTAAGTGTGCCCTAAGTGTTACCTAAGTGTGCCCTAAGTGTTATCTAAGTGTGCCCTAAGTGTTACCTAAGTGTGCCATAAGTGTTACCTAAGTGTGCCCTAAGTGTTACCTAAGTGTGCCCTAAGTGTTACCTAAGTGTGCCCTAACTGTTACCTAAGTGTGCCCTAAGTGTTACCTAAGTGTGCCCTAAGTGTTACCTAAGTGTTACCTAAGTGTGCCCTAAGTGTTACCTAAGTGTGCCCTAAGTGTTACCTAAGTGTGCCCTAAGTGTTACCTAAGTGTAGCCTAAGTGTTACCTAAGTGTTACCTAAGTGTTACCTAAGTGTTACCTAAGTGTTACCTAAGTGTTACCTAAGTGTGCCCTAAGTGTTACCTAAAGGTGCCCTAAGTGCTACCTATGTGTGCCCTAAGTGTTACCTAAGTGTAACCTAAGTGTGCCCTAAGTGTTACCTAAGTGTGCCCTAAGTGTGCCCTAAGTGTTACCTAAGTGTGCCCTAAGTGTTACCTAAAGGTGCCCTAAGTGCTACCTAAGTGTGCCCTAAGTGTTACCTAAGTGTAGCCTAAGTGTGCCCTAAGTGTTACCTAAGTGTAGCCTAAGTGTTACCTAAGTGTTACCTAAGTGTTACCTAAGTGTTACCTAAGTGTTACCTAAGTGTGCCCTAAGTGTTACCTAAGTGTGCCCTAAGTGTTACCTAAGTGTAACCTAAGTGTGCCCTAAGTGTTACCTAAGTGTGCCCTAAGTGTGCCATAAGTGTTACCTAAGTGTGCCCTAAGTGTTACCTAAGTGTAGCCTAAGTGTTACCCAAGTGTTATCTAAGTGTGCCCTAAGTGTTACCTAAGTGTGCCCTAAGTGTTACCTAAGTGTGACATAAGTGTTACCTAAGTGTGCCCTAAGTGTTACCTAAGTGTGCCCTAAGTGTTACCTAAGTGTGCCCTAAGTGTTACCTAAGTGTGCCCTAAGTGTTACCTAAGTGTGCCCTAAGTGTTACCTAAAGGTGCCCTAAGTGCTACCTAAGTGTGCCCTAAGTGTTACCTAAGTGTAGCCTAAGTGTTACCTAAGTGTTACCTAAGTGTTACCTAAGTGTTACCTAAGTGTTACCTAAGTGTGCCCTAAGTGTTACCTAAGTGTGCCCTAAGTGTTACCTAAGTGTAACCTAAGTGTGCCCTAAGTGTTACCTAAGTGTGCCCTAAGTGTGCCCTAACTGTTACCTAAGTGTGCCCTAACTGTTACCTAAGTGTGCCCTAAGTGTTACCTAAGTGTGCCCTAAGTGTTACCTAAGTGTTTCCTAAGTGTGCCCTAAGTGTTACCTAAGTGTTTCCTAAGTGTGCCCTAAGTGTGCCCTAAGTGTTACCTAAGTGTGCCCTAAGTGTTACCTAAGTGTTACCTAAGTGTGCCCTAAGTGTTACCTAAGTGTGCCCTAAGTGTTACCTAAGTGTTACCTAAGTGTGCCCTAAGTGTTACCTAAGTGTGACATAAGTGTTACCTAAGTGTGCCCTAAGTGTTACCTAAGTGTGCCCTAAGTGTTACCTAAGTGTGCCCTAAGTGTTACCTAAGTGTGCCCTAAGTGTTACCTAAGTGTGCCCTAAGTGTTACCTAAGTGTGCCCTAAGTGTTACCTAAGTGTGCCCTAAGTGTTACCTAAGTGTAGCCTAAGTGTTACCCAAGTGTGCCCTAAGTGTTACCTAAGTGTTACCTAAGTGTGCCCTAAGTGTTACCTAAGTGTGCCCTAAGTGTTACCTAAGTGTAGCCTAAGTGTTACCCAAGTGTTATCTAAGTGTGCCCTAAGTGTTACCTAAGTGTGCCATAAGTGTTACCTAAGTGTGCCCTAAGTGTTACCTAAGTGTGCCCTAAGTGTTACCTAAGTGTGCCCTAACTGTTACCTAAGTGTTTCCTAAGTGTGCCCTAAGTGTGCCCTAAGTGTTACCTAAGTGTGCCCTAAGTGTTACCTAAGTGTGCCCTAAGTGTTATCTAAGTGTGCCCTAAGTGTTACCTAAGTGTGCCATAAGTGTTACCTAAGTGTGCCCTAAGTGTTACCTAAGTGTGCCCTAAGTGTTACCTAAGTGTGCCCTAACTGTTACCTAAGTGTGCCCTAAGTGTTACCTAAGTGTGCCCTAAGTGTTACCTAAGTGTTACCTAAGTGTGCCCTAAGTGTTACCTAAGTGTGCCCTAAGTGTTACCTAAGTGTGCCCTAAGTGTTACCTAAGTGTAGCCTAAGTGTTACCTAAGTCTTACCTAAGTGTTACCTAAGTGTTACCTAAGTGTTACCTAAGTGTGCCCTAAGTGTTACCTAAGTGTGCCCTAAGTGTTACCTAAGTGTAACCTAAGTGTGCCCTAAGTGTTACCTAAGTGTGCCCTAAGTGTGCCCTAAGTGTTACCTAAGTGTGCCCTAAGTGTTACCTAAAGGTGCCCTAAGTGCTACCTAAGTGTGCCCTAAGTGTTACCTAAGTGTAGCCTAAGTGTGCCCTAAGTGTTACCTAAGTGTGCCCTAAGTGTGCCCTAACTGTTACCTAAGTGTGCCCTAAGTGTTACCTAAGTGTTACCTAAGTGTTACCTAAGTGTAGCCTAAGTGTTACCTAAGTGTGCCCTAAGTGTTACCTAAGTGTACCCTAAGTGTGCCCTAAGTGTTACCTAAGTGTGCCCTAAGTGTGCCCTAACTGTTACCCAAGTGTGCCCTAACTGTTACCTAAGTGTGCCCTAACTGCTACCTAAGTGTGCCCTAAGTGTTACCTAAGTGTTTCCTAAGTGTGCCCTAAGTGTTACCTAAGTGTTTCCTAAGTGTGCCCTAAGTGTGCCCTAAGTGTTACCTAAGTGTGCCCTAAGTGTTACCTAAGTGTGCCCTAAGTGATACCTAAGTGTGCCCTAAGTGTTACCTAAGTGTGCCCTAAGTGTTACCTAAGTGTTACCTAAGTGTGCCCTAAGTGTTACCTAAGTGTGCCCTAAGTGTTACCTAAGTGTAGCCTAAGTGTTACCCAAGTGTTATCTAAGTGTGCCCTAAGTGTTACCTAAGTGTGCCATAAGTGTTACCTAAGTGTGCCCTAAGTGTTACCTAAGTGTGCCCTAAGTGTTACCTAAGTGTGCCCTAACTGTTACCTAAGTGTTTCCTAAGTGTGCCCTAAGTGTGCCCTAAGTGTTACCTAAGTGTGCCCTAAGTGTTACCTAAGTGTGCCCTAAGTGTTACCCAAGTGTACCCTAAGTGTTACCTAAGTGTAACCTAAGTGTGCCCTAAGTGTTACCTAAGTGTGCCCTAAGTGTGCCATAAGTGTTACCTAAGTGTGCCCTAAGTGTTACCTAAGTGTAGCCTAAGTGTTACCCAAGTGTTATCTAAGTGTGCCCTAAGTGTTACCTAAGTGTGCCATAAGTGTTACCTAAGTGTGCCCTAAGTGTTACCTAAGTGTGCCCTAAGTGTTACCTAAGTGTGCCCTAACTGTTACCTAAGTGTGCCCTAAGTGTTACCTAAGTGTGCCCTAAGTGTTACCTAAGTGTTACCTAAGTGTGCCCTAAGTGTTACCTAAGTGTGCCCTAAGTGTTACCTAAGTGTGCCCTAAGTGTTACCTAAGTGTAGCCTAAGTGTTACCTAAGTCTTACCTAAGTGTTACCTAAGTGTTACCTAAGTGTTACCTAAGTGTACCCTAAGTGTTACCTAAGTGTGCCCTAAGTGTTACCTAAGTGTAACCTAAGTGTGCCCTAAGTGTTACCTAAGTGTGCCCTAAGTGTGCCCTAAGTGTTACCTAAGTGTGCCCTAAGTGTTACCTAAAGGTGCCCTAAGTGCTACCTAAGTGTGCCCTAAGTGTTACCTAAGTGTAGCCTAAGTGTGCCCTAAGTGTTACCTAAGTGTGCCCTAAGTGTGCCCTAACTGTTACCTAAGTGTGCCCTAAGTGTTACCTAAGTGTTACCTAAGTGTTACCTAAGTGTAGCCTAAGTGTTACCTAAGTGTGCCCTAAGTGTTACATAAGTGTACCCTAAGTGTGCCCTAAGTGTTACCTAAGTGTGCCCTAAGTGTGCCCTAACTGTTACCCAAGTGTGCCCTAACTGTTACCTAAGTGTGCCCTAACTGCTACCTAAGTGTGCCCTAAGTGTTACCTAAGTGTTTCCTAAGTGTGCCCTAAGTGTTACCTAAGTGTTTCCTAAGTGTGCCCTAAGTGTGCCCTAAGTGTTACCTAAGTGTGCCCTAAGTGTTACCTAAGTGTGCCCTAAGTGATACCTAAGTGTGCCCTAAGTGTTACCTAAGTGTGCCCTAAGTGTTACCTAAGTGTTACCTAAGTGTGCCCTAAGTGTTACCTAAGTGTGCCCTAAGTGTTACCTAAGTGTAGCCTAAGTGTTACCCAAGTGTTATCTAAGTGTGCCCTAAGTGTTACCTAAGTGTGCCATAAGTGTTACCTAAGTGTGCCCTAAGTGTTACCTAAGTGTGCCCTAAGTGTTACCTAAGTGTGCCCTAACTGTTACCTAAGTGTTTCCTAAGTGTGCCCTAAGTGTGCCCTAAGTGTTACCTAAGTGTGCCCTAAGTGTTACCTAAGTGTGCCCTAAGTGTTACCTACGTGTGCCCTAAGTGTTACCTAAGTGTTACCTAAGTGTTACCTAAGTGTGCCCTAAGTGTTACCTAAGTGTGCCCTAAGTGTTACCTAAGTGTTACCTAAGTGTGCCCTAAGTGTTACCTAAGTGTGACATAAGTGTTACCTAAGTGTGCCCTAAGTGTTACCTAAGTGTGCCCTAAGTGTTACCTAAGTGTGCCCTAAGTGTTACCTAAGTGTGCCCGAAGTGTTACCTAAAGGTGCCCTAAGTGTTACCTAAGTGTGCCCTAAGTGTTACCTAAGTGTAGCCTAAGTGTTACCCAAGTGTTATCTAAGTGTGCCCTAAGTGTTACCTAAGTGTGCCATAAGTGTTACCTAAGTGTGCCCTAAGTGTTACCTAAGTGTGCCCTAAGTGTTACCTAAGTGTGCCCTAACTGTTACCTAAGTGTGCCCTAAGTGTTACCTAAGTGTGCCCTAAGTGTTACCTAAGTGTTACCTAAGTGTGCCCTAAGTGTTACCTAAGTGTGCCCTAAGTGTTACCTAAGTGTGCCCTAAGTGTTACCTAAGTGTGCCCTAAGTGTTACCTACGTGTGCCCTAAGTGTTACCTAAGTGTTACCTAAGTGTGCCCTAAGTGTTACCTAAGTGTGCCCTAAGTGTTACCTAAGTGTTACCTAAGTGTGCCCTAAGTGTTACCTAAGTGTGACATAAGTGTTACCTAAGTGTGCCCTAAGTGTTACCTAAGTGTGCCCTAAGTGTTACCTAAGTGTGCCCTAAGTGTTACCTAAGTGTGCCCGAAGTGTTACCTAAAGGTGCCCTAAGTGTTACCTAAGTGTGCCCTAAGTGTTACCTAAGTGTAGCCTAAGTGTTACCCAAGTGTTATCTAAGTGTGCCCTAAGTGTTACCTAAGTGTGCCATAAGTGTTACCTAAGTGTGCCCTAAGTGTTACCTAAGTGTGCCCTAAGTGTTACCTAAGTGTGCCCTAACTGTTACCTAAGTGTGCCCTAAGTGTTACCTAAGTGTGCCCTAAGTGTTACCTAAGTGTTACCTAAGTGTGCCCTAAGTGTTACCTAAGTGTGCCCTAAGTGTTACCTAAGTGTGCCCTAAGTGTTACCTAAGTGTAGCCTAAGTTTTACCTAAGTCTTACCTAAGTGTTACCTAAGTGTTACCTAAGTGTTACCTAAGTGTGACCTAAGTGTTACCTAAGTGTGCCCTAAGTGTTACCTAAGTGTAACCTAAGTGTGCCCTAAGTGTTACCTAAGTGTGCCCTAAGTGTGCCCTAAGTGTTACCTAAGTGTGCCCTAAGTGTTACCTAAGTGTTACCTAAGTGTGCCCTAAGTGTTACCTAAGTGTGACATAAGTGTTACCTAAGTGTGCCCTAAGTGTTACCTAAGTGTGCCCTAAGTGTTACCTAAGTGTGCCCTAAGTGTTACCTAAGTTTGCCCTAAGTGTTACCTAAGTGTGCCCTAAGTGTTACCTAAAGGTGCCCTAAGTGTTACCTAAGTGTGCCCTAAGTGTGCCCTAAGTGTTACCTAAGTGTGCCCTAAGTGTTACCTAAGTGTGCCCTAAGTGTTACCTAAAGGTGCCCTAAGTGTTACCTAAGTGTGCCCTAAGTGTTACCTAAGTGTTACCTAAGTGTGCCCTAACTGTTACCTAAGTGTGCCCTAAGTGTTACCTAAGTGTGCCCTAAGTGTTACCTAAGTGTTACCTAAGTGTGCCCTAAGTGTTACCTAAGTGTGAACTAAGTGTTACCTAAGTGTGCCCTAAGTGTTACCTAAGTGTGCCCTAAGTGTTACCTAAGTGTGCCCTAAGTGTTACCTAAGTGTTACCTAAGTGTGCCCTAAGTGTGCCCTAACTGTTACCTAAGTGTGCCCTAACTGTTACCTAAGTGTGCCCTAAGTGTTACCTAAGTGTGCCCTAAGTGTTACCTAAGTGTTTCCTAAGTGTGCCCTAAGTGTTACCTAAGTGTTTCCTAAGTGTGCCCTAAGTGTGCCCTAAGTGTTACCTAAGTGTGCCCTAAGTGTTACCTAAGTGTTACCTAAGTGTGCCCTAAGTGTTACCTAAGTGTGCCCTAAGTGTTACCTAAGTGTTACCTAAGTGTGCCCTAAGTGTTACCTAAGTGTGACATAAGTGTTACCTAAGTGTGCCCTAAGTGTTACCTAAGTGTGCCCTAAGTGTTACCTAAGTGTGCCCTAAGTGTTACCTAAGTGTGCCCTAAGTGTTACCTAAAGGTGCCCTAAGTGCTACCTAAGTGTGCCCTAAGTGTTACCTAAGTGTAGCCTAAGTGTTACCTAAGTGTTACCTAAGTGTTACCTAAGTGTGCCCTAAGTGTTACCTAAGTGTGCCCTAAGTGTTACCTAAGTGTTACCTAAGTGTGCCCTAAGTGTTACCTAAGTGTGACATAAGTGTTACCTAAGTGTGCCCTAAGTGTTACCTAAGTGTGCCCTAAGTGTTACCTAAGTGTAACCTAAGTGTGCCCTAAGTGTTACCTAAGTGTGCCCTAAGTGTGCCCTAAGTGTTACCTAAGTGTGCCCTAAGTGTTACCTAAGTGTTACCTAAGTGTGCCCTAAGTGTTACCTAAGTGTGACATAAGTGTTACCTAAGTGTGCCCTAAGTGTTACCTAAGTGTGCCCTAAGTGTTACCTAAGTGCGCCCTAAGTGTTACCTAAGTGTTTCCTAAGTGTGCCCTAAGTGTTACCTAAGTGTTTCCTAAGTGTGCCCTAAGTGTGCCCTAAGTGTTACCTAAGTGTGCCCTAAGTGTTACCTAAGTGTTACCTAAGTGTGCCCTAAGTGTTACCTAAGTGTGCCCTAAGTGTTACCTAAGTGTTACCTAAGTGTGCCCTAAGTGTTACCTAAGTGTGACATAAGTGTTACCTAAGTGTGCCCTAAGTGTTACCTAAGTGTGCCCTAAGTGTTACCTAAGTGTGCCCTAAGTGTTACCTAAGTGTGCCCTAAGTGTTACCTAAAGGTGCCCTAAGTGCTACCTAAGTGTGCCCTAAGTGTTACCTAAGTGTAGCCTAAGTGTTACCCAAGTGTTATCTAAGTGTGCCCTAAGTGTTACCTAAGTGTGCCATAAGTGTTACCTAAGTGTGCCCTAAGTGTTACCTAAGTGTGCCCTAAGTGTTACCTAAGTGTGCCCTAACTGTTACCTAAGTGTTTCCTAAGTGTGCCCTAAGTGTGCCCTAAGTGTTACCTAAGTGTGCCCTAAGTGTTACCTAAGTGTGCCCTAAGTGTTACCTACGTGTGCCCTAAGTGTTACCTAAGTGTTACCTAAGTGTGCCCTAAGTGTTACCTAAGTGTGCCCTAAGTGTTACCTAAGTGTTACCTAAGTGTGCCCTAACTGTTACCTAAGTGTGCCCTAACTGCTACCTAAGTGTGCCCTAAGTGTTACCTAAGTGTTTCCTAAGTGTGCCCTAAGTGTTACCTAAGTGTTTCCTAAGTGTGCCCTAAGTGTGCCCTAAGTGTTACCTAAGTGTGCCCTAAGTGTTACCTAAGTGTGCCCTAAGTGTTACCTAAGTGTGCCCTAAGTGTTACCTAAGTGTGCCCTAAGTGTTACCTAAGTGTGCCCTAAGTGTTACCTAAGTGTTACCTAAGTGTGCCCTAAGTGTTACCTAAGTGTGCCCTAAGTGTTACCTAAGTGTTACCTAAGTGTGCCCTAAGTGTTACCTAAGTGTGACATAAGTGTTACCTAAGTGTGCCCTAAGTGTTACCTAAGTGTGCCCTAAGTGTTACCTAAGTGTTACCTAAGTGTGCCCTAAGTGTTACCTAAGTGTGACATAAGTGTTACCTAAGTGTGCCCTAAGTGTTACCTAAGTGTGCCCTAAGTGTTACCTAAGAGTGCCCTAAGTGTTACCTAAGTGTGCCCTAAGTGTTACCTAAGTGTGCCCTAAGTGTTACCTAAAGGTGCCCTAAGTGTTACCTAAGTGTGCCCTAAGTGTTACCTAAGTGTAGCCTAAGTGTTACCCAAGTGTTATCTAAGTGTGCCCTAAGTGTTACCTAAGTTTGCCATAAGTGTTACCTAAGTGTGCCCTAAGTGTTACCTAAGTGTGCCCTAAGTGTGCCCTGAGTGTTACCTAAGTGTGCCCTAAGTGTTACCTAAGTGTGCCCTAAGTGTGCCCTAAGTGTTACCTAAGTGTGACATAAGTGTTACCTAAGTGTGCCCTAAGTGTTACCTAAGTGTGCCCTAAGTGTTACCTAAGTGTTACCTAAGTGTGCCCTAACTGTTACCTAAGTGTGCCCTAACTGCTACCTAAGTGTGCCCTAAGTGTTACCTAAGTGTTTCCTAAGTGTGCCCTAAGTGTTACCTAAGTGTTTCCTAAGTGTGCCCTAAGTGTGCCCTAAGTGTTACCTAAGTGTGCCCTAAGTGTTACCTAAGTGTGCCCTAAGTGTTACCTAAGTGTGCCCTAAGTGTTACCTAAGTGTGCCCTAAGTGTTACCTAAGTGTGCCCTAAGTGTTACCTAAGTGTTACCTAAGTGTGCCCTAAGTGTTACCTAAGTGTGCCCTAAGTGTTACCTAAGTGTTACCTAAGTGTGCCCTAAGTGTTACCTAAGTGTGACATAAGTGTTACCTAAGTGTGCCCTAAGTGTTACCTAAGTGTGCCCTAAGTGTTACCTAAGTGTGCCCTAAGTGTTACCTAAGTGTGCCCTAAGTGTTACCTAAGTGTGCCCTAAGTGTTACCTAAAGGTGCCCTAAGTGTTACCTAAGTGTGCCCTAAGTGTTACCTAAGTGTAGCCTAAGTGTTACCCAAGTGTTACCTAAGTGTGCCCTAAGTGTTACCTAAGTGTGCCCTAAGTGTTACCTAAGTGTTACCTAAGTGTGCCCTAACTGTTACCTAAGTGTGCCCTAACTGCTACCTAAGTGTGCCCTAAGTGTTACCTAAGTGTTTCCTAAGTGTGCCCTAAGTGTTACCTAAGTGTTTCCTAAGTGTGCCCTAAGTGTGCCCTAAGTGTTACCTAAGTGTGCCCTAAGTGTTACCTAAGTGTGCCCTAAGTGTTACCTAAGTGTGCCCTAAGTGTTACCTAAGTGTGCCCTAAGTGTTACCTAAGTGTGCCCTAAGTGTTACCTAAGTGTTACCTAAGTGTGCCCTAAGTGTTACCTAAGTGTGCCCTAAGTGTTACCTAAGTGTTACCTAAGTGTGCCCTAAGTGTTACCTAAGTGTGACATAAGTGTTACCTAAGTGTGCCCTAAGTGTTACCTAAGTGTGCCCTAAGTGTTACCTAAGTGTTACCTAAGTGTGCCCTAAGTGTTACCTAAGTGTGACATAAGTGTTACCTAAGTGTGCCCTAAGTGTTACCTAAGTGTGCCCTAAGTGTTACCTAAGAGTGCCCTAAGTGTTACCTAAGTGTGCCCTAAGTGTTACCTAAGTGTGCCCTAAGTGTTACCTAAAGGTGCCCTAAGTGTTACCTAAATGTGCCCTAAGTGTTACCTAAGTGTAGCCTAAGTGTTACCCAAGTGTTATCTAAGTGTGCCCTAAGTGTTACCTAAGTTTGCCATAAGTGTTACCTAAGTGTGCCCTAAGTGTTACCTAAGTGTGCCCTAAGTGTGCCCTGAGTGTTACCTAAGTGTGCCCTAAGTGTTACCTAAGTGTGCCCTAAGTGTACCCTAAGTGTTACCTAAGTGTGACATAAGTGTTACCTAAGTGTGCCCTAAGTGTTACCTAAGTGTGCCCTAAGTGTTACCTAAGTGTTACCTAAGTGTGCCCTAACTGTTACCTAAGTGTGCCCTAACTGCTACCTAAGTGTGCCCTAAGTGTTACCTAAGTGTTTCCTAAGTGTGCCCTAAGTGTTACCTAAGTGTTTCCTAAGTGTGCCCTAAGTGTGCCCTAAGTGTTACCTAAGTGTGCCCTAAGTGTTACCTAAGTGTGCCCTAAGTGTTACCTAAGTGTGCCCTAAGTGTTACCTAAGTGTGCCCTAAGTGTTACCTAAGTGTGCCCTAAGTGTTACCTAAGTGTTACCTAAGTGTGCCCTAAGTGTTACCTAAGTGTGCCCTAAGTGTTACCTAAGTGTTACCTAAGTGTGCCCTAAGTGTTACCTAAGTGTGACATAAGTGTTACCTAAGTGTGCCCTAAGTGTTACCTAAGTGTGCCCTAAGTGTTACCTAAGTGTGCCCTAAGTGTTACCTAAGTGTGCCCTAAGTGTTACCTAAGTGTGCCCTAAGTGTTACCTAAAGGTGCCCTAAGTGTTACCTAAGTGTGCCCTAAGTGTTACCTAAGTGTAGCCTAAGTGTTACCCAAGTGTTATCTAAGTGTGCCCTAAGTGTTACCTAAGTTTGCCATAAGTGTTACCTAAGTGTGCCCTAAGTGTTACCTAAGTGTGCCCTAAGTGTGCCCTGAGTGTTACCTAAGTGTGCCCTAAGTGTTACCTAAGTGTGCCCTAAGTGTGCCCTAAGTGTTACCTAAGTGTGACATAAGTGTTACCTAAGTGTGCCCTAAGTGTTACCTAAGTGTGCCCTAAGTGTTACCTAAGTGTGAACTAAGTGTTACCTAAGTGTGCCCTAAGTGTTACCTAAGTGTTACCTAAGTGTGCCCTAAGTGTTACCTAAGTGTGCCCTAAGTGTTACCTAAGTGTGCCCTAAGTGTTACCTAAGTGTGCCCTAAGTGTTACCTAAAGGTGCCCTAAGTGCTACCTAAGTGTGCCCTAAGTGTTACCTAAGTGTAGCCTAAGTGTGCCCTAAGTGTTACCTAAGTGTGCCCTAAGTGTGCCCTAACTGTTACCTAAGTGTGCCCTAAGTGTTACCTAAGTGTTACCTAAGTGTAGCCTAAGTGTTACCTAAGTGTGCCCTAAGTGTTACCTAAGTGTACCCTAAGTGTGCCCTAAGTGTTACCTAAGTGTGCCCTAAGTGTGCCCTAACTGTTACCTAAGTGTGCCCTAACTGTTACCTAAGTGTGCCCTAAGTGTGCCCTAAGTGTTACCTAAGTGTTTCCTAAGTGTGCCCTAAGTGTGCCCTAAGTGTTACCTAAGTGTGCCCTAAGTGTTACCTAAGTGTGCCCTAAGTGTTACCTAAGTGTGCCCTAAGTGTTACCTAAGTGTGCCCTAAGTGTTACCTAAGTGTTACCTAAGTGTGCCCTAAGTGTTACCTAAGTGTGCCCTAAGTGTTACCTAAGTGTTACCTAAGTGTGCCCTAAGTGTTACCTAAGTGTGACATAAGTGTTACCTAAGTGTGCCCTAAGTGTTACCTAAGTGTGCCCTAAGTGTTACCTAAGTGTGCCCTAAGTGTTACCTAAGTTTGCCCTAAGTGTTACCTAAGTGTGCCCTAAGTGTTACCTAAAGGTGCCCTAAGTGTTACCTAAGTGTGCCCTAAGTGTGCCCTAAGTGTTACCTAAGTGTGCCCTAAGTGTTACCTAAGTGTGCCCTAAGTGTTACCTAAAGGTGCCCTAAGTGTTACCTAAGTGTGCCCTAAGTGTTACCTAAGTGTTACCTAAGTGTGCCCTAACTGTTACCTAAGTGTGCCCTAAGTGTTACCTAAGTGTGCCCTAAGTGTTACCTAAGTGTTACCTAAGTGTGCCCTAAGTGTTACCTAAGTGTGAACTAAGTGTTACCTAAGTGTGCCCTAAGTGTTACCTAAGTGTGCCCTAAGTGTTACCTAAGTGTGCCCTAAGTGTTACCTAAGTGTGCCCTAAGTGTTACCTAAGTGTGCCCTAAGTGTTACCTAAAGGTGCCCTAAGTGCTACCTAAGTGTGCCCTAAGTGTTACCTAAGTGTAGCATAAGTGTTACCTAAGTGTTACCTAAGTGTTACCTAAGTGTTACCTAAGTGTTACCTAAGTGTGCCCTAAGTGTTACCTAAGTGTGCCCTAAGTGTTACCTAAGTGTAACCTAAGTGTGCCCTAAGTGTTACCTAAGTGTGCCCTAAGTGTGCCCTAACTGTTACCTAAGTGTGCCCTAACTGTTACCTAAGTGTGCCCTAAGTGTTACCTAAGTGTGCCCTAAGTGTTACCTAAGTGTTCCCTAAGTGTGCCCTAAGTGTTACCTAAGTGTTTCCTAAGTGTGCCCTAAGTGTGCCCTAAGTGTTACCTAAGTGTGCCCTAAGTGTTACCTAAGTGTTACCTAAGTGTGCCCTAAGTGTTACCTAAGTGTGCCCTAAGTGTTACCTAAGTGTTACCTAAGTGTGCCCTAAGTGTTACCTAAGTGTGACATAAGTGTTACCTAAGTGTGCCCTAAGTGTTACCTAAGTGTGCCCTAAGTGTTACCTAAGTGTGCCCTAAGTGTTACCTAAGTGTGCCCTAAGTGTTACCTAAGTGTGCCCTAAGTGTTACCTAAAGGTGCCCTAAGTGTTACCTAAGTGTGCCCTAAGTGTTACCTAAGTGTAGCCTAAGTGTTACCCAAGTGTTATCTAAGTGTGCCCTAAGTGTTACCTAAGTGTGCCATAAGTGTTACCTAAGTGTGCCCTAAGTGTTACCTAAGTGTGCCCTAAGTGTTACCTAAGTGTGCCCTAACTGTTACCTAAGTGTTTCCTAAGTGTGCCCTAAGTGTGCCCTAAGTGTTACCTAAGTGTGCCCTAAGTGTTACCTAAGTGTGCCCTAAGTGTTACCTACGTGTGCCCTAAGTGTTACCTAAGTGTTACCTAAGTGTGCCCTAAGTGTTACCTAAGTGTGCCCTAAGTGTTACCTAAGTGTTACCTAAGTGTGCCCTAAGTGTTACCTAAGTGTGACATAAGTGTTACCTAAGTGTGCCCTAAGTGTTACCTAAGTGTGCCCTAAGTGTTACCTAAGTGTGCCCTAAGTGTTACCTAAGTGTGCCCGAAGTGTTACCTAAAGGTGCCCTAAGTGTTACCTAAGTGTGCCCTAAGTGTTACCTAAGTGTAGCCTAAGTGTTACCCAAGTGTTATCTAAGTGTGCCCTAAGTGTTACCTAAGTGTGCCATAAGTGTTACCTAAGTGTGCCCTAAGTGTTACCTAAGTGTGCCCTAAGTGTTACCTAAGTGTGCCCTAACTGTTACCTAAGTGTGCCCTAAGTGTTACCTAAGTGTGCCCTAAGTGTTACCTAAGTGTTACCTAAGTGTGCCCTAAGTGTTACCTAAGTGTGCCCTAAGTGTTACCTAAGTGTGCCCTAAGTGTTACCTAAGTGTAGCCTAAGTGTTACCTAAGTCTTACCTAAGTGTTACCTAAGTGTTACCTAAGTGTTACCTAAGTGTGCCCTAAGTGTTACCTAAGTGTGCCCTAAGTGTTACCTAAGTGTAACCTAAGTGTGCCCTAAGTGTTACCTAAGTGTGCCCTAAGTGTGCCCTAAGTGTTACCTAAGTGTGCCCTAAGTGTTACCTAAAGGTGCCCTAAGTGCTACCTAAGTGTGCCCTAAGTGTTACCTAAGTGTAGCCTAAGTGTGCCCTAAGTGTTACCTAAGTGTGCCCTAAGTGTGCCCTAACTGTTACCTAAGTGTGCCCTAAGTGTTACCTAAGTGTTACCTAAGTGTTACCTAAGTGTAGCCTAAGTGTTACCTAAGTGTGCCCTAAGTGTTACCTAAGTGTACCCTAAGTGTGCCCTAAGTGTTACCTAAGTGTGCCCTAAGTGTGCCCTAACTGTTACCTAAGTGTGCCCTAACTGTTACCTAAGTGTGCCCTAACTGCTACCTAAGTGTGCCCTAAGTGTTACCTAAGTGTTTCCTAAGTGTGCCCTAAGTGTTACCTAAGTGTTTCCTAAGTGTGCCCTAAGTGTGCCCTAAGTGTTACCTAAGTGTGCCCTAAGTGTTACCTAAGTGTGCCCTAAGTGTTACCTAAGTGTGCCCTAAGTGTTACCTAAGTGTGCCCTAAGTGTTACCTAAGTGTTACCTAAGTGTGCCCTAAGTGTTACCTAAGTGTGCCCTAAGTGTTACCTAAGTGTTACCTAAGTGTGCCCTAAGTGTTACCTAAGTGTGACATAAGTGTTACCTAAGTGTGCCCTAAGTGTTACCTAAGTGTGCCCTAAGTGTTACCTAAGTGTGCCCTAAGTGTTACCTAAGTTTGCCCTAAGTGTTACCTAAGTGTGCCCTAAGTGTTACCTAAAGGTGCCCTAAGTGTTACCTAAGTGTTTCCTAAGTGTGCCCTAAGTGTTACCTAAGTGTTTCCTAAGTGTGCCCTAAGTGTGCCCTAAGTGTTACCTAAGTGTGCCCTAAGTGTTACCTAAGTGTTACCTAAGTGTTACCTAAGTGTGCCCTAAGTGTTACCTAAGTGTTACCTAAGTGTGCCCTAAGTGTTACCTAAGTGTGCCCTAAGTGTTACCTAAGTGTTACCTAAGTGTGCCCTAAGTGTTACCTAAGTGTGACATAAGTGTTACCTAAGTGTGCCCTAAGTGTTACCTAAGTGTGCCCTAAGTGTTACCTAAGTGTGCCCTAAGTGTTACCTAAGTGTGCCCTAAGTGTTACCTAAGTGTGCCCTAAGTGTTACCTAAAGGTGCCCTAAGTGTTACCTAAGTGTGCCCTAAGTGTTACCTAAGTGTAGCCTAAGTGTTACCCAAGTGTTATCTAAGTGTGCCCTAAGTGTTACCTAAGTGTGCCATAAGTGTTACCTAAGTGTGCCCTAAGTGTTACCTAAGTGTGCCCTAAGTGTTACCTAAGTGTGCCCTAACTGTTACCTAAGTGTTTCCTAAGTGTGCCCTAAGTGTGCCCTAAGTGTTACCTAAGTGTGCCCTAAGTGTTACCTAAGTGTGCCCTAAGTGTTACCTACGTGTGCCCTAAGTGTTACCTAAGTGTTACCTAAGTGTGCCCTAAGTGTTACCTAAGTGTGCCCTAAGTGTTACCTAAGTGTTACCTAAGTGTGCCCTAAGTGTTACCTAAGTGTGACATAAGTGTTACCTAAGTGTGCCCTAAGTGTTACCTAAGTGTGCCCTAAGTGTTACCTAAGTGTGCCCTAAGTGTTACCTAAGTGTGCCCGAAGTGTTACCTAAAGGTGCCCTAAGTGTTACCTAAGTGTGCCCTAAGTGTTACCTAAGTGTAGCCTAAGTGTTACCCAAGTGTTATCTAAGTGTGCCCTAAGTGTTACCTAAGTGTGCCATAAGTGTTACCTAAGTGTGCCCTAAGTGTTACCTAAGTGTGCCCTAAGTGTTACCTAAGTGTGCCCTAACTGTTACCTAAGTGTGCCCTAAGTGTTACCTAAGTGTGCCCTAAGTGTTACCTAAGTGTTACCTAAGTGTGCCCTAAGTGTTACCTAAGTGTGCCCTAAGTGTTACCTAAGTGTGCCCTAAGTGTTACCTAAGTGTTACCTAAGTGTTACCCAAGTGTTATCTAAGTGTGCCCTAAGTGTTACCTAAGTGTGCCATAAGTGTTACCTAAGTGTACCCTAAGTGTTACCTAAGTGTGACATAAGTGTTACCTAAGTGTGCCCTAAGTGTTACCTAAGTGTGCCCTAAGTGTTACCTAAGTGTTACCTAAGTGTGCCCTAACTGTTACCTAAGTGTGCCCTAACTGCTACCTAAGTGTGCCCTAAGTGTTACCTAAGTGTTTCCTAAGTGTGCCCTAAGTGTTACCTAAGTGTTTCCTAAGTGTGCCCTAAGTGTGCCCTAAGTGTTACCTAAGTGTGCCCTAAGTGTTACCTAAGTGTGCCCTAAGTGTTACCTAAGTGTGCCCTAAGTGTTACCTAAGTGTGCCCTAAGTGTTACCTAAGTGTGCCCTAAGTGTTACCTAAGTGTTACCTAAGTGTGCCCTAAGTGTTACCTAAGTGTGCCCTAAGTGTTACCTAAGTGTTACCTAAGTGTGCCCTAAGTGTTACCTAAGTGTGACATAAGTGTTACCTAAGTGTGCCCTAAGTGTTACCTAAGTGTGCCCTAAGTGTTACCTAAGTGTGCCCTAAGTGTTACCTAAGTGTGCCCTAAGTGTTACCTAAGTGTGCCCTAAGTGTTACCTAAAGGTGCCCTAAGTGTTACCTAAGTGTGCCCTAAGTGTTACCTAAGTGTAGCCTAAGTGTTACCCAAGTGTTATCTAAGTGTGCCCTAAGTGTTACCTAAGTTTGCCATAAGTGTTACCTAAGTGTGCCCTAAGTGTTACCTAAGTGTGCCCTAAGTGTGCCCTGAGTGTTACCTAAGTGTGCCCTAAGTGTTACCTAAGTGTGCCCTAAGTGTGCCCTAAGTGTTACCTAAGTGTGACATAAGTGTTACCTAAGTGTGCCCTAAGTGTTACCTAAGTGTGCCCTAAGTGTTACCTAAGTGTGAACTAAGTGTTACCTAAGTGTGCCCTAAGTGTTACCTAAGTGTTACCTAAGTGTGCCCTAAGTGTTACCTAAGTGTGCCCTAAGTGTTACCTAAGTGTGCCCTAAGTGTTACCTAAGTGTGCCCTAAGTGTTACCTAAAGGTGCCCTAAGTGCTACCTAAGTGTGCCCTAAGTGTTACCTAAGTGTAGCCTAAGTGTGCCCTAAGTGTTACCTAAGTGTGCCCTAAGTGTGCCCTAACTGTTACCTAAGTGTGCCCTAAGTGTTACCTAAGTGTTACCTAAGTGTAGCCTAAGTGTTACCTAAGTGTGCCCTAAGTGTTACCTAAGTGTACCCTAAGTGTGCCCTAAGTGTTACCTAAGTGTGCCCTAAGTGTGCCCTAACTGTTACCTAAGTGTGCCCTAACTGTTACCTAAGTGTGCCCTAAGTGTGCCCTAAGTGTTACCTAAGTGTTTCCTAAGTGTGCCCTAAGTGTGCCCTAAGTGTTACCTAAGTGTGCCCTAAGTGTTACCTAAGTGTGCCCTAAGTGTTACCTAAGTGTGCCCTAAGTGTTACCTAAGTGTGCCCTAAGTGTTACCTAAGTGTTACCTAAGTGTGCCCTAAGTGTTACCTAAGTGTGCCCTAAGTGTTACCTAAGTGTTACCTAAGTGTGCCCTAAGTGTTACCTAAGTGTGACATAAGTGTTACCTAAGTGTGCCCTAAGTGTTACCTAAGTGTGCCCTAAGTGTTACCTAAGTGTGCCCTAAGTGTTACCTAAGTTTGCCCTAAGTGTTACCTAAGTGTGCCCTAAGTGTTACCTAAAGGTGCCCTAAGTGTTACCTAAGTGTGCCCTAAGTGTGCCCTAAGTGTTACCTAAGTGTGCCCTAAGTGTTACCTAAGTGTGCCCTAAGTGTTACCTAAAGGTGCCCTAAGTGTTACCTAAGTGTGCCCTAAGTGTTACCTAAGTGTTACCTAAGTGTGCCCTAACTGTTACCTAAGTGTGCCCTAAGTGTTACCTAAGTGTGCCCTAAGTGTTACCTAAGTGTTACCTAAGTGTGCCCTAAGTGTTACCTAAGTGTGAACTAAGTGTTACCTAAGTGTGCCCTAAGTGTTACCTAAGTGTGCCCTAAGTGTTACCTAAGTGTGCCCTAAGTGTTACCTAAGTGTGCCCTAAGTGTTACCTAAGTGTGCCCTAAGTGTTACCTAAAGGTGCCCTAAGTGCTACCTAAGTGTGCCCTAAGTGTTACCTAAGTGTAGCATAAGTGTTACCTAAGTGTTACCTAAGTGTTACCTAAGTGTTACCTAAGTGTTACCTAAGTGTGCCCTAAGTGTTACCTAAGTGTGCCCTAAGTGTTACCTAAGTGTTACCTAAGTGTGCCCTAAGTGTTACCTAAGTGTGCCCTAAGTGTGCCCTAACTGTTACCTAAGTGTGCCCTAACTGTTACCTAAGTGTGCCCTAAGTGTTACCTAAGTGTGCCCTAAGTGTTACCTAAGTGTTTCCTAAGTGTGCCCTAAGTGTTACCTAAGTGTTTCCTAAGTGTGACCTAAGTGTGCCCTAAGTGTTACCTAAGTGTGCCCTAAGTGTTACCTAAGTGTTACCTAAGTGTGCCCTAAGTGTTACCTAAGTGTGCCCTAAGTGTTACCTAAGTGTTACCTAAGTGTGCCCTAAGTGTTACCTAAGTGTGACATAAGTGTTACCTAAGTGTGCCCTAAGTGTTACCTAAGTGTGCCCTAAGTGTTACCTAAGTGTGCCCTAAGTGTTACCTAAGTGTGCCCTAAGTGTTACCTAAGTGTGCCCTAAGTGTTACCTAAAGGTGCCCTAAGTGTTACCTAAGTGTGCCCTAAGTGTTACCTAAGTGTAGCCTAAGTGTTACCCAAGTGTTATCTAAGTGTGCCCTAAGTGTTACCTAAGTGTGCCATAAGTGTTACCTAAGTGTGCCCTAAGTGTTACCTAAGTGTGCCCTAAGTGTTACCTAAGTGTGCCCTAAGTGTTACCTAAGTGTTTCCTAAGTGTGCCCTAAGTGTGCCCTAAGTGTTACCTAAGTGTGCCCTAAGTGTTACCTAAGTGTGCCCTAAGTGTTACCTACGTGTGCCCTAAGTGTTACCTAAGTGTTACCTAAGTGTGCCCTAAGTGTTACCTAAGTGTGCCCTAAGTGTTACCTAAGTGTTACCTAAGTGTGCCCTAAGTGTTACCTAAGTGTGACATAAGTGTTACCTAAGTGTGCCCTAAGTGTTACCTAAGTGTGCCCTAAGTGTTACCTAAGTGTGCCCTAAGTGTTACCTAAGTGTGCCCGAAGTGTTACCTAAAGGTGCCCTAAGTGTTACCTAAGTGTGCCCTAAGTGTTACCTAAGTGTAGCCTAAGTGTTACCCAAGTGTTATCTAAGTGTGCCCTAAGTGTTACCTAAGTGTGCCATAAGTGTTACCTAAGTGTGCCCTAAGTGTTACCTAAGTGTGCCCTAAGTGTTACCTAAGTGTGCCCTAACTGTTACCTAAGTGTGCCCTAAGTGTTACCTAAGTGTGCCCTAAGTGTTACCTAAGTGTTACCTAAGTGTGCCCTAAGTGTTACCTAAGTGTGCCCTAAGTGTTACCTAAGTGTGCCCTAAGTGTTACCTAAGTGTAGCCTAAGTGTTACCTAAGTCTTACCTAAGTGTTACCTAAGTGTTACCTAAGTGTTACCTAAGTGTGCCCTAAATGTTACCTAAGTGTGCCCTAAGTGTTACCTAAGTGTAACCTAAGTGTGCCCTAAGTGTTACCTAAGTGTGCCCTAAGTGTGCCCTAAGTGTTACCTAAGTGTGCCCTAAGTGTTACCTAAAGGTGCCCTAAGTGCTACCTAAGTGTGCCCTAAGTGTTACCTAAGTGTAGCCTAAGTGTGCCCTAAGTGTTACCTACGTGTGCCCTAAGTGTGCCCTAACTGTTACCTAAGTGTGCCCTAAGTGTTACCTAAGTGTTACCTAAGTGTTACCTAAGTGTAGCCTAAGTGTTACCTAAGTGTGCCCTAAGTGTTACCTAAGTGTACCCTAAGTGTGCCCTAAGTGTTACCTAAGTGTGCCCTAAGTGTGCCCTAACTGTTACCTAAGTGTGCCCTAACTGTTACCTAAGTGTGCCCTAACTGCTACCTAAGTGTGCCCTAAGTGTTACCTAAGTGTTTCCTAAGTGTGCCCTAAGTGTTACCTAAGTGTTTCCTAAGTGTGCCCTAAGTGTGCCCTAAGTGTTACCTAAGTGTGCCCTAAGTGTTACCTAAGTGTGCCCTAAGTGTTACCTAAGTGTGCCCTAAGTGTTACCTAAGTGTGCCCTAAGTGTTACCTAAGTGTTACCTAAGTGTGCCCTAAGTGTTACCTAAGTGTGCCCTAAGTGTTACCTAAGTGTTACCTAAGTGTGCCCTAAGTGTTACCTAAGTGTGACATAAGTGTTACCTAAGTGTGCCCTAAGTGTTACCTAAGTGTGCCCTAAGTGTTACCTAAGTGTGCCCTAAGTGTTACCTAAGTTTGCCCTAAGTGTTACCTAAGTGTGCCCTAAGTGTTACCTAAAGGTGCCCTAAGTGTTACCTAAGTGTTTCCTAAGTGTGCCCTAAGTGTTACCTAAGTGTTTCCTAAGTGTGCCCTAAGTGTGCCCTAAGTGTTACCTAAGTGTGCCCTAAGTGTTACCTAAGTGTTACCTAAGTGTTACCTAAGTGTGCCCTAAGTGTTACCTAAGTGTTACCTAAGTGTGCCCTAAGTGTTACCTAAGTGTGCCCTAAGTGTTACCTAAGTGTTACCTAAGTGTGCCCTAAGTGTTACCTAAGTGTGACATAAGTGTTACCTAAGTGTGCCCTAAGTGTTACCTAAGTGTGCCCTAAGTGTTACCTAAGTGTGCCCTAAGTGTTACCTAAGTGTGCCCTAAGTGTTACCTAAGTGTGCCCTAAGTGTTACCTAAAGGTGCCCTAAGTGTTACCTAAGTGTGCCCTAAGTGTTACCTAAGTGTAGCCTAAGTGTTACCCAAGTGTTATCTAAGTGTGCCCTAAGTGTTACCTAAGTGTGCCATAAGTGTTACCTAAGTGTGCCCTAAGTGTTACCTAAGTGTGCCCTAAGTGTTACCTAAGTGTGCCCTAAGTGTTACCTAAGTGTTTCCTAAGTGTGCCCTAAGTGTGCCCTAAGTGTTACCTAAGTGTGCCCTAAGTGTTACCTAAGTGTGCCCTAAGTGTTACCTACGTGTGCCCTAAGTGTTACCTAAGTGTTACCTAAGTGTGCCCTAAGTGTTACCTAAGTGTGCCCTAAGTGTTACCTAAGTGTTACCTAAGTGTGCCCTAAGTGTTACCTAAGTGTGACCTAAGTGTTACCTAAGTGTGCCCTAAGTGTTACCTAAGTGTGCCCTAAGTGTTACCTAAGTGTGCCCTAAGTGTTACCTAAGTGTGCCCGAAGTGTTACCTAAAGGTGCCCTAAGTGTTACCTAAGTGTGCCCTAAGTGTTACCTAAGTGTAGCCTAAGTGTTACCCAAGTGTTATCTAAGTGTGCCCTAAGTGTTACCTAAGTGTGCCATAAGTGTTACCTAAGTGTGCCCTAAGTGTTACCTAAGTGTGCCCTAAGTGTTACCTAAGTGTGCCCTAACTGTTACCTAAGTGTGCCCTAAGTGTTACCTAAGTGTGCCCTAAGTGTTACCTAAGTGTTACCTAAGTGTGCCCTAAGTGTTACCTAAGTGTGCCCTAAGTGTTACCTAAGTGTGCCCTAAGTGTTACCTAAGTGTAGCCTAAGTGTTACCTAAGTCTTACCTAAGTGTTACCTAAGTGTTACCTAAGTGTTACCTAAGTGTGCCCTAAGTGTTACCTAAGTGTGCCCTAAGTGTTACCTAAGTGTAACCTAAGTGTGCCCTAAGTGTTACCTAAGTGTGCCCTAAGTGTGCCCTAAGTGTTACCTAAGTGTGCCCTAAGTGTTACCTAAAGGTGCCCTAAGTGCTACCTAAGTGTGCCCTAAGTGTTACCTAAGTGTAGCCTAAGTGTGCCCTAAGTGTTACCTAAGTGTGCCCTAAGTGTGCCCTAACTGTTACCTAAGTGTGCCCTAAGTGTTACCTAAGTGTTACCTAAGTGTTACCTAAGTGTAGCCTAAGTGTTACCTAAGTGTGCCCTAAGTGTTACCTAAGTGTACCCTAAGTGTGCCCTAAGTGTTACCTAAGTGTGCCCTAAGTGTGCCCTAACTGTTACCTAAGTGTGCCCTAACTGTTACCTAAGTGTGCCCTAACTGCTACCTAAGTGTGCCCTAAGTGTTACCTAAGTGTTTCCTAAGTGTGCCCTAAGTGTTACCTAAGTGTTTCCTAAGTGTGCCCTAAGTGTGCCCTAAGTGTTACCTAAGTGTGCCCTAAGTGTTACCTAAGTGTGCCCTAAGTGTTACCTAAGTGTGCCCTAAGTGTTACCTAAGTGTGCCCTAAGTGTTACCTAAGTGTTACCTAAGTGTGCCCTAAGTGTTACCTAAGTGTGCCCTAAGTGTTACCTAAGTGTTACCTAAGTGTGCCCTAAGTGTTACCTAAGTGTGACATAAGTGTTACCTAAGTGTGCCCTAAGTGTTACCTAAGTGTGCCCTAAGTGTTACCTAAGTGTGCCCTAAGTGTTACCTAAGTTTGCCCTAAGTGTTACCTAAGTGTGCCCTAAGTGTTACCTAAAGGTGCCCTAAGTGTTACCTAAGTGTTTCCTAAGTGTGCCCTAAGTGTTACCTAAGTGTTTCCTAAGTGTGCCCTAAGTGTGCCCTAAGTGTTACCTAAGTGTGCCCTAAGTGTTACCTAAGTGTTACCTAAGTGTTACCTAAGTGTGCCCTAAGTGTGCCCTAAGTGTTACCTAAGTGTGCCCGAAGTGTTACCTAAAGGTGCCCTAAGTGTTACCTAAGTGTGCCCTAAGTGTTACCTAAGTGTAGCCTAAGTGTTACCCAAGTGTTATCTAAGTGTGCCCTAAGTGTTACCTAAGTGTGCCATAAGTGTTACCTAAGTGTGCCCTAAGTGTTACCTAAGTGTGCCCTAAGTGTTACCTAAGTGTGCCCTAACTGTTACCTAAGTGTGCCCTAAGTGTTACCTAAGTGTGCCCTAAGTGTTACCTAAGTGTTACCTAAGTGTGCCCTAAGTGTTACCTAAGTGTGCCCTAAGTGTTACCTAAGTGTGCCCTAAGTGTTACCTAAGTGTAGCCTAAGTGTTACCTAAGTCTTACCTAAGTGTTACCTAAGTGTTACCTAAGTGTTACCTAAGTGTGCCCTAAGTGTTACCTAAGTGTGCCCTAAGTGTTACCTAAGTGTAACCTAAGTGTGCCCTAAGTGTTACCTAAGTGTGCCCTAAGTGTGCCCTAAGTGTTACCTAAGTGTGCCCTAAGTGTTACCTAAAGGTGCCCTAAGTGCTACCTAAGTGTGCCCTAAGTGTTACCTAAGTGTAGCCTAAGTGTGCCCTAAGTGTTACCTAAGTGTGCCCTAAGTGTGCCCTAACTGTTACCTAAGTGTGCCCTAAGTGTTACCTAAGTGTTACCTAAGTGTTACCTAAGTGTTGCCTAAGTGTTACCTAAGTGTGCCCTAAGTGTTACCTAAGTGTACCCTAAGTGTGCCCTAAGTGTTACCTAAGTGTGCCCTAAGTGTGCCCTAACTGTTACCTAAGTGTGCCCTAACTGTTACCTAAGTGTGCCCTAACTGCTACCTAAGTGTGCCCTAAGTGTTACCTAAGTGTTTCCTAAGTGTGCCCTAAGTGTTACCTAAGTGTTTCCTAAGTGTGCCCTAAGTGTGCCCTAAGTGTTACCTAAGTGTGCCCTAAGTGTTACCTAAGTGTGCCCTAAGTGTTACCTAAGTGTGCCCTAAGTGTTACCTAAGTGTGCCCTAAGTGTTACCTAAGTGTTACCTAAGTGTGCCCTAAGTGTTACCTAAGTGTGCCCTAAGTGTTACCTAAGTGTTACCTAAGTGTGCCCTAAGTGTTACCTAAGTGTGACATAAGTGT
This sequence comes from Sacculina carcini, assembly GCA_916048095.2. Classification (NCBI taxonomy): domain Eukaryota; kingdom Metazoa; phylum Arthropoda; class Thecostraca; family Sacculinidae; genus Sacculina; species Sacculina carcini. The sequence continues at coordinate 179,666 of OU696585.1, forward strand.
TACCTAAGTGTGCCCTAAGTGTTACCTAAGTGTGCCCTAAGTGTTACCTAAGTGTGCCCTAAGTGTTACCTAAGTTTGCCCTAAGTGTTACCTAAGTGTGCCCTAAGTGTTACCTAAAGGTGCCCTAAGTGTTACCTAAGTGTTTCCTAAGTGTGCCCTAAGTGTTACCTAAGTGTTTCCTAAGTGTGCCCTAAGTGTGCCCTAAGTGTTACCTAAGTGTGCCCTAAGTGTTACCTAAGTGTTACCTAAGTGTGCCCTAAGTGTTACCTAAGTGTGCCCTAAGTGTTACCTAAGTGTTACCTAAGTGTGCCCTAAGTGTTACCTAAGTGTGACATAAGTGTTACCTAAGTGTGCCCTAAGTGTTACCTAAGTGTGCCCTAAGTGTTACCTAAGTGTGCCCTAAGTGTTACCTAAAGGTGCCCTAAGTGTTACCTAAGTGTGCCCTAAGTGTTACCTAAAGGTGCCCTAAGTGTTACCTAAGTGTGCCCTAAGTGTTACCTAAGTGTAGCCTAAGTGTTACCCAAGTGTTATCTAAGTGTGCCCTAAGTGTTACCTAAGTGTGCCCTAAGTGTTACCTAAGTGTGCCCTAAGTGTTACCTAAGTGTGCCCTAAGTGTTACCTAAGTGTGCCCTAACTGTTACCTAAGTGTTTCCTAAGTGTGCCCTAAGTGTGCCCTAAGTGTTACCTAAGTGTGCCCTAAGTGTTACCTACGTGTGCCCTAAGTGTTACCTACGTGTGCCCTAAGTGTTACCTAAGTGTTACCTAAGTGTGCCCTAAGTGTTACCTAAGTGTGCCCTAAGTGTTACCTAAGTGTTACCTAAGTGTGCCCTAACTGTTACCTAAGTGTGCCCTAACTGCTACCTAAGTGTGCCCTAAGTGTTACCTAAGTGTTTCCTAAGTGTGCCCTAAGTGTTACCTAAGTGTTTCCTAAGTGTGCCCTAAGTGTGCCCTAAGTGTTACCTAAGTGTGCCCTAAGTGTTACCTAAGTGTGCCCTAAGTGTTACCTAAGTGTGCCCTAAGTGTTACCTAAGTGTGCCCTAAGTGTTACCTAAGTGTGCCCTAAGTGTTACCTAAGTGTTACCTAAGTGTGCCCTAAGTGTTACCTAAGTGTGCCCTAAGTGTTACCTAAGTGTTACCTAAGTGTGCCCTAAGTGTTACCTAAGTGTGACATAAGTGTTACCTAAGTGTGCCCTAAGTGTTACCTAAGTGTGCCCTAAGTGTTACCTAAGAGTGCCCTAAGTGTTACCTAAGTGTGCCCTAAGTGTTACCTAAGTGTGCCCTAAGTGTTACCTAAAGGTGCCCTAAGTGTTACCTAAGTGTGCCCTAAGTGTTACCTAAGTGTAGCCTAAGTGTTACCCAAGTGTTATCTAAGTGTGCCCTAAGTGTTACCTAAGTTTGCCATAAGTGTTACCTAAGTGTGCCCTAAGTGTTACCTAAGTGTGCCCTAAGTGTGCCCTGAGTGTTACCTAAGTGTGCCCTAAGTGTTACCTAAGTGTGCCCTAAGTGTGCCCTAAGTGTTACCTAAGTGTGCCCTAAGTGTTACCTAAGTGTGAACTAAGTGTTACCTAAGTGTGCCCTAAGTGTTACCTAAGTGTGCCCTAAGTGTTACCTAAGTGTGCCCTAAGTGTTACCTAAGTGTGCCCTAAGTGTTACCTAAGTGTGCCCTAAGTGTTACCTAAAGGTGCCCTAAGTGTTACCTAAGTGTGCCCTAAGTGTTACCTAAGAGTAGCCTAAGTGTTACCTAAGTGTTACCTAAGTGTTACCTAAGTGTTACCTAAGTGTTACCTAAGTGTGCCCTAAGTGTTACCTAAGTGTGCCCTAAGTGTTACCCAAGTGTACCCTAAGTGTGCCCTAAGTGTTACCTAAGTGTGCCCTAAGTGTTACCTAAGTGTTACCTAAGTGTGCCCTAAGTGTTACCTAAGTGTGCCCTAAGTGTTACCTAAGTGTGCCCTAAGTGTTACCTAAGTGTGCCCTAAGTGTTACCTAAAGGTGCCCTAAGTGCTACCTAAGTGTGCCCTAAGTGTTACCTAAGTGTAGCCTAAGTGTGCCCTAAGTGTTACCTAAGTGTGCCCTAAGTGTGCCCTAACTGTTACCTAAGTGTGCCCTAAGTGTTACCTAAGTGTTACCTAAGTGTTACCTAAGTGTAGCCTAAGTGTTACCTAAGTGTGCCCTAAGTGTTACCTAAGTGTACCCTAAGTGTGCCCTAAGTGTTACCTAAGTGTGCCCTAAGTGTGCCCTAACTGTTACCTAAGTGTGCCCTAACTGTTACCTAAGTGTGCCCTAACTGCTACCTAAGTGTGCCCTAAGTGTTACCTAAGTGTTTCCTAAGTGTGCCCTAAGTGTTACCTAAGTGTTTCCTAAGTGTGCCCTAAGTGTGCCCTAAGTGTTACCTAAGTGTGCCCTAAGTGTTACCTAAGTGTGCCCTAAGTGTTACCTAAGTGTGCCCTAAGTGTTACCTAAGTGTGCCCTAAGTGTTACCTAAGTGTTACCTAAGTGTGCCCTAAGTGTTACCTAAGTGTGCCCTAAGTGTTACCTAAGTGTTACCTAAGTGTGCCCTAAGTGTTACCTAAGTGTGACATAAGTGTTACCTAAGTGTGCCCTAAGTGTTACCTAAGTGTGCCCTAAGTGTTACCTAAGTGTGCCCTAAGTGTTACCTAAGTTTGCCCTAAGTGTTACCTAAGTGTGCCTTAAGTGTTACCTAAAGGTGCCCTAAGTGTTACCTAAGTGTGCCCTAAGTGTGCCCTAAGTGTTACCTAAGTGTGCCCTAAGTGTTACCTAAGTGTGCCCTAAGTGTTACCTAAAGGTGCCCTAAGTGTTACCTAAGTGTGCCCTAAGTGTTACCTAAGTGTTACCTAAGTGTGCCCTAACTGTTACCTAAGTGTGCCCTAAGTGTTACCTAAGTGTGCCCTAAGTGTTACCTAAGTGTTACCTAAGTGTGCCCTAAGTGTTACCTAAGTGTGAACTAAGTGTTACCTAAGTGTGCCCTAAGTGTTACCTAAGTGTGCCCTAAGTGTTACCTAAGTGTGCCCTAAGTGTTACCTAAGTGTGACATAAGTGTTACCTAAGTGTGCCCTAAGTGTTACCTAAGTGTGCCCTAAGTGTTACCTAAGTGTGCCCTAAGTGTTACCTAAGTGTGCCCGAAGTGTTACCTAAAGGTGCCCTAAGTGTTACCTAAGTGTGCCCTAAGTGTTACCTAAGTGTAGCCTAAGTGTTACCCAAGTGTTATCTAAGTGTGCCCTAAGTGTTACCTAAGTGTGCCCTAAGTGTTACCTAAGTGTGCCCTAAGTGTTACCTAAGTGTTACCTAAGTGTGCCCTAAGTGTTACCTAAGTGTGCCCTAAGTGTTACCTAAGTGTTACCTAAGTGTGCCCTAAGTGTTACCTAAGTGTGACATAAGTGTTACCTAAGTGTGCCCTAAGTGTTACCTAAGTGTGCCCTAAGTGTTACCTAAGTGTGCCCTAAGTGTTACCTAAGTTTGCCCTAAGTGTTACCTAAGTGTGCCCTAAGTGTTACCTAAAGGTGCCCTAAGTGTTACCTAAGTGTTTCCTAAGTGTGCCCTAAGTGTTACCTAAGTGTTTCCTAAGTGTGCCCTAAGTGTGCCCTAAGTGTTACCTAAGTGTGCCCTAAGTGTTACCTAAGTGTTACCTAAGTGTGCCCTAAGTGTTACCTAAGTGTGCCCTAAGTGTTACCTAAGTGTTACCTAAGTGTGCCCTAAGTGTTACCTAAGTGTGACATAAGTGTTACCTAAGTGTGCCCTAAGTGTTACCTAAGTGTGCCCTAAGTGTTACCTAAGTGTGCCCTAAGTGTTACCTAAAGGTGCCCTAAGTGTTACCTAAGTGTGCCCTAAGTGTTACCTAAAGGTGCCCTAAGTGTTACCTAAGTGTGCCCTAAGTGTTACCTAAGTGTAGCCTAAGTGTTACCCAAGTGTTATCTAAGTGTGCCCTAAGTGTTACCTAAGTGTGCCATAAGTGTTACCTAAGTGTGCCCTAAGTGTTACCTAAGTGTGCCCTAAGTGTTACCTAAGTGTGCCCTAACTGTTACCTAAGTGTTTCCTAAGTGTGCCCTAAGTGTGCCCTAAGTGTTACCTAAGTGTGCCCTAAGTGTTACCTACGTGTGCCCTAAGTGTTACCTACGTGTGCCCTAAGTGTTACCTAAGTGTTACCTAAGTGTGCCCTAAGTGTTACCTAAGTGTGCCCTAAGTGTTACCTAAGTGTTACCTAAGTGTGCCCTAACTGTTACCTAAGTGTGCCCTAACTGCTACCTAAGTGTGCCCTAAGTGTTACCTAAGTGTTTCCTAAGTGTGCCCTAAGTGTTACCTAAGTGTTTCCTAAGTGTGCCCTAAGTGTGCCCTAAGTGTTACCTAAGTGTGCCCTAAGTGTTACCTAAGTGTGCCCTAAGTGTTACCTAAGTGTGCCCTAAGTGTTACCTAAGTGTGCCCTAAGTGTTACCTAAGTGTGCCCTAAGTGTTACCTAAGTGTTACCTAAGTGTGCCCTAAGTGTTACCTAAGTGTGCCCTAAGTGTTACCTAAGTGTTACCTAAGTGTGCCCTAAGTGTTACCTAAGTGTGACATAAGTGTTACCTAAGTGTGCCCTAAGTGTTACCTAAGTGTGCCCTAAGTGTTACCTAAGAGTGCCCTAAGTGTTACCTAAGTGTGCCCTAAGTGTTACCTAAGTGTGCCCTAAGTGTTACCTAAAGGTGCCCTAAGTGTTACCTAAGTGTGCCCTAAGTGTTACCTAAGTGTAGCCTAAGTGTTACCCAAGTGTTATCTAAGTGTGCCCTAAGTGTTACCTAAGTTTGCCATAAGTGTTACCTAAGTGTGCCCTAAGTGTTACCTAAGTGTGCCCTAAGTGTGCCCTGAGTGTTACCTAAGTGTGCCCTAAGTGTTACCTAAGTGTGCCCTAAGTGTGCCCTAAGTGTTACCTAAGTGTGACATAAGTGTTACCTAAGTGTGCCCTAAGTGTTACCTAAGTGTGCCCTAAGTGTTACCTAAGTGTGAACTAAGTGTTACCTAAGTGTGCCCTAAGTGTTACCTAAGTGTGCCCTAAGTGTTACCTAAGTGTGCCCTAAGTGTTACCTAAGTGTGCCCTAAGTGTTACCTAAGTGTGCCCTAAGTGTTACCTAAAGGTGCCCTAAGTGTTACCTAAGTGTGCCCTAAGTGTTACCTAAGAGTAGCCTAAGTGTTACCTAAGTGTTACCTAAGTGTTACCTAAGTGTTACCTAAGTGTTACCTAAGTGTGCCCTAAGTGTTACCTAAGTGTGCCCTAAGTGTTACCCAAGTGTACCCTAAGTGTGCCCTAAGTGTTACCTAAGTGTGCCCTAAGTGTTACCTAAGTGTTACCTAAGTGTGCCCTAAGTGTTACCTAAGTGTGCCCTAAGTGTTACCTAAGTGTGCCCTAAGTGTTACCTAAGTGTGCCCTAAGTGTTACCTAAAGGTGCCCTAAGTGCTACCTAAGTGTGCCCTAAGTGTTACCTAAGTGTAGCCTAAGTGTGCCCTAAGTGTTACCTAAGTGTGCCCTAAGTGTGCCCTAACTGTTACCTAAGTGTGCCCTAAGTGTTACCTAAGTGTTACCTAAGTGTTACCTAAGTGTAGCCTAAGTGTTACCTAAGTGTGCCCTAAGTGTTACCTAAGTGTACCCTAAGTGTGCCCTAAGTGTTACCTAAGTGTGCCCTAAGTGTGCCCTAACTGTTACCTAAGTGTGCCCTAACTGTTACCTAAGTGTGCCCTAACTGCTACCTAAGTGTGCCCTAAGTGTTACCTAAGTGTTTCCTAAGTGTGCCCTAAGTGTTACCTAAGTGTTTCCTAAGTGTGCCCTAAGTGTGCCCTAAGTGTTACCTAAGTGTGCCCTAAGTGTTACCTAAGTGTGCCCTAAGTGTTACCTAAGTGTGCCCTAAGTGTTACCTAAGTGTGCCCTAAGTGTTACCTAAGTGTTACCTAAGTGTGCCCTAAGTGTTACCTAAGTGTGCCCTAAGTGTTACCTAAGTGTTACCTAAGTGTGCCCTAAGTGTTACCTAAGTGTGACATAAGTGTTACCTAAGTGTGCCCTAAGTGTTACCTAAGTGTGCCCTAAGTGTTACCTAAGTGTGCCCTAAGTGTTACCTAAGTTTGCCCTAAGTGTTACCTAAGTGTGCCCTAAGTGTTACCTAAAGGTGCCCTAAGTGTTACCTAAGTGTGCCCTAAGTGTGCCCTAAGTGTTACCTAAGTGTGCCCTAAGTGTTACCTAAGTGTGCCCTAAGTGTTACCTAAAGGTGCCCTAAGTGTTACCTAAGTGTGCCCTAAGTGTTACCTAAGTGTTACCTAAGTGTGCCCTAACTGTTACCTAAGTGTGCCCTAAGTGTTACCTAAGTGTGCCCTAAGTGTTACCTAAGTGTTACCTAAGTGTGCCCTAAGTGTTACCTAAGTGTGAACTAAGTGTTACCTAAGTGTGCCCTAAGTGTTACCTAAGTGTGCCCTAAGTGTTACCTAAGTGTGCCCTAAGTGTTACCTAAGTGTGACATAAGTGTTACCTAAGTGTGCCCTAAGTGTTACCTAAGTGTGCCCTAAGTGTTACCTAAGTGTGCCCTAAGTGTTACCTAAGTGTGCCCTAAGTGTTACCTAAAGGTGCCCTAAGTGTTACCTAAGTGTGCCCTAAGTGTTACCTAAGTGTAGCCTAAGTGTTACCCAAGTGTTATCTAAGTGTGCCCTAAGTGTTACCTAAGTGTGCCATAAGTGTTACCTAAGTGTGCCCTAAGTGTTACCTAAGTGTGCCCTAAGTGTTACCTAAGTGTGCCCTAACTGTTACCTAAGTGTGCCCTAAGTGTTACCTAAGTGTGCCCTAAGTGTTACCTAAGTGTTACCTAAGTGTGCCCTAAGTGTTACCTAAGTGTGCCCTAAGTGTTACCTAAGTGTGCCCTAAGTGTTACCTAAGTGTAGCCTAAGTGTTACCTAAGTCTTACCTAAGTGTTACCTAAGTGTTACCTAAGTGTTACCTAAGTGTGCCCTAAGTGTTACCTAAGTGTGCCCTAAGTGTTACCTAAGTGTAACCTAAGTGTGCCCTAAGTGTTACCTAAGTGTGCCCTAAGTGTGCCCTAAGTGTTACCTAAGTGTGCCCTAAGTGTTACCTAAAGGTGCCCTAAGTGCTACCTAAGTGTGCCCTAAGTGTTACCTAAGTGTAGCCTAAGTGTGCCCTAAGTGTTACCTAAGTGTGCCCTAAGTGTGCCCTAACTGTTACCTAAGTGTGCCCTAAGTGTTACCTAAGTGTTACCTAAGTGTTACCTAAGTGTAGCCTAAGTGTTACCTAAGTGTGCCCTAAGTGTTACCTAAGTGTACCCTAAGTGTGCCCTAAGTGTTACCTAAGTGTGCCCTAAGTGTGCCCTAACTGTTACCTAAGTGTGCCCTAACTGTTACCTAAGTGTGCCCTAACTGCTACCTAAGTGTGCCCTAAGTGTTACCTAAGTGTTTCCTAAGTGTGCCCTAAGTGTTACCTAAGTGTTTCCTAAGTGTGCCCTAAGTGTGCCCTAAGTGTTACCTACGTGTGCCCTAAGTGTTACCTACGTGTGCCCTAAGTGTTACCTAAGTGTTACCTAAGTGTGCCCTAAGTGTTACCTAAGTGTGCCCTAAGTGTTACCTAAGTGTTACCTAAGTGTGCCCTAACTGTTACCTAAGTGTGCCCTAACTGCTACCTAAGTGTGCCCTAAGTGTTACCTAAGTGTTTCCTAAGTGTGCCCTAAGTGTTACCTAAGTGTTTCCTAAGTGTGCCCTAAGTGTGCCCTAAGTGTTACCTAAGTGTGCCCTAAGTGTTACCTAAGTGTGCCCTAAGTGTTACCTAAGTGTGCCCTAAGTGTTACCTAAGTGTGCCCTAAGTGTTACCTAAGTGTGCCCTAAGTGTTACCTAAGTGTTACCTAAGTGTGCCCTAAGTGTTACCTAAGTGTGCCCTAAGTGTTACCTAAGTGTTACCTAAGTGTGCCCTAAGTGTTACCTAAGTGTGCCCTAAGTGTTACCTAAGTGTGCCCTAAGTGTTACCTAAGTGTGCCCTAAGTGTTACCTAAGATTGCCCTAAGTGTTACCTAAGTGTGCCCTAAGTGTTACCTAAGTGTGCCCTAAGTGTTACCTAAAGGTGCCCTAAGTGTTACCTAAGTGTGCCCTAAGTGTTACCTAAGTGTAGCCTAAGTGTTACCCAAGTGTTATCTAAGTGTGCCCTAAGTGTTACCTAAGTTTGCCATAAGTGTTACCTAAGTGTGCCCTAAGTGTTACCTAAGTGTGCCCTAAGTGTGCCCTGAGTGTTACCTAAGTGTGCCCTAAGTGTTACCTAAGTGTGCCCTAAGTGTGCCCTAAGTGTTACCTAAGTGTGACATAAGTGTTACCTAAGTGTGCCCTAAGTGTTACCTAAGTGTGCCCTAAGTGTTACCTAAGTGTGAACTAAGTGTTACCTAAGTGTGCCCTAAGTGTTACCTAAGTGTGCCCTAAGTGTTACCTAAGTGTGCCCTAAGTGTTACCTAAGTGTGCCCTAAGTGTTACCTAAGTGTGCCCTAAGTGTTACCTAAAGGTGCCCTAAGTGTTACCTAAGTGTGCCCTAAGTGTTACCTAAGTGTAGCCTAAGTGTTACCTAAGTGTTACCTAAGTGTTACCTAAGTGTTACCTAAGTGTTACCTAAGTGTGCCCTAAGTGTTACCTAAGTGTGCCCTAAGTGTTACCCAAGTGTACCCTAAGTGTGCCCTAAGTGTTACCTAAGTGTGCCCTAAGTGTTACCTAAGTGTTACCTAAGTGTGCCCTAAGTGTGCCCTAAGTGTTACCTAAGTGTGCCCTAAGTGTTACCTAAGTGTGCCCTAAGTGTTACCTAAGTGTTACCTAAGTGTGCCCTAAGTGTTACCTAAGTGTGCCCTAAGTGTTACCTAAGTGTTACCTAAGTGTGCCCTAAGTGTTACCTAAGTGTGACATAAGTGTTACCTAAGTGTGCCCTAAGTGTTACCTAAGTGTGCCCTAAGTGTTACCTAAGATTGCCCTAAGTGTTACCTAAGTGTGCCCTAAGTGTTACCTAAGTGTGCCCTAAGTGTTACCTAAAGGTGCCCTAAGTGTTACCTAAGTGTGCCCTAAGTGTTACCTAAGTGTAGCCTAAGTGTTACCCAAGTGTTATCTAAGTGTGCCCTAAGTGTTACCTAAGTTTGCCATAAGTGTTACCTAAGTGTGCCCTAAGTGTTACCTAAGTGTGCCCTAAGTGTGCCCTGAGTGTTACCTAAGTGTGCCCTAAGTGTTACCTAAGTGTGCCCTAAGTGTGCCCTAAGTGTTACCTAAGTGTGACATAAGTGTTACCTAAGTGTGCCCTAAGTGTTACCTAAGTGTGCCCTAAGTGTTACCTAAGTGTGAACTAAGTGTTACCTAAGTGTGCCCTAAGTGTTACCTAAGTGTGCCCTAAGTGTTACCTAAGTGTGCCCTAAGTGTTACCTAAGTGTGCCCTAAGTGTTACCTAAGTGTGCCCTAAGTGTTACCTAAAGGTGCCCTAAGTGTTACCTAAGTGTGCCCTAAGTGTTACCTAAGTGTAGCCTAAGTGTTACCTAAGTGTTACCTAAGTGTTACCTAAGTGTTACCTAAGTGTTACCTAAGTGTGCCCTAAGTGTTACCTAAGTGTGCCCTAAGTGTTACCCAAGTGTACCCTAAGTGTGCCCTAAGTGTTACCTAAGTGTGCCCTAAGTGTTACCTAAGTGTTACCTAAGTGTGCCCTAAGTGTTACCTAAGTGTGCCCTAAGTGTTACCTAAGTGTGCCCTAAGTGTTACCTAAGTGTGCCCTAAGTGTTACCTAAAGGTGCCCTAAGTGCTACCTAAGTGTGCCCTAAGTGTTACCTAAGTGTAGCCTAAGTGTGCCCTAAGTGTTACCTAAGTGTGCCCTAAGTGTGCCCTAACTGTTACCTAAGTGTGCCCTAAGTGTTACCTAAGTGTTACCTAAGTGTTACCTAAGTGTAGCCTAAGTGTTACCTAAGTGTGCCCTAAGTGTTACCTAAGTGTACCCTAAGTGTGCCCTAAGTGTTACCTAAGTGTGCCCTAAGTGTGCCCTAACTGTTACCTAAGTGTGCCCTAACTGTTACCTAAGTGTGCCCTAACTGCTACCTAAGTGTGCCCTAAGTGTTACCTAAGTGTTTCCTAAGTGTGCCCTAAGTGTTACCTAAGTGTTTCCTAAGTGTGCCCTAAGTGTGCCCTAAGTGTTACCTAAGTGTGCCCTAAGTGTTACCTAAGTGTGCCCTAAGTGTTACCTAAGTGTGCCCTAAGTGTTACCTAAGTGTGCCCTAAGTGTTACCTAAGTGTTACCTAAGTGTGCCCTAAGTGTTACCTAAGTGTGCCCTAAGTGTTACCTAAGTGTTACCTAAGTGTGCCCTAAGTGTTACCTAAGTGTGACATAAGTGTTACCTAAGTGTGCCCTAAGTGTTACCTAAGTGTGCCCTAAGTGTTACCTAAGTGTGCCCTAAGTGTTACCTAAGTGTGCCCTAAGTGTTACCTAAGTGTGCCCTAAGTGTTACCTAAAGGTGCCCTAAGTGTTACCTAAGTGTGCCCTAAGTGTGCCCTAAGTGTTACCTAAGTGTGCCCTAAGTGTTACCTAAGTGTGCCCTAAGTGTTACCTAAAGGTGCCCTAAGTGTTACCTAAGTGTGCCCTAAGTGTTACCTAAGTGTTACCTAAGTGTGCCCTAACTGTTACCTAAGTGTGCCCTAAGTGTTACCTAAGTGTGCCCTAAGTGTTACCTAAGTGTTACCTAAGTGTGCCCTAAGTGTTACCTAAGTGTGAACTAAGTGTTACCTAAGTGTGCCCTAAGTGTTACCTAAGTGTGCCCTAAGTGTTACCTAAGTGTGCCCTAAGTGTTACCTAAGTGTGACATAAGTGTTACCTAAGTGTGCCCTAAGTGTTACCTAAGTGTGCCCTAAGTGTTACCTAAGTGTGCCCTAAGTGTTACCTAAGTGTGCCCGAAGTGTTACCTAAAGGTGCCCTAAGTGTTACCTAAGTGTGCCCTAAGTGTTACCTAAGTGTAGCCTAAGTGTTACCCAAGTGTTACCTAAGTGTGCCCTAAGTGTTACCTAAGTGTGCCCTAAGTGTTACCTAAGTGTGCCCTAACTGTTACCTAAGTGTGCCCTAAGTGTTACCTAAGTGTGCCCTAAGTGTTACCTAAGTGTTACCTAAGTGTGCCCTAAGTGTTACCTAAGTGTGCCCTAAGTGTTACCTAAGTGTGCCCTAAGTGTTACCTAAGTGTAGCCTAAGTGTTACCTAAGTCTTACCTAAGTGTTACCTAAGTGTTACCTAAGTGTTACCTAAGTGTGCCCTAAGTGTTACCTAAGTGTGCCCTAAGTGTTACCTAAGTGTAACCTAAGTGTGCCCTAAGTGTTACCTAAGTGTGCCCTAAGTGTGCCCTAAGTGTTACCTAAGTGTGCCCTAAGTGTTACCTAAAGGTGCCCTAAGTGCTACCTAAGTGTGCCCTAAGTGTTACCTAAGTGTAGCCTAAGTGTGCCCTAAGTGTTACCTAAGTGTGCCCTAAGTGTGCCCTAACTGTTACCTAAGTGTGCCCTAAGTGTTACCTAAGTGTTACCTAAGTGTTACCTAAGTGTAGCCTAAGTGTTACCTAAGTGTGCCCTAAGTGTTACCTAAGTGTACCCTAAGTGTGCCCTAAGTGTTACCTAAGTGTGCCCTAAGTGTGCCCTAACTGTTACCTAAGTGTGCCCTAACTGTTACCTAAGTGTGCCCTAACTGCTACCTAAGTGTGCCCTAAGTGTTACCTAAGTGTTTCCTAAGTGTGCCCTAAGTGTTACCTAAGTGTTTCCTAAGTGTGCCCTAAGTGTGCCCTAAGTGTTACCTAAGTGTGCCCTAAGTGTTACCTAAGTGTGCCCTAAGTGTTACCTAAGTGTGCCCTAAGTGTTACCTAAGTGTGCCCTAAGTGTTACCTAAGTGTTACCTAAGTGTGCCCTAAGTGTTACCTAAGTGTGCCCTAAGTGTTACCTAAGTGTTACCTAAGTGTGCCCTAAGTGTTACCTAAGTGTGACATAAGTGTTACCTAAGTGTGCCCTAAGTGTTACCTAAGTGTGCCCTAAGTGTTACCTAAGTGTGCCCTAAGTGTTACCTAAGTTTGCCCTAAGTGTTACCTAAGTGTGCCCTAAGTGTTACCTAAAGGTGCCCTAAGTGTTACCTAAGTGTTTCCTAAGTGTGCCCTAAGTGTTACCTAAGTGTTTCCTAAGTGTGCCCTAAGTGTGGCTTAAGTGTTACCTAAGTGTGCCCTAAGTGTTACCTAAGTGTTACCTAAGTGTGCCCTAAGTGTTACCTAAGTGTGCCCTAAGTGTTACCTAAGTGTTACCTAAGTGTGCCCTAAGTGTTACCTAAGTGTGACATAAGTGTTACCTAAGTGTGCCCTAAGTGTTACCTAAGTGTGCCCTAAGTGTTACCTAAGTGTGCCCTAAGTGTTACCTAAAGGTGCCCTAAGTGTTACCTAAGTGTGCCCTAAGTGTTACCTAAAGGTGCCCTAAGTGTTACCTAAGTGTGCCCTAAGTGTTACCTAAGTGTAGCCTAAGTGTTACCCAAGTGTTATCTAAGTGTGCCCTAAGTGTTACCTAAGTGTGCCATAAGTGTTACCTAAGTGTGCCCTAAGTGTTACCTAAGTGTGCCCTAAGTGTTACCTAAGTGTGCCCTAACTGTTACCTAAGTGTTTCCTAAGTGTGCCCTAAGTGTGCCCTAAGTGTTACCTAAGTGTGCCCTAAGTGTTACCTAAGTGTGCCCTAAGTGTTACCTACGTGTGCCCTAAGTGTTACCTAAGTGTTACCTAAGTGTGCCCTAAGTGTTACCTAAGTGTGCCCTAAGTGTTACCTAAGTGTTACCTAAGTGTGCCCTAAGTGTTACCTAAGTGTGCCCTAAGTGTTACCTAAGTGTGCCCTAAGTGTTACCTAAGTGTGCCCTAAGTGTTACCTAAGTGTGCCCTAAGTGTTACCTAAGTGTGCCCTAAGTGTTACCTAAGTGTTACCTAAGTGTGCCCTAAGTGTTACCTAAGTGTGCCCTAAGTGTTACCTAAGTGTTACCTAAGTGTGCCCTAAGTGTTACCTAAGTGTGACATAAGTGTTACCTAAGTGTGCCCTAAGTGTTACCTAAGTGTGCCCTAAGTGTTACCTAAGAGTGCCCTAAGTGTTACCTAAGTGTGCCCTAAGTGTTACCTAAGTGTGCCCTAAGTGTTACCTAAAGGTGCCCTAAGTGTTACCTAAGTGTGCCCTAAGTGTTACCTAAGTGTAGCCTAAGTGTTACCCTAGTGTTATCTAAGTGTGCCCTAAGTGTTACCTAAGTTTGCCATAAGTGTTACCTAAGTGTGCCCTAAGTGTTACCTAAGTGTGCCCTAAGTGTGCCCTGAGTGTTACCTAAGTGTGCCCTAAGTGTTACCTAAGTGTGCCCTAAGTGTGCCCTAAGTGTTACCTAAGTGTGACATAAGTGTTACCTAAGTGTGCCCTAAGTGTTACCTAAGTGTTACCTAAGTGTTACCTAAGTGTGCCCTAAGTGTTACCTAAGTGTGCCCTAAGTGTTACCCAAGTGTACCCTAAGTGTGCCCTAAGTGTTACCTAAGTGTGCCCTAAGTGTTACCTAAGTGTTACCTAAGTGTGCCCTAAGTGTTACCTAAGTGTGCCCTAAGTGTTACCTAAGTGTGCCCTAAGTGTTACCTAAGTGTGCCCTAAGTGTTACCTAAAGGTGCCCTAAGTGCTACCTAAGTGTGCCCTAAGTGTTACCTAAGTGTAGCCTAAGTGTGCCCTAAGTGTTACCTAAGTGTGCCCTAAGTGTGCCCTAACTGTTACCTAAGTGTGCCCTAAGTGTTACCTAAGTGTTACCTAAGTGTTACCTAAGTGTAGCCTAAGTGTTACCTAAGTGTGCCCTAAGTGTTACCTAAGTGTACCCTAAGTGTGCCCTAAGTGTTACCTAAGTGTGCCCTAAGTGTGCCCTAACTGTTACCTAAGTGTGCCCTAACTGTTACCTAAGTGTGCCCTAACTGCTACCTAAGTGTGCCCTAAGTGTTACCTAAGTGTTTCCTAAGTGTGCCCTAAGTGTTACCTAAGTGTTTCCTAAGTGTGCCCTAAGTGTGCCCTAAGTGTTACCTAAGTGTGCCCTAAGTGTTACCTAAGTGTGCCCTAAGTGTTACCTAAGTGTGCCCTAAGTGTTACCTAAGTGTGCCCTAAGTGTTACCTAAGTGTTACCTAAGTGTGCCCTAAGTGTTACCTAAGTGTGCCCTAAGTGTTACCTAAGTGTTACCTAAGTGTGCCCTAAGTGTTACCTAAGTGTGACATAAGTGTTACCTAAGTGTGCCCTAAGTGTTACCTAAGTGTGCCCTAAGTGTTACCTAAGTGTGCCCTAAGTGTTACCTAAGTTTGCCCTAAGTGTTACCTAAGTGTGCCCTAAGTGTTACCTAAAGGTGCCCTAAGTGTTACCTAAGTGTGCCCTAAGTGTGCCCTAAGTGTTACCTAAGTGTGCCCTAAGTGTTACCTAAGTGTGCCCTAAGTGTTACCTAAGTGTGCCCTAAGTGTTACCTAAGTGTTACCTAAGTGTGCCCTAACTGTTACCTAAGTGTGCCCTAAGTGTTACCTAAGTGTGCCCTAAGTGTTACCTAAGTGTTACCTAAGTGTGGCCTAAGTGTTACCTAAGTGTGAACTAAGTGTTACCTAAGTGTGCCCTAAGTGTTACCTAAGTGTGCCCTAAGTGTTACCTAAGTGTGCCCTAAGTGTTACCTAAGTGTGCCCTAAGTGTTACCTAAGTGTGCCCTAAGTGTTACCTAAAGGTGCCCTAAGTGCTACCTAAGTGTGCCCTAAGTGTTACCTAAGTGTAGCCTAAGTGTTACCTAAGTGTTACCTAAGTGTTACCTAAGTGTTACCTAAGTGTTACCTAAGTGTGCCCTAAGTGTTACCTAAGTGTGCCCTAAGTGTTACCTAAGTGTAACCTAAGTGTGCCCTAAGTGTTACCTAAGTGTGCCCTAAGTGTTACCTAAGTGTGCCCTAAGTGTTACCTAAGTGTTTCCTAAGTGTGCCCTAAGTGTTACCTAAGTGTTTCCTAAGTGTGCCCTAAGTGTGCCCTAAGTGTTACCTAAGTGTGCCCTAAGTGTTACCTAAGTGTTACCTAAGTGTGCCCTAAGTGTTACCTAAGTGTGCCCTAAGTGTTACCTAAGTGTTACCTAAGTGTGCCCTAAGTGTTACCTAAGTGTGACATAAGTGTTACCTAAGTGTGCCCTAAGTGTTACCTAAGTGTGCCCTAAGTGTTACCTAAGTGTGCCCTAAGTGTTACCTAAGTGTGCCCTAAGTGTTACCTAAGTGTGCCCTAAGTGTTACCTAAAGGTGCCCTAAGTGTTACCTAAGTGTGCCCTAAGTGTTACCTAAGTGTAGCCTAAGTGTTACCCAAGTGTTATCTAAGTGTGCCCTAAGTGTTACCTAAGTGTGCCATAAGTGTTACCTAAGTGTGCCCTAAGTGTTACCTAAGTGTGCCCTAAGTGTTACCTAAGTGTGCCCTAACTGTTACCTAAGTGTTTCCTAAGTGTGCCCTAAGTGTGCCCTAAGTGTTACCTAAGTGTGCCCTAAGTGTTACCTAAGTGTGCCCTAAGTGTTACCTACGTGTGCCCTAAGTGTTACCTAAGTGTTACCTAAGTGTGCCCTAAGTGTTACCTAAGTGTGCCCTAAGTGTTACCTAAGTGTTACCTAAGTGTGCCCTAAGTGTTACCTAAGTGTGACATAAGTGTTACCTAAGTGTGCCCTAAGTGTTACCTAAGTGTGCCCTAAGTGTTACCTAAGTGTGCCCTAAGTGTTACCTAAGTGTGCCCGAAGTGTTACCTAAAGGTGCCCTAAGTGTTACCTAAGTGTGCCCTAAGTGTTACCTAAGTGTAGCCTAAGTGTTACCCAAGTGTTATCTAAGTGTGCCTTAAGTGTTACCTAAGTGTGCCATAAGTGTTACCTAAGTGTGCCCTAAGTGTTACCTAAGTGTGCCCTAAGTGTTACCTAAGTGTGCCCTAACTGTTACCTAAGTGTGCCCTAAGTGTTACCTAAGTGTGCCCTAAGTGTTACCTAAGTGTTACCTAAGTGTGCCCTAAGTGTTACCTAAGTGTGCCCTAAGTGTTACCTAAGTGTGCCCTAAGTGTTACCTAAGTGTAGCCTAAGTGTTACCTAAGTCTTACCTAAGTGTTACCTAAGTGTTACCTAAGTGTTACCTAAGTGTGCCCTAAGTGTTACCTAAGTGTGCCCTAAGTGTTACCTAAGTGTAACCTAAGTGTGCCCTAAGTGTTACCTAAGTGTGCCCTAAGTGTGCCCTAAGTGTTACCTAAGTGTGCCCTAAGTGTTACCTAAAGGTGCCCTAAGTGCTACCTAAGTGTGCCCTAAGTGTTACCTAAGTGTAGCCTAAGTGTGCCCTAAGTGTTACCTAAGTGTGCCCTAAGTGTTCCCTAACTGTTACCTAAGTGTGCCCTAAGTGTTACCTAAGTGTTACCTAAGTGTTACCTAAGTGTAGCCTAAGTGTTACCTAAGTGTGCCCTAAGTGTTACCTAAGTGTACCCTAAGTGTGCCCTAAGTGTTACCTAAGTGTGCCCTAAGTGTGCCCTAACTGTTACCTAAGTGTGCCCTAACTGTTACCTAAGTGTGCCCTAACTGCTACCTAAGTGTGCCCTAAGTGTTACCTAAGTGTTTCCTAAGTGTGCCCTAAGTGTTACCTAAGTGTTTCCTAAGTGTGCCCTAAGTGTGCCCTAAGTGTTACCTAAGTGTGCCCTAAGTGTTACCTAAGTGTGCCCTAAGTGTTACCTAAGTGTGCCCTAAGTGTTACCTAAGTGTGCCCTAAGTGTTACCTAAGTGTTACCTAAGTGTGCCCTAAGTGTTACCTAAGTGTGCCCTAAGTGTTACCTAAGTGTTACCTAAGTGTGCCCTAAGTGTTACCTAAGTGTGACATAAGTGTTACCTAAGTGTGCCCTAAGTGTTACCTAAGTGTGCCCTAAGTGGTACCTAAGTGTGCCCTAAGTGTTACCTAAGTTTGCCCTAAGTGTTACCTAAGTGTGCCCTAAGTGTTACCTAAAGGTGCCCTAAGTGTTACCTAAGTGTGCCCTAAGTGTGCCCTAAGTGTTACCTAAGTGTGCCCTAAGTGTTACCTAAGTGTGCCCTAAGTGTTACCTAAAGGTGCCCTAAGTGTTACCTAAGTGTGCCCTAAGTGTTACCTAAGTGTTACCTAAGTGTGCCCTAACTGTTACCTAAGTGTGCCCTAAGTGTTACCTAAGTGTGCCCTAAGTGTTACCTAAGTGTTACCTAAGTGTGCCCTAAGTGTTACCTAAGTGTGAACCAAGTGTTACCTAAGTGTGCCCTAAGTGTTACCTAAGTGTGCCCTAAGTGTTACCTAAGTGTGCCCTAAGTGTTACCTAAGTGTGCCCTAAGTGTTACCTAAGTGTGCCCTAAGTGTTACCTAAAGGTGCCCTAAGTGCTACCTAAGTGTGCCCTAAGTGTTACCTAAGTGTAGCCTAAGTGTTACCTAAGTGTTAC
This sequence comes from Sacculina carcini, assembly GCA_916048095.2. Taxonomy (NCBI): domain Eukaryota; kingdom Metazoa; phylum Arthropoda; class Thecostraca; family Sacculinidae; genus Sacculina; species Sacculina carcini. The sequence goes on from OU696585.1 coordinate 197,137, forward strand.
CTAAGTGTTACCTAAGTGTGCCCTAAGTGTTACCTAAGTGTGCCCTAAGTGTTACCTAAGTGTAACCTAAGTGTGCCCTAAGTGTTACCTAAGTGTGCCCTAAGTGTGCCCTAACTGTTACCTAAGTGTGCCCTAACTGTTACCTAAGTGTGCCCTAAGTGTTACCTAAGTGTGCCCTAAGTGTTACCTAAGTGTTTCCTAAGTGTGCCCTAAGTGTTACCTAAGTGTTTCCTAAGTGTGCCCTAAGTTTGCCCTAAGTGTTACCTAAGTGTGCCCTAAGTGTTACCTAAGTGTTACCTAAGTGTGCCCTAAGTGTTACCTAAGTGTGCCCTAAGTGTTACCTAAGTGTTACCTAAGTGTGCCCTAAGTGTTACCTAAGTGTGATATAAGTGTTACCTAAGTGTGCCCTAAGTGTTACCTAAGTGTGCCCTAAGTGTTACCTAAGTGTGCCCTAAGTGTTACCTAAGTGTGCCCTAAGTGTTACCTAAGTGTGCCCTAAGTGTTACCTAAGTGTGCCCGAAGTGTTACCTAAAGGTGCCCTAAGTGTTACCTAAGTGTGCCCTAAGTGTTACCTAAGTGTAGCCTAAGTGTTACCCAAGTGTTATCTAAGTGTGCCCTAAGTGTTACCTAAGTGTGCCCTAAGTGTTACCTAAGTGTGCCCTAAGTGTTACCTAAGTGTGCCCTAACTGTTACCTAAGTGTGCCCTAAGTGTTACCTAAGTGTGCCCTAAGTGTTACCTAAGTGTTACCTAAGTGTGCCCTAAGTGTTACCTAAGTGTGCCCTAAGTGTTACCTAAGTGTGCCCTAAGTGTTACCTAAGTGTAGCCTAAGTGTTACCTAAGTCTTACCTAAGTGTTACCTAAGTGTTACCTAAGTGTTACCTAAGTGTGCCCTAAGTGTTACCTAAGTGTGCCCTAAGTGTTACCTAAGTGTAACCTAAGTGTGCCCTAAGTGTTACCTAAGTGTGCCCTAAGTGTGCCCTAACTGTTACCTAAGTGTGCCCTAACTGTTACCTAAGTGTGCCCTAAGTGTTACCTAAGTGTACCCTAAGTGTTACCTAAGTGTGCCCTAAGTGTTACCTAAGTGTGCCATAAGTGTTACCTAAGTGTGCCCCAAGTGTTACCTAAGTGTGCCCTAAGTGTTACCTAAGTGTGCCCTAACTGTTACCTAAGTGTGCCCTAAGTGTTACCTAAGTGTGCCCTAAGTGTTACCTAAGTGTTACCTAAGTGTGCCCTAAGTGTTACCTAAGTGTTACCTAAGTGTGCCCTAAGTGTGAACTAAGTGTTACCTAAGTGTGCCCTAAGTGTTACCTAAGTGTGCCCTAAGTGTTGCCTAAGTGTGCCCTAAGTGTTACCTAAGTGTGCCCTAAGTGTTACCTAAGTGTGCCCTAAGTGTTACCTAAAGGTGCCCTAAGTGTTACCTAAGTGTGCCCTAAGTGTTACCTAAGTGTAGCCTAAGTGTTACCTAAGTGTTACCTAAGTGTTACCTAAGTGTTACCTAAGTGTTACCTAAGTGTGCCCTAAGTGTTACCTAAGTGTGCCCTAAGTGTTACCCAAGTGTACCCTAAGTGTGCCCTAAGTGTTACCTAAGTGTTACCTAAGTGTTACCTAAGTGTGCCCTAAGTGTTACCTAAGTGTGCCCTAAGTGTTACCCAAGTGTACCCTAAGTGTGCCCTAAGTGTTACCTAAGTGTGCCCTAAGTGTTACCTAAGTGTTACCTAAGTGTGCCCTAAGTGTTACCTAAGTGTGCCCTAAGTGTTACCTAAGTGTGCCCTAAGTGTTACCTAAGTGTGCCCTAAGTGTTACCTAAAGGTGCCCTAAGTGTTACCTAAGTGTGCCCTAAGTGTTACCTAAGTGTAGCCTAAGTGTTACCTAAGTGTTACCTAAGTGTTACCTAAGTGTTACCTAAGTGTGCCCTAACTGTTACCTAAGTGGGCCCTAACTGTTACCTAAGTGTGCCCTAAGTGTTACCTAAGTGTGCCCTAAGTGTTACCTAAGTGTGCCCTAAGTGTTACCTAAGTGTTTCCTAAGTGTGCCCTAAGTGTTACCTAAGTGTTTCCTAAGTGTGCCCTAAGTGTGCCCTAAGTGTTACCTAAGTGTGCCCTAAGTGTTACCTAAGTGTTACCTAAGTGTGCCCTAAGTGTTACCTAAGTGTGCCCTAAGTGTTACCTAAGTGTTACCTAAGTGTGCCCTAAGTGTTACCTAAGTGTGACATAAGTGTTACCTAAGTGTGCCCTAAGTGTTACCTAAGTGTGCCCTAAGTGTTACCTAAGTGTGCCCTAAGTGTTACCTAAGTGTGCCCTAAGTGTTACCTAAGTGTGCCCTAAGTGTTACCTAAGTGTGCCCTAAGTGTTACCTAAGTGTGCCCTAAGTGTTACCTAAGTGTAGCCTAAGTGTTACCCAAGTGTTATCTAAGTGTGCCCTAAGTGTTACCTAAGTGTGCCATAAGTGTTACCTAAGTGTGCCCTAAGTGTTACCTAAGTGTGCCCTAAGTGTTACCTAAGTGTGCCCTAACTGTTACCTAAGTGTTTCCTAAGTGTGCCCTAAGTGTGCCCTAAGTGTTACCTAAGTGTGCCCTAAGTGTTACCTAAGTGTGCCCTAAGTGTTACCTACGTGTGCCCTAAGTGTTACCTAAGTGTTACCTAAGTGTGCCCTAAGTGTTACCTAAGTGTGCCCTAAGTGTTACCTAAGTGTTACCTAAGTGTGCCCTAAGTGTTACCTAAGTGTGCCCTAAGTGTTACCTAAGTGTGCCCTAAGTGTTACCTAAGTGTGCCCTAACTGTTACCTAAGTGTTTCCTAAGTGTGCCCTAAGTGTGCCCTAAGTGTTACCTAAGTGTGCCCTAAGTGTTACCTAAGTGTGCCCTAAGTGTTACCTACGTGTGCCCTAAGTGTTACCTAAGTGTTACCTAAGTGTGCCCTAAGTGTTACCTAAGTGTGCCCTAAGTGTTACCTAAGTGTTACCTAAGTGTGCCCTAAGTGTTACCTAAGTGTGACATAAGTGTTACCTAAGTGTGCCCTAAGTGTTACCTAAGTGTGCCCTAAGTGTTACCTAAGTGTGCCCTAAGTGTTACCTAAGTGTGCCCGAAGTGTTACCTAAAGGTGCCCTAAGTGTTACCTAAGTGTGCCCTAAGTGTTACCTAAGTGTAGCCTAAGTGTTACCCAAGTGTTATCTAAGTGTGCCCTAAGTGTTACCTAAGTGTGCCATAAGTGTTACCTAAGTGTGCCCTAAGTGTTACCTAAGTGTGCCCTAAGTGTTACCTAAGTGTGCCCTAACTGTTACCTAAGTGTGCCCTAAGTGTTACCTAAGTGTGCCCTAAGTGTTACCTAAGTGTTACCTAAGTGTGCCCTAAGTGTTACCTAAGTGTGCCCTAAGTGTTACCTAAGTGTGCCCTAAGTGTTACCTAAGTGTAGCCTAAGTGTTACCTAAGTCTTACCTAAGTGTTACCTAAGTGTTACCTAAGTGTTACCTAAGTGTGCCCTAAGTGTTACCTAAGTGTGCCCTAAGTGTTACCTAAGTGTAACCTAAGTGTGCCCTAAGTGTTACCTAAGTGTGCCCTAAGTGTGCCCTAACTGTTACCTAAGTGTGCCCTAACTGTTACCTAAGTGTGCCCTAAGTGTTACCTAAGTGTACCCTAAGTGTTACCTAAGTGTGCCCTAAGTGTTACCTAAGTGTGCCATAAGTGTTACCTAAGTGTGCCCCAAGTGTTACCTAAGTGTGCCCTAAGTGTTACCTAAGTGTGCCCTAACTGTTACCTAAGTGTGCCCTAAGTGTTACCTAAGTGTGCCCTAAGTGTTACCTAAGTGTTACCTAAGTGTGCCCTAAGTGTTACCTAAGTGTTACCTAAGTGTGCCCTAAGTGTGAACTAAGTGTTACCTAAGTGTGCCCTAAGTGTTACCTAAGTGTGCCCTAAGTGTTGCCTAAGTGTGCCCTAAGTGTTACCTAAGTGTGCCCTAAGTGTTACCTAAGTGTGCCCTAAGTGTTACCTAAGTGTGCCCTAAGTGTTACCTAAGTGTAGCCTAAGTGTTACCTAAGTGTTACCTAAGTGTTACCTAAGTGTGCCCTAAGTGTTACCTAAGTGTGCCCTAAGTGTTACCCAAGTGTACCCTAAGTGTGCCCTAAGTGTTACCTAAGTGTGCCCTAAGTGTTACCTAAGTGTTACCTAAGTGTGCCCTAAGTGTTACCTAAGTGTGCCCTAAGTGTTACCTAAGTGTGCCCTAAGTGTTACCTAAGTGTGCCCTAAGTGTTACCTAAAGGTGCCCTAAGTGTTTCCTAAGTGTGCCCTAAGTGTTACCTAAGTGTAGCCTAAGTGTTACCTAAGTGTTACCTAAGTGTTACCTAAGTGTTACCTAAGTGTGCCCTAACTGTTACCTAAGTGGGCCCTAACTGTTACCTAAGTGTGCCCTAAGTGTTACCTAAGTGTGCCCTAAGTGTTACCTAAGTGTGCCCTAAGTGTTACCTAAGTGTTTCCTAAGTGTGCCCTAAGTGTTACCTAAGTGTTTCCTAAGTGTGCCCTAAGTGTGCCCTAAGTGTTACCTAAGTGTGCCCTAAGTGTTACCTAAGTGTTACCTAAGTGTGCCCTAAGTGTTACCTAAGTGTGCCCTAAGTGTTACCTAAGTGTTACCTAAGTGTGCCCTAAGTGTTACCTAAGTGTGACATAAGTGTTACCTAAGTGTGCCCTAAGTGTTACCTAAGTGTGCCCTAAGTGTTACCTAAGTGTGCCCTAAGTGTTACCTAAGTGTAGCCTAAGTGTTACCCAAGTGTTATCTAAGTGTGCCCTAAGTGTTACCTAAGTGTGCCATAAGTGTTACCTAAGTGTGCCCTAAGTGTTACCTAAGTGTGCCCTAAGTGTTACCTAAGTGTTACCTAAGTGTGCCCTAAGTGTTACCTAAGTGTGCCCTAAGTGTTACCTAAGTGTGCCCTAAGTGTTACCTAAGTGTGCCCTAAGTGTTACCTAAGTGTGCCCTAAGTGTTACCTAAGTGTGCCCTAAGTGTTACCTAAGTGTAGCCTAAGTGTTACCCAAGTGTTATCTAAGTGTGCCCTAAGTGTTACCTAAGTGTGCCATAAGTGTTACCTAAGTGTGCCCTAAGTGTTACCTAAGTGTGCCCTAAGTGTTACCTAAGTGTGCCCTAACTGTTACCTAAGTGTTTCCTAAGTGTGCCCTAAGTGTGCCCTAAGTGTTACCTAAGTGTGCCCTAAGTGTTACCTAAGTGTGCCCTAAGTGTTACCTACGTGTGCCCTAAGTGTTACCTAAGTGTTACCTAAGTGTGCCCTAAGTGTTACCTAAGTGTGCCCTAAGTGTTACCTAAGTGTTACCTAAGTGTGCCCTAAGTGTTACCTAAGTGTGACATAAGTGTTACCTAAGTGTGCCCTAAGTGTTACCTAAGTGTGCCCTAAGTGTTACCTAAGTGTGCCCTAAGTGTTACCTAAGTGTGCCCGAAGTGTTACCTAAAGGTGCCCTAAGTGTTACCTAAGTGTGCCCTAAGTGTTACCTAAGTGTAGCCTAAGTGTTACCCAAGTGTTATCTAAGTGTGCCCTAAGTGTTACCTAAGTGTGCCATAAGTGTTACCTAAGTGTGCCCTAAGTGTTACCTAAGTGTGCCCTAAGTGTTACCTAAGTGTGCCCTAACTGTTACCTAAGTGTGCCCTAAGTGTTACCTAAGTGTGCCCTAAGTGTTACCTAAGTGTTACCTAAGTGTGCCCTAAGTGTTACCTAAGTGTGCCCTAAGTGTTACCTAAGTGTGCCCTAAGTGTTACCTAAGTGTAGCCTAAGTGTTACCTAAGTCTTACCTAAGTGTTACCTAAGTGTTACCTAAGTGTTACCTAAGTGTGCCCTAAGTGTTACCTAAGTGTGCCCTAAGTGTTACCTAAGTGTAACCTAAGTGTGCCCTAAGTGTTACCTAAGTGTGCCCTAAGTGTGCCCTAACTGTTACCTAAGTGTGCCCTAACTGTTACCTAAGTGTGCCCTAAGTGTTACCTAAGTGTACCCTAAGTGTTACCTAAGTGTGCCATAAGTGTTACCTAAGTGTGCCCCAAGTGTTACCTAAGTGTGCCCTAAGTGTTACCTAAGTGTGCCCTAACTGTTACCTAAGTGTGCCCTAAGTGTTACCTAAGTGTGCCCTAAGTGTTACCTAAGTGTTACCTAAGTGTGCCCTAAGTGTTACCTAAGTGTGCCCTAAGTGTTACCTAAGTGTGCCCTAAGTGTTACCTAAGTGTGCCCTAAGTGTTACCTAAAGGTGCCCTAAGTGTTACCTAAGTGTGCCCTAAGTGTTACCTAAGTGTAGCCTAAGTGTTACCTAAGTGTTACCTAAGTGTTACCTAAGTGTTACCTAAGTGTTACCTAAGTGTGCCCTAACTGTTACCTAAGTGGGCCCTAACTGTTACCTAAGTGTGCCCTAAGTGTTACCTAAGTGTGCCCCAAGTGTGCCCTAAGTGTTACCTAAGTGTGCCCTAAGTGTTACCCAAGTGTACCCTAAGTGTGCCCTAAGTGTTACCTAAGTGTGCCCTAAGTGTTACCTAAGTGTGACATAAGTGTTACCTAAGTGTGCCCTAAGTGTTACCTAAGTGTGCCCTAAGTGTTACCTAAGTGTGCCCTAAGTGTTACCTAAGTGTGCCCTAAGTGTTACCTAAGTGTGCCCTAAGTGTTACCTAATTGTGCCCTAAGTGTTACCTAAGTGTGCCCTAAGTGTTACCTAAAGGTGCTCTAAGTGTTACCTAAGTGTGCCCTAAGTGTTACCTAAGTGTAGCCTAAGTGTTACCTAAGTGTGCCATAAGTGTTACCTAAGTGTGCCCTAAGTGTTACCTAAGTGTGCCCTAAGTGTTACCTAAGTGTGCCCTAAGTGTTACCCAAGTGTACCCTAAGTGTGCCCTAAGTGTTACCTAAGTGTGCCCTAAGTGTTACCTAAGTGTTACCTAAGTGTGCCCTAAGTGTTACCTAAGTGTGCCCTAAGTGTTACCTAAGTGTGCCCTAAGTGTTACCTAAGTGTGCCCTAAGTGTTACCTAAGTGTGCCCTAAGTGTTACCTAAAGGTGCCCTAAGTGTTACCTAAGTGTGCCCTAAGTGTTACCTAAGTGTAGCCTAAGTGTTACCTAAGTGTTACCTAAGTGTTACCTAAGTGTTACCTAAGTGTGCCCTAACTGTTACCTAAGTGTGCCCTAAGTGTGCCCTAAGTGTTACCTAAGTGTGCCCTAAGTGTTACCTAAGTGTGCCCTAAGTGTTACCTAAGTGTGCCCTAAGTGTTACCTAAAGGTGCCCTAAGTGTTACCTAAGTGTGCCCTAAGTGTTACCTAAGTGTGCCCTAAGTGTTACCTAAAGGTGCCCTAAGTGTTACCTAAGTGTGCCCTAAGTGTTACCTAAGTGTAGCCTAAGTGTTACCTAAGTGTAGCCTAAGTGTTACCTAAGTGTTACCTAAGTGTTACCTAAGTGTGCCCTAAGTGTTACCTAAGTGTGCCCTAAGTGTTACCCAAGTGTACCCTAAGTGTGCCCTAAGTGTTACCTAAGTGTGCCCTAAGTGTTACCTAAGTGTTACCTAAGTGTGCCATAAGTGTTACCTAAGTGTGCCCTAAGTGTTACCTAAGTGTGCCCTAAGTGTTACCTAAGTGTGCCCTAAGTGTTACCCAAGTGTACCCTAAGTGTGCCCTAAGTGTTACCTAAGTGTGCCCTAAGTGTTACCTAAGTGTTACCTAAGTGTGCCCTAAGTGTTACCTAAGTGTGCCCTAAGTGTTACCTAAGTGTGCCCTAAGTGTTACCTAAGTGTGCCCTAAGTGTTACCTAAGTGTGCCCTAAGTGTTACCTAAAGGTGCCCTAAGTGTTACCTAAGTGTGCCCTAAGTGTTACCTAAGTGTAGCCTAAGTGTTACCTAAGTGTTACCTAAGTGTTACCTAAGTGTTACCTAAGTGTGCCCTAACTGTTACCTAAGTGTGCCCTAAGTGTTACCTAAGTGTGCCCTAAGTGTTACCTAAGTGTGCCCTAAGTGTTACCTAAGTGTTTCCTAAGTGTGCCGTAAGTGTTACCTAAGTGTTTCCTAAGTGTGCCCTAAGTGTGCCCTAAGTGTTACCTAAGTGTGCCCTAAGTGTTACCTAAGTGTTACCTAAGTGTGCCCTAAGTGTTACCTAAGTGTGCCCTAAGTGTTACCTAAGTGTTACCTAAGTGTGCCCTAAGTGTTACCTAAGTGTAGCCTAAGTGTTACCTAAGTGTTACCTAAGTGTTACCTAAGTGTTACCTAAGTGTGCCCTAACTGTTACCTAAGTGTGCCCTAAGTGTTACCTAAGTGTGCCCTAAGTGTTACCTAAGTGTGCCCTAAGTGTTACCTAAGTGTTTCCTAAGTGTGCCCTAAGTGTTACCTAAGTGTTACCTAAGTGTGCCCTAAGTGTGCCCTAAGTGTTACCTAAGTGTGCCCTAAGTGTTACCTAAGTGTGCCCTAAGTGTTACCTAAGTGTGCCCTAAGTGTTACCTAAGTGTTTCCTAAGTGTGCCCTAAGTGTTACCTAAGTGTTTCCTAAGTGTGCCCTAAGTGTGCCCTAAGTGTTACCTAAGTGTGCCCTAAGTGTTACCTAAGTGTTACCTAAGTGTTACCTAAGTGTTACCTAAGTGTGCCCTAAGTGTTACCTAAGTGTTACCTAAGTGTGCCCTAAGTGTTACCTAAGTGTGACATAAGTGTTACCTAAGTGTGCCCTAAGTGTTACCTAAGTGTGCCCTAAGTGTTACCTAAGTGTGCCCTAAGTGTTACCTAAGTGTGCCCTAAGTGTTACCTAAGTGTGCCCTAAGTGTTACCTAAGTGTGCCCTAAGTGTTACCTAATTGTGCCCTAAGTGTTACCTAAGTGTGCCCTAAGTGTTACCTAAAGGTGCTCTAAGTGTTACCTAAGTGTGCCCTAAGTGTTACCTAAGTGTAGCCTAAGTGTTACCTAAGTGTTACCTAAGTGTTACCTAAGTGTTACCTAAGTGTTACCTAAGTGTTACCTAAGTGTGCCCTAACTGTTACCTAAGTGTGCCCTAAGTGTGCCCTAAGTGTTACCTAAGTGTGCCCTAAGTGTTACCTAAGTGTGCCCTAAGTGTTACCTAAGTGTGCCCTAAGTGTTACCTAAAGGTGCCCTAAGTGTTACCTAAGTGTGCCCTAAGTGTTACCTAAGTGTGCCCTAAGTGTTACCTAAAGGTGCCCTAAGTGTTACCTAAGTGTGCCCTAAGTGTTACCTAAGTGTAGCCTAAGTGTTACCTAAGTGTAGCCTAAGTGTTACCTAAGTGTTACCTAAGTGTTACCTAAGTGTGCCCTAAGTGTTACCTAAGTGTGCCCTAAGTGTTACCCAAGTGTACCCTAAGTGTGCCCTAAGTGTTACCTAAGTGTGCCCTAAGTGTTACCTAAGTGTTACCTAAGTGTGCCATAAGTGTTACCTAAGTGTGCCCTAAGTGTTACCTAAGTGTGCCCTAAGTGTTACCTAAGTGTGCCCTAAGTGTTACCCAAGTGTACCCTAAGTGTGCCCTAAGTGTTACCTAAGTGTGCCCTAAGTGTTACCTAAGTGTTACCTAAGTGTGCCCTAAGTGTTACCTAAGTGTGCCCTAAGTGTTACCTAAGTGTGCCCTAAGTGTTACCTAAGTGTGCCCTAAGTGTTACCTAAGTGTGCCCTAAGTGTTACCTAAAGGTGCCCTAAGTGTTACCTAAGTGTGCCCTAAGTGTTACCTAAGTGTAGCCTAAGTGTTACCTAAGTGTTACCTAAGTGTTACCTAAGTGTTACCTAAGTGTGCCCTAACTGTTACCTAAGTGTGCCCTAAGTGTTACCTAAGTGTGCCCTAAGTGTTACCTAAGTGTGCCCTAAGTGTTACCTAAGTGTTTCCTAAGTGTGCCGTAAGTGTTACCTAAGTGTTTCCTAAGTGTGCCCTAAGTGTGCCCTAAGTGTTACCTAAGTGTGCCCTAAGTGTTACCTAAGTGTTACCTAAGTGTGCCCTAAGTGTTACCTAAGTGTGCCCTAAGTGTTACCTAAGTGTTACCTAAGTGTGCCCTAAGTGTTACCTAAGTGTAGCCTAAGTGTTACCTAAGTGTTACCTAAGTGTTACCTAAGTGTTACCTAAGTGTGCCCTAACTGTTACCTAAGTGTGCCCTAAGTGTTACCTAAGTGTGCCCTAAGTGTTACCTAAGTGTGCCCTAAGTGTTACCTAAGTGTTTCCTAAGTGTGCCCTAAGTGTTACCTAAGTGTTACCTAAGTGTGCCCTAAGTGTGCCCTAAGTGTTACCTAAGTGTGCCCTAAGTGTTACCTAAGTGTGCCCTAAGTGTTACCTAAGTGTGCCCTAAGTGTTACCTAAGTGTTTCCTAAGTGTGCCCTAAGTGTTACCTAAGTGTTTCCTAAGTGTGCCCTAAGTGTGCCCTAAGTGTTACCTAAGTGTGCCCTAAGTGTTACCTAAGTGTTACCTAAGTGTGCCCTAAGTGTTACCTAAGTGTGCCCTAAGTGTTACCTAAGTGTTACCTAAGTGTGCCCTAAGTGTTACCTAAGTGTGACATAAGTGTTACCTAAGTGTGCCCTAAGTGTTACCTAAGTGTGCCCTAAGTGTTACCTAAGTGTGCCCTAAGTGTTACCTAAGTGTGCCCTAAGTGTTACCTAAGTGTGCCCTAAGTGTTACCTAAGTGTGCCCTAAGTGTTACCTAATTGTGCCCTAAGTGTTACCTAAGTGTGCCCTAAGTGTTACCTAAAGGTGCTCTAAGTGTTACCTAAGTGTGCCCTAAGTGTTACCTAAGTGTAGCCTAAGTGTTACCTAAGTGTTACCTAAGTGTTACCTAAGTGTTACCTAAGTGTTACCTAAGTGTGCCCTAAGTGTTACCTAAGTGTGCCCTAAGTGTTACCCAAGTGTACCCTAAGTGTGCCCTAAGTGTTACCTAAGTGTGCCCTAAGTGTTACCTAAGTGTTACCTAAGTGTGCCCTAAGTGTTACCTAAGTGTGCCCTAAGTGTTACCTAAGTGTGCCCTAAGTGTTACCTAAGTGTGCCCTAAGTGTTACCTAAAGGTGCCCTAAGTGTTACCTAAGTGTGCCCTAAGTGTTACCTAAGTGTAGCCTAAGTGTTACCTAAGTGTTACCTAAGTGTTACCTAAGTGTTACCTAAGTGTGCCCTAACTGTTACCTAAGTGTGCCCTAACTGTTACCTAAGTGTGCCCTAAGTGTTACCTAAGTGTGCCCTAAGTGTTACCTAAGTGTTTCCTAAGTGTGCCCTAAGTGTTACCTAAGTGTTTCCTAAGTGTGCCCTAAGTGTTACCTAAGTGTTACCTAAGTGTTACCTAAGTGTGCCCTAAGTGTTACCTAAGTGTGCCCTAAGTGTTACCTAAGTGTGCCCTAAGTGTTACCTAAGTGTGCCCTAAGTGTTACCTAAGTGTGCCCTAAGTGTTACCTAAAGGTGCCCTAAGTGTTACCTAAGTGTGCCCTAAGTGTTACCTAAGTGTAGCCTAAGTGTTACCCAAGTGTTATCTAAGTGTGCCCTAAGTGTTACCTAAGTGTGCCATAAGTGTTACCTAAGTGTGCCATAAGTGTTACCTAAGTGTGCCCTAAGTGTTACCTAAGTGTGCCCTAAGTGTTACCTAAGTGTGCCCTAAGTGTTACCCAAGTGTACCCTAAGTGTGCCCTAAGTGTTACCTAAGTGTGCCCTAAGTGTTACCTAAGTGTTACCTAAGTGTGCCCTAAGTGTTACCTAAGTGTGCCCTAAGTGTTACCTAAGTGTGCCCTAAGTGTTACCTAAGTGTGCCCTAAGTGTTACCTAAGTGTGCCCTAAGTGTTACCTAAAGGTGCCCTAAGTGTTACCTAAGTGTGCCCTAAGTGTTACCTAAGTGTAGCCTAAGTGTTACCTAAGTGTTACCTAAGTGTTACCTAAGTGTTACCTAAGTGTGCCCTAACTGTTACCTAAGTGTGCCCTAAGTGTGCCCTAAGTGTTACCTAAGTGTGCCCTAAGTGTTACCTAAGTGTGCCCTAAGTGTTACCTAAGTGTGCCCTAAGTGTTACCTAAAGGTGCCCTAAGTGTTACCTAAGTGTGCCCTAAGTGTTACCTAAGTGTGCCCTAAGTGTTACCTAAGTGTGCCCTAAGTGTTACCTAAGTGTGCCCTAAGTGTTACCTAAGTGTAGCCTAAGTGTTACCTAAGTGTAGCCTAAGTGTTACCTAAGTGTTACCTAAGTGTTACCTAAGTGTGCCCTAAGTGTTACCTAAGTGTGCCCTAAGTATTACCCAAGTGTACCCTAAGTGTGCCCTAAGTGTTACCTAAGTGTGCCCTAAGTGTTACCTAAGTGTTACCTAAGTGTGCCATAAGTGTTACCTAAGTGTGCCCTAAGTGTTACCTAAGTGTGCCCTAAGTGTTACCTAAGTGTGCCCTAAGTGTTACCCAAGTGTACCCTAAGTGTGCCCTAAGTGTTACCTAAGTGTGCCCTAAGTGTTACCTAAGTGTTACCTAAGTGTGCCCTAAGTGTTACCTAAGTGTGCCCTAAGTGTTACCTAAGTGTGCCCTAAGTGTTACCTAAGTGTGCCCTAAGTGTTACCTAAGTGTGCCCTAAGTGTTACCTAAAGGTGCCCTAAGTGTTACCTAAGTGTGCCCTAAGTGTTACCTAAGTGTAGCCTAAGTGTTACCTAAGTGTTACCTAAGTGTTACCTAAGTGTTACCTAAGTGTGCCCTAACTGTTACCTAAGTGTGCCCTAAGTGTTACCTAAGTGTGCCCTAAGTGTTACCTAAGTGTGCCCTAAGTGTTACCTAAGTGTTTCCTAAGTGTGCCGTAAGTGTTACCTAAGTGTTTCCTAAGTGTGCCCTAAGTGTGCCCTAAGTGTTACCTAAGTGTGCCCTAAGTGTTACCTAAGTGTTACCTAAGTGTGCCCTAAGTGTTACCTAAGTGTGCCCTAAGTGTTACCTAAGTGTTACCTAAGTGTGCCCTAAGTGTTACCTAAGTGTAGCCTAAGTGTTACCTAAGTGTTACCTAAGTGTTACCTAAGTGTTACCTAAGTGTGCCCTAACTGTTACCTAAGTGTGCCCTAAGTGTTACCTAAGTGTGCCCTAAGTGTTACCTAAGTGTGCCCTAAGTGTTACCTAAGTGTTTCCTAAGTGTGCCCTAAGTGTTACCTAAGTGTTACCTAAGTGTGCCCTAAGTGTGCCCTAAGTGTTACCTAAGTGTGCCCTAAGTGTTACCTAAGTGTGCCCTAAGTGTTACCTAAGTGTGCCCTAAGTGTTACCTAAGTGTGCCCTAAGTGTTACCTAAAGGTGCCCTAAGTGTTACCTAAGTGTGCCCTAAGTGTTACCTAAGTGTGCCCTAAGTGTTACCTAAAGGTGCCCTAAGTGTTACCTAAGTGTGCCCTAAGTGTTACCTAAGTGTAGCCTAAGTGTTACCTAAGTGTAGCCTAAGTGTTACCTAAGTGTTACCTAAGTGTTACCTAAGTGTGCCCTAAGTGTTACCTAAGTGTGCCCTAAGTGTTACCCAAGTGTACCCTAAGTGTGCCCTAAGTGTTACCTAAGTGTGCCCTAAGTGTTACCTAAGTGTTACCTAAGTGTGCCATAAGTGTTACCTAAGTGTGCCCTAAGTGTTACCTAAAGGTGCCCTAAGTGTTACCTAAGTGTGCCCTAAGTGTTACCTAAGTGTGCCCTAAGTGTTACCTAAAGGTGCCCTAAGTGTTACCTAAGTGTGCCCTAAGTGTTACCTAAGTGTGGCCTAAGTGTTACCTAAGTGTAGCCTAAGTGTTACCTAAGTGTTACCTAAGTGTTACCTAAGTGTGCCCTAAGTGTTACCTAAGTGTGCCCTAAGTATTACCCAAGTGTACCCTAAGTGTGCCCTAAGTGTTACCTAAGTGTGCCCTAAGTGTTACCTAAGTGTTACCTAAGTGTGCCAAAAGTGTTACCTAAGTGTGCCCTAAGTGTTACCTAAGTGTGCCCTAAGTGTTACCTAAGTGTGCCCTAAGTGTTACCTAAGTGTGCCCTAAGTGTGCCCTAAGTGTTACCTAAGTGTGCCCTAAGTTTTACCTAAGTGTTACCTAAGTGTGCCCTAAGTGTTACCTAAGTGTGCCCTAAGTGTTACCTAAGTGTGCCCTAAGTGTTACCTAAGTGTGCCCTAAGTGTTACCTAAGTGTGCCCTAAGTGTTACCTAAAGGTGCCCTAAGTGTTACCTAAGTGTGCCCTAAGTGTTACCTAAGTGTAGCCTAAGTGTTACCTAAGTGTTACCTAAGTGTTACCTAAGTGTTACCTAAGTGTGCCCTAACTGTTACCTAAGTGTGCCCTAAGTGTTACCTAAGTGTGCCCTAAGTGTTACCTAAGTGTGCCCTAAGTGTTACCTAAGTGTTTCCTAAGTGTGCCGTAAGTGTTACCTAAGTGTTTCCTAAGTGTGCCCTAAGTGTGCCCTAAGTGTTACCTAAGTGTGCCCTAAGTGTTACCTAAGTGTTACCTAAGTGTGCCCTAAGTGTTACCTAAGTGTGCCCTAAGTGTTACCTAAGTGTTACCTAAGTGTGCCCTAAGTGTTACCTAAGTGTAGCCTAAGTGTTACCTAAGTGTTACCTAAGTGTTACCTAAGTGTTACCTAAGTGTGCCCTAACTGTTACCTAAGTGTGCCCTAAGTGTTACCTAAGTGTGCCCTAAGTGTTACCTAAGTGTGCCCTAAGTGTTACCTAAGTGTTTCCTAAGTGTGCCCTAAGTGTTACCTAAGTGTTACCTAAGTGTGCCCTAAGTGTGCCCTAAGTGTTACCTAAGTGTGCCCTAAGTGTTACCTAAGTGTGCCCTAAGTGTTACCTAAGTGTGCCCTAAGTGTTACCTAAGTGTGCCCTAAGTGTTACCTAAAGGTGCCCTAAGTGTTACCTAAGTGTGCCCTAAGTGTTACCTAAGTGTGCCCTAAGTGTTACCTAAAGGTGCCCTAAGTGTTACCTAAGTGTGCCCTAAGTGTTACCTAAGTGTAGCCTAAGTGTTACCTAAGTGTAGCCTAAGTGTTACCTAAGTGTTACCTAAGTGTTACCTAAGTGTGCCCTAAGTGTTACCTAAGTGTGCCCTAAGTGTTACCTAAGTGTGCCCTAAGTGTTACCTAAGTGTGCCCTAAGTATTACCCAAGTGTACCCTAAGTGTGCCCTAAGTGTTACCTAAGTGTGCCCTAAGTGTTACCTAAGTGTTACCTAAGTGTGCCAAAAGTGTTACCTAAGTGTGCCCTAAGTGTTACCTAAGTGTGCCCTAAGTGTTACCTAAGTGTGCCCTAAGTGTTACCCAAGTGTACCCTAAGTGTGCCCTAAGTGTTACCTAAGTGTGCCCTAAGTGTTACCTAAGTGTTACCTAAGTGTGCCCTAAGTGTTACCTAAGTGTGCCCTAAGTGTTACCTAAGTGTGCCCTAAGTGTTACCTAAGTGTGCCCTAAGTGTTACCTAAAGGTGCCCTAAGTGTTACCTAAGTGTGCCCTAAGTGTTACCTAAGTGTAGCCTAAGTGTTACCTAAGTGTTACCTAAGTGTTACCTAAGTGTTACCTAAGTGTGCCCTAACTGTTACCTAAGTGGGCCCTAACTGTTACCTAAGTGTGCCCTAAGTGTTACCTAAGTGTGCCCTAAGTGTTACCTAAGTGTGCCCTAAGTGTTACCTAAGTGTTTCCTAAGTGTGCCCTAAGTGTTACCTAAGTGTTTCCTAAGTGTGCCCTAAGTGTGCCCTAAGTGTTACCTAAGTGTGCCCTAAGTGTTACCTAAGTGTTACCTAAGTGTGCCCTAAGTGTTACCTAAGTGTGCCCTAAGTGTTACCTAAGTGTTACCTAAGTGTGCCCTAAGTGTTACCTAAGTGTGACCTAAGTGTTACCTAAGTGTGCCCTAAGTGTTACCTAAGTGTGCCCTAAGTGTTACCTAAGTGTGCCCTAAGTGTTACCTAAGTGTAGCCTAAGTGTTACCCAAGTGTTATCTAAGTGTGCCCTAAGTGTTACCTAAGTGTGCCATAAGTGTTACCTAAGTGTGCCCTAAGTGTTACCTAAGTGTGCCCTAAGTGTTACCTAAGTGTTACCTAAGTGTGCCCTAAGTGTTACCTAAGTGTGCCCTAAGTGTTACCTAAGTGTGCCCTAAGTGTTACCTAAGTGTGCCCTAAGTGTTACCTAAGTGTGCCCTAAGTGTTACCTAAGTGTGCCCTAAGTGTTACCTAAGTGTAGCCTAAGTGTTACCCAAGTGTTATCTAAGTGTGCCCTAAGTGTTACCTAAGTGTGCCATAAGTGTTACCTAAGTGTGCCCTAAGTGTTACCTAAGTGTGCCCTAAGTGTTACCTAAGTGTGCCCTAACTGTTACCTAAGTGTTTCCTAAGTGTGCCCTAAGTGTGCCCTAAGTGTTACCTAAGTGTGCCCTAAGTGTTACCTAAGTGTGCCCTAAGTGTTACCTACGTGTGCCCTAAGTGTTACCTAAGTGTTACCTAAGTGTGCCCTAAGTGTTACCTAAGTGTGCCCTAAGTGTTACCTAAGTGTTACCTAAGTGTGCCCTAAGTGTTACCTAAGTGTGACATAAGTGTTACCTAAGTGTGCCCTAAGTGTTACCTAAGTGTGCCCTAAGTGTTACCTAAGTGTGCCCTAAGTGTTACCTAAGTGTGCCCGAAGTGTTACCTAAAGGTGCCCTAAGTGTTACCTAAGTGTGCCCTAAGTGTTACCTAAGTGTAGCCTAAGTGTTACCCAAGTGTTATCTAAGTGTGCCCTAAGTGTTACCTAAGTGTGCCATAAGTGTTACCTAAGTGTGCCCTAAGTGTTACCTAAGTGTGCCCTAAGTGTTACCTAAGTGTGCCCTAACTGTTACCTAAGTGTGCCCTAAGTGTTACCTAAGTGTGCCCTAAGTGTTACCTAAGTGTTACCTAAGTGTGCCCTAAGTGTTACCTAAGTGTGCCCTAAGTGTTACCTAAGTGTGCCCTAAGTGTTACCTAAGTGTAGCCTAAGTGTTACCTAAGTCTTACCTAAGTGTTACCTAAGTGTTACCTAAGTGTTACCTAAGTGTGCCCTAAGTGTTACCTAAGTGTGCCCTAAGTGTTACCTAAGTGTTACCTAAGTGTGCCCTAAGTGTTACCTAAGTGTGCCCTAAGTGTGCCCTAACTGTTACCTAAGTGTGCCCTAACTGTTACCTAAGTGTGCCCTAAGTGTTACCTAAGTGTACCCTAAGTGTTACCTAAGTGTGCCATAAGTGTTACCTAAGTGTGCCCCAAGTGTTACCTAAGTGTGCCCTAAGTGTTACCTAAGTGTGCCCTAACTGTTACCTAAGTGTGCCCTAAGTGTTACCTAAGTGTGCCCTAAGTGTTACCTAAGTGTTACCTAAGTGTGCCCTAAGTGTTACCTAAGTGTGCCCTAAGTGTTACCTAAGTGTGCCCTAAGTGTTACCTAAGTGTGCCCTAAGTGTTACCTAAAGGTGCCCTAAGTGTTACCTAAGTGTGCCCTAAGTGTTACCTAAGTGTAGCCTAAGTGTTACCTAAGTGTTACCTAAGTGTTACCTAAGTGTTACCTAAGTGTTACCTAAGTGTGCCCTAACTGTTACCTAAGTGTGCCCTAAGTGTTACCTAAGTGTGCCCTAAGTGTTACCTAAGTGTGCCCCAAGTGTGCCCTAAGTGTTACCTAAGTGTGCCCTAAGTGTTACCCAAGTGTACCCTAAGTGTGCCCTAAGTGTTACCTAAGTGTGCCCTAAGTGTTACCTAAGTGTGACATAAGTGTTACCTAAGTGTGCCCTAAGTGTTACCTAAGTGTGCCCTAAGTGTTACCTAAGTGTGCCCTAAGTGTTACCTAAGTGTGCCCTAAGTGTTACCTAAGTGTGCCCTAAGTGTTACCTAAGTGTGCCCTAAGTGTTACCTAATTGTGCCCTAAGTGTTACCTAAGTGTGCCCTAAGTGTTACCTAAAGGTGCTCTAAGTGTTACCTAAGTGTGCCCTAAGTGTTACCTAAGTGTAGCCTAAGTGTTACCTAAGTGTGCCATAAGTGTTACCTAAGTGTGCCCTAAGTGTTACCTAAGTGTGCCCTAAGTGTTACCTAAGTGTGCCCTAAGTGTTACCCAAGTGTACCCTAAGTGTGCCCTAAGTGTTACCTAAGTGTGCCCTAAGTGTTACCTAAGTGTTACCTAAGTGTGCCCTAAGTGTTACCTAAGTGTGCCCTAAGTGTTACCTAAGTGTGCCCTAAGTGTTACCTAAGTGTGCCCTAAGTGTTACCTA
Source organism: Sacculina carcini (assembly GCA_916048095.2). Taxonomy (NCBI): domain Eukaryota; kingdom Metazoa; phylum Arthropoda; class Thecostraca; family Sacculinidae; genus Sacculina; species Sacculina carcini. The sequence goes on from OU696585.1 coordinate 215,246, forward strand.
AGTGTGCCCTAAGTGTTACCTAAAGGTGCCCTAAGTGTTACCTAAGTGTGCCCTAAGTGTTACCTAAGTGTAGCCTAAGTGTTACCTAAGTGTTACCTAAGTGTTACCTAAGTGTTACCTAAGTGTGCCCTAACTGTTACCTAAGTGTGCCCTAAGTGTGCCCTAAGTGTTACCTAAGTGTGCCCTAAGTGTTACCTAAGTGTGCCCTAAGTGTTACCTAAGTGTGCCCTAAGTGTTACCTAAAGGTGCCCTAAGTGTTACCTAAGTGTGCCCTAAGTGTTACCTAAGTGTGCCCTAAGTGTTACCTAAAGGTGCCCTAAGTGTTACCTAAGTGTGCCCTAAGTGTTACCTAAGTGTAGCCTAAGTGTTACCTAAGTGTAGCCTAAGTGTTACCTAAGTGTTACCTAAGTGTTACCTAAGTGTGCCCTAAGTGTTACCTAAGTGTGCCCTAAGTGTTACCCAAGTGTGCCCTAAGTGTGCCCTAAGTGTTACCTAAGTGTGCCCTAAGTGTTACCTAAGTGTTACCTAAGTGTGCCATAAGTGTTACCTAAGTGTGCCCTAAGTGTTACCTAAGTGTGCCCTAAGTGTTACCTAAGTGTGCCCTAAGTGTTACCCAAGTGTACCCTAAGTGTGCCCTAAGTGTTACCTAAGTGTGCCCTAAGTGTTACCTAAGTGTTACCTAAGTGTGCCCTAAGTGTTACCTAAGTGTGCCCTAAGTGTTACCTAAGTGTGCCCTAAGTGTTACCTAAGTGTGCCCTAAGTGTTACCTAAGTGTGCCCTAAGTGTTACCTAAAGGTGCCCTAAGTGTTACCTAAGTGTGCCCTAAGTGTTACCTAAGTGTAGCCTAAGTGTTACCTAAGTGTTACCTAAGTGTTACCTAAGTGTTACCTAAGTGTGCCCTAACTGTTACCTAAGTGTGCCCTAAGTGTTACCTAAGTGTGCCCTAAGTGTTACCTAAGTGTGCCCTAAGTGTTACCTAAGTGTTTCCTAAGTGTGCCGTAAGTGTTACCTAAGTGTTTCCTAAGTGTGCCCTAAGTGTGCCCTAAGTGTTACCTAAGTGTGCCCTAAGTGTTACCTAAGTGTTACCTAAGTGTGCCCTAAGTGTTACCTAAAGGTGCCCTAAGTGTTACCTAAGTGTGCCCTAAGTGTTACCTAAGTGTAGCCTAAGTGTTACCTAAGTGTTACCTAAGTGTTACCTAAGTGTTACCTAAGTGTGCCCTAACTGTTACCTAAGTGTGCCCTAAGTGTTACCTAAGTGTGCCCTAAGTGTTACCTAAGTGTGCCCTAAGTGTGCCGTAAGTGTTACCTAAGTGTTTCCTAAGTGTGCCCTAAGTGTGCCCTAAGTGTTACCTAAGTGTTACCTAAGTGTGCCATAAGTGTTACCTAAGTGTGCCCTAAGTGTTACCTAAAGGTGCCCTAAGTGTTACCTAAGTGTGCCCTAAGTGTTACCTAAGTGTGCCCTAAGTGTTACCTAAAGGTGCCCTAAGTGTTACCTAAGTGTGCCCTAAGTGTTACCTAAGTGTAGCCTAAGTGTTACCTAAGTGTAGCCTAAGTGTTACCTAAGTGTTACCTAAGTGTTACCTAAGTGTGCCCTAAGTGTTACCTAAGTGTGCCCTAAGTATTACCCAAGTGTACCCTAAGTGTGCCCTAAGTGTTACCTAAGTGTGCCCTAAGTGTTACCTAAGTGTTACCTAAGTGTGCCAAAAGTGTTACCTAAGTGTGCCCTAAGTGTTACCTAAGTGTGCCCTAAGTGTTACCTAAGTGTGCCCTAAGTGTTACCCAAGTGTACCCTAAGTGTGCCCTAAGTGTTACCTAAGTGTGCCCTAAGTTTTACCTAAGTGTTACCTAAGTGTGCCCTAAGTGTTACCTAAGTGTGCCCTAAGTGTTACCTAAGTGTGCCCTAAGTGTTACCTAAGTGTGCCCTAAGTGTTACCTAAGTGTGCCCTAAGTGTTACCTAAAGGTGCCCTAAGTGTTACCTAAGTGTGCCCTAAGTGTTACCTAAGTGTAGCCTAAGTGTTACCTAAGTGTTACCTAAGTGTTACCTAAGTGTTACCTAAGTGTGCCCTAACTGTTACCTAAGTGTGCCCTAAGTGTTACCTAAGTGTGCCCTAAGTGTTACCTAAGTGTGCCCTAAGTGTTACCTAAGTGTTTCCTAAGTGTGCCGTAAGTGTTACCTAAGTGTTTCCTAAGTGTGCCCTAAGTGTGCCCTAAGTGTTACCTAAGTGTGCCCTAAGTGTTACCTAAGTGTTACCTAAGTGTGCCCTAAGTGTTACCTAAGTGTGCCCTAAGTGTTACCTAAGTGTTACCTAAGTGTGCCCTAAGTGTTACCTAAGTGTAGCCTAAGTGTTACCTAAGTGTTACCTAAGTGTTACCTAAGTGTTACCTAAGTGTGCCCTAACTGTTACCTAAGTGTGCCCTAAGTGTTACCTAAGTGTGCCCTAAGTGTTACCTAAGTGTGCCCTAAGTGTTACCTAAGTGTTTCCTAAGTGTGCCCTAAGTGTTACCTAAGTGTTACCTAAGTGTGCCCTAAGTGTGCCCTAAGTGTTACCTAAGTGTGCCCTAAGTGTTACCTAAGTGTGCCCTAAGTGTTACCTAAGTGTGCCCTAAGTGTTACCTAAGTGTGCCCTAAGTGTTACCTAAAGGTGCCCTAAGTGTTACCTAAGTGTGCCCTAAGTGTTACCTAAGTGTGCCCTAAGTGTTACCTAAAGGTGCCCTAAGTGTTACCTAAGTGTGCCCTAAGTGTTACCTAAGTGTAGCCTAAGTGTTACCTAAGTGTAGCCTAAGTGTTACCTAAGTGTTACCTAAGTGTTACCTAAGTGTGCCCTAAGTGTTACCTAAGTGTGCCCTAAGTGTTACCTAAGTGTGCCCTAAGTGTTACCTAAGTGTGCCCTAAGTATTACCCAAGTGTACCCTAAGTGTGCCCTAAGTGTTACCTAAGTGTGCCCTAAGTGTTACCTAAGTGTTACCTAAGTGTGCCAAAAGTGTTACCTAAGTGTGCCCTAAGTGTTACCTAAGTGTGCCCTAAGTGTTACCTAAGTGTGCCCTAAGTGTTACCCAAGTGTACCCTAAGTGTGCCCTAAGTGTTACCTAAGTGTGCCCTAAGTGTTACCTAAGTGTTACCTAAGTGTGCCCTAAGTGTTACCTAAGTGTGCCCTAAGTGTTACCTAAGTGTGCCCTAAGTGTTACCTAAGTGTGCCCTAAGTGTTACCTAAAGGTGCCCTAAGTGTTACCTAAGTGTGCCCTAAGTGTTACCTAAGTGTAGCCTAAGTGTTACCTAAGTGTTACCTAAGTGTTACCTAAGTGTTACCTAAGTGTGCCCTAACTGTTACCTAAGTGGGCCCTAACTGTTACCTAAGTGTGCCCTAAGTGTTACCTAAGTGTGCCCTAAGTGTTACCTAAGTGTGCCCTAAGTGTTACCTAAGTGTTTCCTAAGTGTGCCCTAAGTGTTACCTAAGTGTTTCCTAAGTGTGCCCTAAGTGTGCCCTAAGTGTTACCTAAGTGTGCCCTAAGTGTTACCTAAGTGTTACCTAAGTGTGCCCTAAGTGTTACCTAAGTGTGCCCTAAGTGTTACCTAAGTGTTACCTAAGTGTGCCCTAAGTGTTACCTAAGTGTGACATAAGTGTTACCTAAGTGTGCCCTAAGTGTTACCTAAGTGTGCCCTAAGTGTTACCTAAGTGTGCCCTAAGTGTTACCTAAGTGTAGCCTAAGTGTTACCCAAGTGTTATCTAAGTGTGCCCTAAGTGTTACCTAAGTGTGCCATAAGTGTTACCTAAGTGTGCCCTAAGTGTTACCTAAGTGTGCCCTAAGTGTTACCTAAGTGTTACCTAAGTGTGCCCTAAGTGTTACCTAAGTGTGCCCTAAGTGTTACCTAAGTGTGCCCTAAGTGTTACCTAAGTGTGCCCTAAGTGTTACCTAAGTGTGCCCTAAGTGTTACCTAAGTGTGCCCTAAGTGTTACCTAAGTGTAGCCTAAGTGTTACCCAAGTGTTATCTAAGTGTGCCCTAAGTGTTACCTAAGTGTGCCATAAGTGTTACCTAAGTGTGCCCTAAGTGTTACCTAAGTGTGCCCTAAGTGTTACCTAAGTGTGCCCTAACTGTTACCTAAGTGTTTCCTAAGTGTGCCCTAAGTGTGCCCTAAGTGTTACCTAAGTGTGCCCTAAGTGTTACCTACGTGTGCCCTAAGTGTTACCTAAGTGTTACCTAAGTGTGCCCTAAGTGTTACCTAAGTGTGCCCTAAGTGTTACCTAAGTGTTACCTAAGTGTGCCCTAAGTGTTACCTAAGTGTGACATAAGTGTTACCTAAGTGTGCCCTAAGTGTTACCTAAGTGTGCCCTAAGTGTTACCTAAGTGTGCCCTAAGTGTTACCTAAGTGTGCCCGAAGTGTTACCTAAAGGTGCCCTAAGTGTTACCTAAGTGTGCCCTAAGTGTTACCTAAGTGTAGCCTAAGTGTTACCCAAGTGTTATCTAAGTGTGCCCTAAGTGTTACCTAAGTGTGCCATAAGTGTTACCTAAGTGTGCCCTAAGTGTTACCTAAGTGTGCCCTAAGTGTTACCTAAGTGTGCCCTAACTGTTACCTAAGTGTGCCCTAAGTGTTACCTAAGTGTGCCCTAAGTGTTACCTAAGTGTTACCTAAGTGTGCCCTAAGTGTTACCTAAGTGTGCCCTAAGTGTTACCTAAGTGTGCCCTAAGTGTTACCTAAGTGTAGCCTAAGTGTTACCTAAGTCTTACCTAAGTGTTACCTAAGTGTTACCTAAGTGTTACCTAAGTGTGCCCTAAGTGTTACCTAAGTGTGCCCTAAGTGTTACCTAAGTGTTACCTAAGTGTGCCCTAAGTGTTACCTAAGTGTGCCCTAAGTGTGCCCTAACTGTTACCTAAGTGTGCCCTAACTGTTACCTAAGTGTGCCCTAAGTGTTACCTAAGTGTACCCTAAGTGTTACCTAAGTGTGCCATAAGTGTTACCTAAGTGTGCCCCAAGTGTTACCTAAGTGTGCCCTAAGTGTTACCTAAGTGTGCCCTAACTGTTACCTAAGTGTGCCCTAAGTGTTACCTAAGTGTGCCCTAAGTGTTACCTAAGTGTTACCTAAGTGTGCCCTAAGTGTTACCTAAGTGTGCCCTAAGTGTTACCTAAGTGTGCCCTAAGTGTTACCTAAGTGTGCCCTAAGTGTTACCTAAAGGTGCCCTAAGTGTTACCTAAGTGTGCCCTAAGTGTTACCTAAGTGTAGCCTAAGTGTTACCTAAGTGTTACCTAAGTGTTACCTAAGTGTTACCTAAGTGTTACCTAAGTGTGCCCTAACTGTTACCTAAGTGGGCCCTAACTGTTACCTAAGTGTGCCCTAAGTGTTACCTAAGTGTGCCCCAAGTGTGCCCTAAGTGTTACCTAAGTGTGCCCTAAGTGTTACCCAAGTGTACCCTAAGTGTGCCCTAAGTGTTACCTAAGTGTGCCCTAAGTGTTACCTAAGTGTGACATAAGTGTTACCTAAGTGTGCCCTAAGTGTTACCTAAGTGTGCCCTAAGTGTTACCTAAGTGTGCCCTAAGTGTTACCTAAGTGTGCCCTAAGTGTTACCTAAGTGTGCCCTAAGTGTTACCTAAGTGTGCCCTAAGTGTTACCTAATTGTGCCCTAAGTGTTACCTAAGTGTGCCCTAAGTGTTACCTAAAGGTGCCCTAAGTGTTACCTAAGTGTGCCCTAAGTGTTACCTAAGTGTAGCCTAAGTGTTACCTAAGTGTGCCATAAGTGTTACCTAAGTGTGCCCTAAGTGTTACCTAAGTGTGCCCTAAGTGTTACCTAAGTGTGCCCTAAGTGTTACCCAAGTGTACCCTAAGTGTGCCCTAAGTGTTACCTAAGTGTGCCCTAAGTGTTACCTAAGTGTTACCTAAGTGTGCCCTAAGTGTTACCTAAGTGTGCCCTAAGTGTTACCTAAGTGTGCCCTAAGTGTTACCTAAGTGTGCCCTAAGTGTTACCTAAGTGTGCCCTAAGTGTTACCTAAAGGTGCCCTAAGTGTTACCTAAGTGTGCCCTAAGTGTTACCTAAGTGTAGCCTAAGTGTTACCTAAGTGTTACCTAAGTGTTACCTAAGTGTTACCTAAGTGTGCCCTAACTGTTACCTAAGTGTGCCCTAAGTGTGCCCTAAGTGTTACCTAAGTGTGCCCTAAGTGTTACCTAAGTGTGCCCTAAGTGTTACCTAAGTGTGCCCTAAGTGTTACCTAAAGGTGCCCTAAGTGTTACCTAAGTGTGCCCTAAGTGTTACCTAAGTGTGCCCTAAGTGTTACCTAAAGGTGCCCTAAGTGTTACCTAAGTGTGCCCTAAGTGTTACCTAAGTGTAGCCTAAGTGTTACCTAAGTGTAGCCTAAGTGTTACCTAAGTGTTACCTAAGTGTTACCTAAGTGTGCCCTAACTGTTACCTAAGTGTGCCCTAAGTGTTACCTAAGTGTGCCCTAAGTGTTACCTAAGTGTTACCTAAGTGTGCCCTAAGTGTTACCTAAGTGTGCCCTAAGTGTTACCTAAGTGTGCCCTAAGTGTTACCTAAGTGTAGCCTAAGTGTTACCTAAGTCTTACCTAAGTGTTACCTAAGTGTTACCTAAGTGTTACCTAAGTGTGCCCTAAGTGTTACCTAAGTGTGCCCTAAGTGTTACCTAAGTGTAACCTAAGTGTGCCCTAAGTGTTACCTAAGTGTGCCCTAAGTGTGCCCTAACTGTTACCTAAGTGTGCCCTAACTGTTACCTAAGTGTGCCCTAAGTGTTACCTAAGTGTACCCTAAGTGTTACCTAAGTGTGCCATAAGTGTTACCTAAGTGTGCCCCAAGTGTTACCTAAGTGTGCCCTAAGTGTTACCTAAGTGTGCCCTAACTGTTACCTAAGTGTGCCCTAAGTGTTACCTAAGTGTGCCCTAAGTGTTACCTAAGTGTTACCTAAGTGTGCCCTAAGTGTTACCTAAGTGTGCCCTAAGTGTTACCTAAGTGTGCCCTAAGTGTTACCTAAGTGTGCCCTAAGTGTTACCTAAAGGTGCCCTAAGTGTTACCTAAGTGTGCCCTAAGTGTTACCTAAGTGTAGCCTAAGTGTTACCTAAGTGTTACCTAAGTGTTACCTAAGTGTTACCTAAGTGTTACCTAAGTGTGCCCTAACTGTTACCTAAGTGGGCCCTAACTGTTACCTAAGTGTGCCCTAAGTGTTACCTAAGTGTGCCCCAAGTGTGCCCTAAGTGTTACCTAAGTGTGCCCTAAGTGTTACCCAAGTGTACCCTAAGTGTGCCCTAAGTGTTACCTAAGTGTGCCCTAAGTGTTACCTAAGTGTGACATAAGTGTTACCTAAGTGTGCCCTAAGTGTTACCTAAGTGTGCCCTAAGTGTTACCTAAGTGTGCCCTAAGTGTTACCTAAGTGTGCCCTAAGTGTTACCTAAGTGTGCCCTAAGTGTTACCTAAGTGTGCCCTAAGTGTTACCTAATTGTGCCCTAAGTGTTACCTAAGTGTGCCCTAAGTGTTACCTAAAGGTGCTCTAAGTGTTACCTAAGTGTGCCCTAAGTGTTACCTAAGTGTAGCCTAAGTGTTACCTAAGTGTGCCATAAGTGTTACCTAAGTGTGCCCTAAGTGTTACCTAAGTGTGCCCTAAGTGTTACCTAAGTGTGCCCTAAGTGTTACCCAAGTGTACCCTAAGTGTGCCCTAAGTGTTACCTAAGTGTGCCCTAAGTGTTACCTAAGTGTTACCTAAGTGTGCCCTAAGTGTTACCTAAGTGTGCCCTAAGTGTTACCTAAGTGTGCCCTAAGTGTTACCTAAGTGTGCCCTAAGTGTTACCTAAGTGTGCCCTAAGTGTTACCTAAAGGTGCCCTAAGTGTTACCTAAGTGTGCCCTAAGTGTTACCTAAGTGTAGCCTAAGTGTTACCTAAGTGTTACCTAAGTGTTACCTAAGTGTTACCTAAGTGTGCCCTAACTGTTACCTAAGTGTGCCCTAAGTGTGCCCTAAGTGTTACCTAAGTGTGCCCTAAGTGTTACCTAAGTGTGCCCTAAGTGTTACCTAAGTGTGCCCTAAGTGTTACCTAAAGGTGCCCTAAGTGTTACCTAAGTGTGCCCTAAGTGTTACCTAAGTGTGCCCTAAGTGTTACCTAAAGGTGCCCTAAGTGTTACCTAAGTGTGCCCTAAGTGTTACCTAAGTGTAGCCTAAGTGTTACCTAAGTGTAGCCTAAGTGTTACCTAAGTGTTACCTAAGTGTTACCTAAGTGTGCCCTAAGTGTTACCTAAGTGTGCCCTAAGTGTTACCCAAGTGTACCCTAAGTGTGCCCTAAGTGTTACCTAAGTGTGCCCTAAGTGTTACCTAAGTGTTACCTAAGTGTGCCATAAGTGTTACCTAAGTGTGCCCTAAGTGTTACCTAAGTGTGCCCTAAGTGTTACCTAAGTGTGCCCTAAGTGTTACCCAAGTGTACCCTAAGTGTGCCCTAAGTGTTACCTAAGTGTGCCCTAAGTGTTACCTAAGTGTTACCTAAGTGTGCCCTAAGTGTTACCTAAGTGTGCCCTAAGTGTTACCTAAGTGTGCCCTAAGTGTTACCTAAGTGTGCCCTAAGTGTTACCTAAGTGTGCCCTAAGTGTTACCTAAAGGTGCCCTAAGTGTTACCTAAGTGTGCCCTAAGTGTTACCTAAGTGTAGCCTAAGTGTTACCTAAGTGTTACCTAAGTGTTACCTAAGTGTTACCTAAGTGTGCCCTAACTGTTACCTAAGTGTGCCCTAAGTGTTACCTAAGTGTGCCCTAAGTGTTACCTAAGTGTGCCCTAAGTGTTACCTAAGTGTTTCCTAAGTGTGCCGTAAGTGTTACCTAAGTGTTTCCTAAGTGTGCCCTAAGTGTGCCCTAAGTGTTACCTAAGTGTGCCCTAAGTGTTACCTAAGTGTTACCTAAGTGTGCCCTAAGTGTTACCTAAGTGTGCCCTAAGTGTTACCTAAGTGTTACCTAAGTGTGCCCTAAGTGTTACCTAAGTGTAGCCTAAGTGTTACCTAAGTGTTACCTAAGTGTTACCTAAGTGTTACCTAAGTGTGCCCTAACTGTTACCTAAGTGTGCCCTAAGTGTTACCTAAGTGTGCCCTAAGTGTTACCTAAGTGTGCCCTAAGTGTTACCTAAGTGTTTCCTAAGTGTGCCCTAAGTGTTACCTAAGTGTTACCTAAGTGTGCCCTAAGTGTGCCCTAAGTGTTACCTAAGTGTGCCCTAAGTGTTACCTAAGTGTGCCCTAAGTGTTACCTAAGTGTGCCCTAAGTGTTACCTAAGTGTTTCCTAAGTGTGCCCTAAGTGTTACCTAAGTGTTTCCTAAGTGTGCCCTAAGTGTGCCCTAAGTGTTACCTAAGTGTGCCCTAAGTGTTACCTAAGTGTTACCTAAGTGTGCCCTAAGTGTTACCTAAGTGTGCCCTAAGTGTTACCTAAGTGTTACCTAAGTGTGCCCTAAGTGTTACCTAAGTGTGACATAAGTGTTACCTAAGTGTGCCCTAAGTGTTACCTAAGTGTGCCCTAAGTGTTACCTAAGTGTGCCCTAAGTGTTACCTAAGTGTGCCCTAAGTGTTACCTAAGTGTGCCCTAAGTGTTACCTAAGTGTGCCCTAAGTGTTACCTAATTGTGCCCTAAGTGTTACCTAAGTGTGCCCTAAGTGTTACCTAAAGGTGCTCTAAGTGTTACCTAAGTGTGCCCTAAGTGTTACCTAAGTGTAGCCTAAGTGTTACCTAAGTGTTACCTAAGTGTTACCTAAGTGTTACCTAAGTGTTACCTAAGTGTTACCTAAGTGTGCCCTAACTGTTACCTAAGTGTGCCCTAAGTGTGCCCTAAGTGTTACCTAAGTGTGCCCTAAGTGTTACCTAAGTGTGCCCTAAGTGTTACCTAAGTGTGCCCTAAGTGTTACCTAAAGGTGCCCTAAGTGTTACCTAAGTGTGCCCTAAGTGTTACCTAAGTGTGCCCTAAGTGTTACCTAAAGGTGCCCTAAGTGTTACCTAAGTGTGCCCTAAGTGTTACCTAAGTGTAGCCTAAGTGTTACCTAAGTGTAGCCTAAGTGTTACCTAAGTGTTACCTAAGTGTTACCTAAGTGTGCCCTAAGTGTTACCTAAGTGTGCCCTAAGTGTTACCCAAGTGTACCCTAAGTGTGCCCTTAGTGTTACCTAAGTGTGCCCTAAGTGTTACCTAAGTGTTACCTAAGTGTGCCATAAGTGTTACCTAAGTGTGCCCTAAGTGTTACCTAAGTGTGCCCTAAGTGTTACCTAAGTGTGCCCTAAGTGTTACCCAAGTGTACCCTAAGTGTGCCCTAAGTGTTACCTAAGTGTGCCCTAAGTGTTACCTAAGTGTTACCTAAGTGTGCCCTAAGTGTTACCTAAGTGTGCCCTAAGTGTTACCTAAGTGTGCCCTAAGTGTTACCTAAGTGTGCCCTAAGTGTTACCTAAGTGTGCCCTAAGTGTTACCTAAAGGTGCCCTAAGTGTTACCTAAGTGTGCCCTAAGTGTTACCTAAGTGTAGCCTAAGTGTTACCTAAGTGTTACCTAAGTGTTACCTAAGTGTTACCTAAGTGTGCCCTAACTGTTACCTAAGTGTGCCCTAAGTGTTACCTAAGTGTGCCCTAAGTGTTACCTAAGTGTGCCCTAAGTGTTACCTAAGTGTTTCCTAAGTGTGCCGTAAGTGTTACCTAAGTGTTTCCTAAGTGTGCCCTAAGTGTGCCCTAAGTGTTACCTAAGTGTGCCCTAAGTGTTACCTAAGTGTTACCTAAGTGTGCCCTAAGTGTTACCTAAGTGTGCCCTAAGTGTTACCTAAGTGTTACCTAAGTGTGCCCTAAGTGTTACCTAAGTGTAGCCTAAGTGTTACCTAAGTGTTACCTAAGTGTTACCTAAGTGTTACCTAAGTGTGCCCTAACTGTTACCTAAGTGTGCCCTAAGTGTTACCTAAGTGTGCCCTAAGTGTTACCTAAGTGTGCCCTAAGTGTTACCTAAGTGTTTCCTAAGTGTGCCCTAAGTGTTACCTAAGTGTTACCTAAGTGTGCCCTAAGTGTGCCCTAAGTGTTACCTAAGTGTGCCCTAAGTGTTACCTAAGTGTGCCCTAAGTGTTACCTAAGTGTGCCCTAAGTGTTACCTAAGTGTTTCCTAAGTGTGCCCTAAGTGTTACCTAAGTGTTTCCTAAGTGTGCCCTAAGTGTGCCCTAAGTGTTACCTAAGTGTGCCCTAAGTGTTACCTAAGTGTTACCTAAGTGTGCCCTAAGTGTTACCTAAGTGTGCCCTAAGTGTTACCTAAGTGTTACCTAAGTGTGCCCTAAGTGTTACCTAAGTGTGACATAAGTGTTACCTAAGTGTGCCCTAAGTGTTACCTAAGTGTGCCCTAAGTGTTACCTAAGTGTGCCCTAAGTGTTACCTAAGTGTGCCCTAAGTGTTACCTAAGTGTGCCCTAAGTGTTACCTAAGTGTGCCCTAAGTGTTACCTAATTGTGCCCTAAGTGTTACCTAAGTGTGCCCTAAGTGTTACCTAAAGGTGCTCTAAGTGTTACCTAAGTGTGCCCTAAGTGTTACCTAAGTGTAGCCTAAGTGTTACCTAAGTGTTACCTAAGTGTTACCTAAGTGTTACCTAAGTGTTACCTAAGTGTGCCCTAAGTGTTACCTAAGTGTGCCCTAAGTGTTACCCAAGTGTACCCTAAGTGTGCCCTAAGTGTTACCTAAGTGTGCCCTAAGTGTTACCTAAGTGTTACCTAAGTGTGCCCTAAGTGTTACCTAAGTGTGCCCTAAGTGTTACCTAAGTGTGCCCTAAGTGTTACCTAAGTGTGCCCTAAGTGTTACCTAAAGGTGCCCTAAGTGTTACCTAAGTGTGCCCTAAGTGTTACCTAAGTGTAGCCTAAGTGTTACCTAAGTGTTACCTAAGTGTTACCTAAGTGTTACCTAAGTGTGCCCTAACTGTTACCTAAGTGGGCCCTAACTGTTACCTAAGTGTGCCCTAAGTGTTACCTAAGTGTGCCCTAAGTGTTACCTAAGTGTTTCCTAAGTGTGCCCTAAGTGTTACCTAAGTGTTTCCTAAGTGTGCCCTAAGTGTTACCTAAGTGTGACATAAGTGTTACCTAAGTGTGCCCTAAGTGTTACCTAAGTGTGCCCTAAGTGTTACCTAAGTGTGCCCTAAGTGTTACCTAAGTGTGCCCTAAGTGTTACCTAAGTGTGCCCTAAGTGTTACCTAAAGGTGCCCTAAGTGTTACCTAAGTGTGCCCTAAGTGTTACCTAAGTGTAGCCTAAGTGTTACCCAAGTGTTATCTAAGTGTGCCCTAAGTGTTACCTAAGTGTGCCATAAGTGTTACCTAAGTGTGCCATAAGTGTTACCTAAGTGTGCCCTAAGTGTTACCTAAGTGTGCCCTAAGTGTTACCTAAGTGTGCCCTAAGTGTTACCCAAGTGTACCCTAAGTGTGCCCTAAGTGTTACCTAAGTGTGCCCTAAGTGTTACCTAAGTGTTACCTAAGTGTGCCCTAAGTGTTACCTAAGTGTGCCCTAAGTGTTACCTAAGTGTGCCCTAAGTGTTACCTAAGTGTGCCCTAAGTGTTACCTAAGTGTGCCCTAAGTGTTACCTAAAGGTGCCCTAAGTGTTACCTAAGTGTGCCCTAAGTGTTACCTAAGTGTAGCCTAAGTGTTACCTAAGTGTTACCTAAGTGTTACCTAAGTGTTACCTAAGTGTGCCCTAACTGTTACCTAAGTGTGCCCTAAGTGTGCCCTAAGTGTTACCTAAGTGTGCCCTAAGTGTTACCTAAGTGTGCCCTAAGTGTTACCTAAGTGTGCCCTAAGTGTTACCTAAAGGTGCCCTAAGTGTTACCTAAGTGTGCCCTAAGTGTTACCTAAGTGTGCCCTAAGTGTTACCTAAAGGTGCCCTAAGTGTTACCTAAGTGTGCCCTAAGTGTTACCTAAGTGTAGCCTAAGTGTTACCTAAGTGTAGCCTAAGTGTTACCTAAGTGTTACCTAAGTGTTACCTAAGTGTGCCCTAAGTGTTACCTAAGTGTGCCCTAAGTATTACCCAAGTGTACCCTAAGTGTGCCCTAAGTGTTACCTAAGTGTGCCCTAAGTGTTACCTAAGTGTTACCTAAGTGTGCCCTAAGTGTTACCTAAGTGTGCCCTAAGTGTTACCTAAGTGTGCCCTAAGTGTTACCTAAGTGTGCCCTAAGTGTTACCCAAGTGTACCCTAAGTGTGCCCTAAGTGTTACCTAAGTGTGCCCTAAGTGTTACCTAAGTGTTACCTAAGTGTGCCCTAAGTGTTACCTAAGTGTGCCCTAAGTGTTACCTAAGTGTGCCCTAAGTGTTACCTAAGTGTGCCCTAAGTGTTACCTAAGTGTGCCCTAAGTGTTACCTAAAGGTGCCCTAAGTGTTACCTAAGTGTGCCCTAAGTGTTACCTAAGTGTAGCCTAAGTGTTACCTAAGTGTTACCTAAGTGTTACCTAAGTGTTACCTAAGTGTGCCCTAACTGTTACCTAAGTGTGCCCTAAGTGTTACCTAAGTGTGCCCTAAGTGTTACCTAAGTGTGCCCTAAGTGTTACCTAAGTGTTTCCTAAGTGTGCCGTAAGTGTTACCTAAGTGTTTCCTAAGTGTGCCCTAAGTGTGCCCTAAGTGTTACCTAAGTGTTACCTAAGTGTTACCTAAGTGTTACCTAAGTGTGCCCTAAGTGTTACCTAAGTGTGCCCTAAGTGTTACCTAAGTGTTACCTAAGTGTGCCCTAAGTGTTACCTAAGTGTAGCCTAAGTGTTACCTAAGTGTTACCTAAGTGTTACCTAAGTGTTACCTAAGTGTGCCCTAACTGTTACCTAAGTGTGCCCTAAGTGTTACCTAAGTGTGCCCTAAGTGTTACCTAAGTGTGCCCTAAGTGTTACCTAAGTGTTTCCTAAGTGTGCCCTAAGTGTTACCTAAGTGTTACCTAAGTGTGCCCTAAGTGTGCCCTAAGTGTTACCTAAGTGTGCCCTAAGTGTTACCTAAGTGTGCCCTAAGTGTTACCTAAGTGTGCCCTAAGTGTTACCTAAGTGTGCCCTAAGTGTTACCTAAAGGTGCCCTAAGTGTTACCTAAGTGTGCCCTAAGTGTTACCTAAGTGTGCCCTAAGTGTTACCTAAAGGTGCCCTAAGTGTTACCTAAGTGTGCCCTAAGTGTTACCTAAGTGTAGCCTAAGTGTTACCTAAGTGTAGCCTAAGTGTTACCTAAGTGTTACCTAAGTGTTACCTAAGTGTGCCCTAAGTGTTACCTAAGTGTGCCCTAAGTGTTACCCAAGTGTACCCTAAGTGTGCCCTAAGTGTTACCTAAGTGTGCCCTAAGTGTTACCTAAGTGTTACCTAAGTGTGCCATAAGTGTTACCTAAGTGTGCCCTAAGTGTTACCTAAAGGTGCCCTAAGTGTTACCTAAGTGTGCCCTAAGTGTTACCTAAGTGTGCCCTAAGTGTTACCTAAGGGTGCCCTAAGTGTTACCTAAGTGTGCCCTAAGTGTTACCTAAGTGTAGCCTAAGTGTTACCTAAGTGTAGCCTAAGTGTTACCTAAGTGTTACCTAAGTGTTACCTAAGTGTGCCCTAAGTGTTACCTAAGTGTGCCCTAAGTATTACCCAAGTGTACCCTAAGTGTGCCCTAAGTGTTACCTAAGTGTGCCCTAAGTGTTACCTAAGTGTTACCTAAGTGTGCCAAAAGTGTTACCTAAGTGTGCCCTAAGTGTTACCTAAGTGTGCCCTAAGTGTTACCTAAGTGTGCCCTAAGTGTTACCCAAGTGTACCCTAAGTGTGCCCTAAGTGTTACCTAAGTGTGCCCTAAGTTTTACCTAAGTGTTACCTAAGTGTGCCCTAAGTGTTACCTAAGTGTGCCCTAAGTGTTACCTAAGTGTGCCCTAAGTGTTACCTAAGTGTGCCCTAAGTGTTACCTAAGTGTGCCCTAAGTGTTACCTAAAGGTGCCCTAAGTGTTACCTAAGTGTGCCCTAAGTGTTACCTAAGTGTAGCCTAAGTGTTACCTAAGTGTTACCTAAGTGTTACCTAAGTGTTACCTAAGTGTGCCCTAACTGTTACCTAAGTGTGCCCTAAGTGTTACCTAAGTGTGCCCTAAGTGTTACCTAAGTGTGCCCTAAGTGTTACCTAAGTGTTTCCTAAGTGTGCCCTAAGTGTTACCTAAGTGTTTCCTAAGTGTGCCCTAAGTGTGCCCTAAGTGTTACCTAAGTGTGCCCTAAGTGTTACCTAAGTGTGCCCTAAGTGTGCCCTAAGTGTTACCTAAGTGTGCCCTAAGTGTGCCCTAAGTGTTACCTAAGTGTGCCCTAAGTGTTACCTAAGTGTAGCCTAAGTGTTACCTAAGTGTTACCTAAGTGTTACCTAAGTGTTACCTAAGTGTGCCCTAACTGTTACCTAAGTGTGCCCTAAGTGTTACCTAAGTGTGCCCTAAGTGTTACCTAAGTGTGCCCTAAGTGTTACCTAAGTGTTTCCTAAGTGTGCCCTAAGTGTTACCTAAGTGTTACCTAAGTGTGCCCTAAGTGTGCCCTAAGTGTTACCTAAGTGTGCCCTAAGTGTTACCTAAGTGTGCCCTAAGTGTTACCTAAGTGTGCCCTAAGTGTTACCTAAGTGTGCCCTAAGTGTTACCTAAAGGTGCCCTAAGTGTTACCTAAGTGTGCCCTAAGTGTTACCTAAGTGTGCCCTAAGTGTTACCTAAAGGTGCCCTAAGTGTTACCTAAGTGTGCCCTAAGTGTTACCTAAGTGTAGCCTAAGTGTTACCTAAGTGTAGCCTAAGTGTTACCTAAGTGTTACCTAAGTGTTACCTAAGTGTGCCCTAAGTGTTACCTAAGTGTGCCCTAAGTATTACCCAAGTGTACCCTAAGTGTGCCCTAAGTGTTACCTAAGTGTGCCCTAAGTGTTACCTAAGTGTTACCTAAGTGTGCCAAAAGTGTTACCTAAGTGTGCCCTAAGTGTTACCTAAGTGTGCCCTAAGTGTTACCTAAGTGTGCCCTAAGTGTTACCCAAGTGTACCCTAAGTGTGCCCTAAGTGTTACCTAAGTGTGCCCTAAGTTTTACCTAAGTGTTACCTAAGTGTGCCCTAAGTGTTACCTAAGTGTGCCCTAAGTGTTACCTAAGTGTGCCCTAAGTGTTACCTAAGTGTGCCCTAAGTGTTACCTAAGTGTGCCCTAAGTGTTACCTAAAGGTGCCCTAAGTGTTACCTAAGTGTGCCCTAAGTGTTACCTAAGTGTAGCCTAAGTGTTACCTAAGTGTTACCTAAGTGTTACCTAAGTGTTACCTAAGTGTGCCCTAACTGTTACCTAAGTGTGCCCTAAGTGTTACCTAAGTGTGCCCTAAGTGTTACCTAAGTGTGCCCTAAGTGTTACCTAAGTGTTTCCTAAGTGTGCCGTAAGTGTTACCTAAGTGTTTCCTAAGTGTGCCCTAAGTGTGCCCTAAGTGTTACCTAAGTGTGCCCTAAGTGTTACCTAAGTGTGCCCTAAGTGTGCCCTAAGTGTTACCTAAGTGTGCCCTAAGTGTGCCCTAAGTGTTACCTAAGTGTGCCCTAAGTGTTACCTAAGTGTAGCCTAAGTGTTACCTAAGTGTTACCTAAGTGTTACCTAAGTGTTACCTAAGTGTGCCCTAACTGTTACCTAAGTGTGCCCTAAGTGTTACCTAAGTGTGCCCTAAGTGTTACCTAAGTGTGCCCTAAGTGTTACCTAAGTGTTTCCTAAGTGTGCCCTAAGTGTTACCTAAGTGTTACCTAAGTGTGCCCTAAGTGTGCCCTAAGTGTTACCTAAGTGTGCCCTAAGTGTTACCTAAGTGTGCCCTAAGTGTTACCTAAGTGTGCCCTAAGTGTTACCTAAGTGTGCCCTAAGTGTTACCTAAAGGTGCCCTAAGTGTTACCTAAGTGTGCCCTAAGTGTTACCTAAGTGTGCCCTAAGTGTTACCTAAAGGTGCCCTAAGTGTTACCTAAGTGTGCCCTAAGTGTTACCTAAGTGTAGCCTAAGTGTTACCTAAGTGTAGCCTAAGTGTTACCTAAGTGTTACCTAAGTGTTACCTAAGTGTGCCCTAAGTGTTACCTAAGTGTGCCCTAAGTGTTACCCAAGTGTACCCTAAGTGTGCCCTAAGTGTTACCTAAGTGTGCCCTAAGTGTTACCTAAGTGTTACCTAAGTGTGCCATAAGTGTTACCTAAGTGTGCCCTAAGTGTTACCTAAGTGTGCCCTAAGTGTTACCTAAGTGTGCCCTAAGTGTTACCCAAGTGTACCCTAAGTGTGCCCTAAGTGTTACCTAAGTTTGCCCTAAGTGTTACCTAAGTGTTACCTAAGTGTGCCCTAAGTGTTACCTAAGTGTGCCCTAAGTGTTACCTAAGTGTGCCCTAAGTGTTACCTAAGTGTGCCCTAAGTGTTACCTAAGTGTGCCCTAAGTGTTACCTAAAGGTGCCCTAAGTGTTACCTTAGTGTGCCCTAAGTGTTACCTAAGTGTGCCCTAAGTGTTACCTAAGTGTTACCTAAGTGTGCCCTAAGTGTGCCCTAAGTGTTACCTAAGTGTAGCCTAAGTGTTACCTAAGTGTTACCTAAGTGTTACCTAAGTGTTACCTAAGTGTGCCCTAACTGTTACCTAAGTGTGCCCTAAGTGTTACCTAAGTGTGCCCTAAGTGTTACCTAAGTGTGCCCTAAGTGTTACCTAAGTGTTTCCTAAGTGTGCCCTAAGTGTTACCTAAGTGTTTCCTAAGTGTGCCCTAAGTGTGCCCTAAGTGTTACCTAAGTGTGCCCTAAGTGTTACCTAAGTGTTACCTAAGTGTGCCCTAAGTGTTACCTAAGTGTGCCCTAAGTGTTACCTAAGTGTTACCTAAGTGTGCCCTAAGTGTTACCTAAGTGTGACATAAGTGTTACCTAAGTGTGCCCTAAGTGTTACCTATGTGTGCCCTAAGTGTTACCTAAGTGTGCCCTAAGTGTTACCTAAGTGTACCCTAAGTGTTACCTAAGTGTGCCCTAAGTGTGCCCTAAGTGTTACCTAAGTGTGCCCTAAGTGTTACCTAAGTGTAGCCTAAGTGTTACCCAAGTGTTATCTAAGTGTGCCCTAAGTGTTACCTAAGTGTGCCATAAGTGTTACCTAAGTGTGCCCTAAGTGTTACCTAAGTGTGCCCTAAGTGTGCCCTAAGTGTTACCTAAGTGTGCCCTAAGTGTTACCTAAGTGTGCCCTAAGTGTTACCTAAGTGTTACCTAAGTGTGCCCTAAGTGTTACCTAAGTGTTACCTAAGTGTGCCCTAAGTGTGCCCTAAGTGTTACCTAAGTGTGCCCTAAGTGTTACCCAAGTGTACCCTAAGTGTGCCCTAAGTGTTACCTAAGTGTGCCCTAAGTGTTACCTAAGTGTTACCTAAGTGTGCCCTAAGTGTTACCTAAGTGTGCCCTAAGTGTTACCTAAGTGTGCCCTAAGTGTTACCTAAGTGTGCCCTAAGTGTTACCTAAAGGTGCCCTAAGTGTTACCTAAGTGTGCCCTAAGTGTTACCTAAGTGTAGGCTAAGTGTTACCTAAGTGTTACCTAAGTGTTACCTAAGTGTTACCTAAGTGTGCCCTAACTGTTACCTAAGTGGGCCCTAACTGTTACCTAAGTGTGCCCTAAGTGTTACCTAAGTGTGCCCTAAGTGTTACCTAAGTGTTTCCTAAGTGTGCCCTAAGTGTTACCTAAGTGTTTCCTAAGTGTGCCCTAAGTGTTACCTAAGTGTGACATAAGTGTTACCTAAGTGTGCCCTAAGTGTTACCTAAGTGTGCCCTAAGTGTTACCTAAGTGTGCCCTAAGTGTTACCTAAGTGTGCCCTAAGTGTTACCTAAGTGTGCCCTAAGTGTTACCTAAAGGTGCCCTAAGTGTTACCTAAGTGTGCCCTAAGTGTTACCTAAGTGTAGCCTAAGTGTTACCCAAGTGTTATCTAAGTGTGCCCTAAGTGTTACCTAAGTGTGCCATAAGTGTTACCTAAGTGTGCCATAAGTGTTACCTAAGTGTGCCCTAAGTGTTACCTAAGTGTGCCCTAAGTGTTACCTAAGTGTTACCTAAGTGTGCCCTAAGTGTTACCTAAGTGTGCCCTAAGTGTTACCTAAGTGTGCCCTAAGTGTTACCTAAGTGTGCCCTAAGTGTTATCTAAAGGTGCCCTAAGTGTTACCTAAGTGTGCCCTAAGTGTTACCTAAGTGTAGCCTAAGTGTTACCTAAGTGTTACCTAAGTGTTACCTAAGTGTTACCTAAGTGTGCCCTAACTGTTACCTAAGTGTGCCCTAAGTGTGCCCTAAGTGTTACCTAAGTGTGCCCTAAGTGTTACCTAAGTGTGCCCTAAGTGTTACCTAAGTGTGCCCTAAGTGTTACCTAAAGGTGCCCTAAGTGTTACCTAAGTGTGCCCTAAGTGTTACCTAAGTGTGCCCTAAGTGTTACCTAAAGGTGCCCTAAGTGTGACCTAAGTGTGCCCTAAGTGTTACCTAAGTGTAGCCTAAGTGTTACCTAAGTGTAGCCTAAGTGTTACCTAAGTGTTACCTAAGTGTGCCCTAAGTGTTACCTAAGTGTGCCCTAAGTGTTACCTAAGTGTAGCCTAAGTGTGCCCTAAGTGTTACCTAAGTGTGCCCTAAGTGTTACCTAAGTGTTACCTAAGTGTGCCATAAGTGTTACCTAAGTGTGCCCTAAGTGTTACCTAAGTGTGCCCTAAGTGTTACCTAAGTGTGCCCTAAGTGTTACCCAAGTGTACCCTAAGTGTGCCCTAAGTGTTACCTAAGTGTGCCCTAAGTGTTACCTAAGTGTTACCTAAGTGTGCCCTAAGTGTTACCTAAGTGTGCCCTAAGTGTTACCTAAGTGTGCCCTAAGTGTTACCTAAGTGTGCCCTAAGTGTTACCTAAGTGTGCCCTAAGTGTTACCTAAAGGTGCCCTAAGTGTTACCTAAGTGTGCCCTAAGTGTTACCTAAGTGTAGCCTAAGTGTTACCTAAGTGTTACCTAAGTGTTACCTAAGTGTTACCTAAGTGTGCCCTAACTGTTACCTAAGTGTGCCCTAAGTGTTACCTAAGTGTGCCCTAAGTGTTACCTAAGTGTGCCCTAAGTGTTACCTAAGTGTTTCCTAAGTGTGCCCTAAGTGTGCCCTAAGTGTTACCTAAGTGTGCCCTAAGTGTTACCTAAGTGTTACCTAAGTGTGCCCTAAGTGTTACCTAAGTGTGCCCTAAGTGTTACCTAAGTGTTACCTAAGTGTGCCCTAAGTGTTACCTAAGTGTAGCCTAAGTGTTACCTAAGTGTTACCTAAGTGTTACCTAAGTGTTACCTAAGTGTGCCCTAACTGTTACCTAAGTGTGCCCTAAGTGTTACCTAAGTGTGCCCTAAGTGTTACCTAAGTGTGCCCTAAGTGTTACCTAAGTGTTTCCTAAGTGTGCCCTAAGTGTTACCTAAGTGTTACCTAAGTGTGCCCTAAGTGTGCCCTAAGTGTTACCTAAGTGTGCCCTAAGTGTTACCTAAGTGTGCCCTAAGTGTTACCTAAGTGTGCCCTAAGTGTTACCTAAGTGTGCCCTAAGTGTTACCTAAAGGTGCCCTAAGTGTTACCTAAGTGTGCCCTAAGTGTTACCTAAGTGTGCCCTAAGTGTTACCTAAAGGTGCCCTAAGTGTTACCTAAGTGTGCCCTAAGTGTTACCTAAGTGTAGCCTAAGTGTTACCTAAGTGTAGCCTAAGTGTTACCTAAGTGTTACCTAAGTGTTACCTAAGTGTGCCCTAAGTGTTACCTAAGTGTGCCCTAAGTGTTACCCAAGTGTACCCTAAGTGTGCCCTAAGTGTTACCTAAGTGTGCCCTAAGTGTTACCTAAGTGTTACCTAAGTGTGCCATAAGTGTTACCTAAGTGTGCCCTAAGTGTTACCTAAGTGTGCCCTAAGTGTTACCTAAGTGTGCCCTAAGTGTTACCCAAGTGTACCCTAAGTGTGCCCTAAGTGTTACCTAAGTGTGCCCTAAGTGTTACCTAAGTGTTACCTAAGTGTGCCCTAAGTGTTACCTAAGTGTGCCCTAAGTGTTACCTAAGTGTGCCCTAAGTGTTACCTAAGTGTGCCCTAAGTGTTACCTAAGTGTGCCCTAAGTGTTACCTAAAGGTGCCCTAAGTGTTACCTTAGTGTGCCCTAAGTGTTACCTAAGTGTAGCCTAAGTGTTACCTAAGTGTTACCTAAGTGTTACCTAAGTGTTACCTAAGTGTGCCCTAACTGTTACCTAAGTGTGCCCTAAGTGTTACCTAAGTGTTACCTAAGTGTGCCCTAAGTGTTACCTAAGTGTGCCCTAAGTGTTACCTAAGTGTGCCCTAAGTGTTACCTAAGTGTGCCCTAAGTGTTACCTAAAGGTGCCCTAAGTGTTACCTAAGTGTGCCCTAAGTGTTACCTAAGTGTGCCCTAAGTGTTACCTAAGTGTGCCCTAAGTGTTACCTAAGTGTGCCCTAAGTGTTACCTAAGTGTTACCTAAGTGTGCCCTAAGTGTTACCTAAGTGTGCCCTAAGTGTTACCTAAGTGTGCCCTAAGTGTTACCTAAGTGTGCCCTAAGTGTTACCTAAGTGTGCCCTAAGTGTTATCTAAAGGTGCCCTAAGTGTTACCTAAGTGTGCCCTAAGTGTTACCTAAGTGTAGCCTAAGTGTTACCTAAGTGTTACCTAAGTGTTACCTAAGTGTTACCTAAGTGTGCCCTAACTGTTACCTAAGTGTGCCCTAAGTGTGCCCTAAGTGTTACCTAAGTGTGCCCTAAGTGTTACCTAAGTGTGCCCTAAGTGTTACCTAAGTGTGCCCTAAGTGTTACCTAAAGGTGCCCTAAGTGTTACCTAAGTGTGCCCTAAGTGTTACCTAAGTGTGCCCTAAGTGTTACCTAAAGGTGCCCTAAGTGTGACCTAAGTGTGCCCTAAGTGTTACCTAAGTGTAGCCTAAGTGTTACCTAAGTGTAGCCTAAGTGTTACCTAAGTGTTACCTAAGTGTGCCCTAAGTGTTACCTAAGTGTGCCCTAAGTGTTACCTAAGTGTAGCCTAAGTGTGCCCTAAGTGTTACCTAAGTGTGCCCTAAGTGTTACCTAAGTGTTACCTAAGTGTGCCATAAGTGTTACCTAAGTGTGCCCTAAGTGTTACCTAAGTGTGCCCTAAGTGTTACCTAAGTGTGCCCTAAGTGTTACCCAAGTGTACCCTAAGTGTGCCCTAAGTGTTACCTAAGTGTGCCCTAAGTGTTACCTAAGTGTTACCTAAGTGTGCCCTAAGTGTTACCTAAGTGTGCCCTAAGTGTTACCTAAGTGTGCCCTAAGTGTTACCTAAGTGTGCCCTAAGTGTTACCTAAGTGTGCCCTAAGTGTTACCTAAAGGTGCCCTAAGTGTTACCTAAGTGTGCCCTAAGTGTTACCTAAGTGTAGCCTAAGTGTTACCTAAGTGTTACCTAAGTGTTACCTAAGTGTTACCTAAGTGTGCCCTAACTGTTACCTAAGTGTGCCCTAAGTGTTACCTAAGTGTGCCCTAAGTGTTACCTAAGTGTGCCCTAAGTGTTACCTAAGTGTTTCCTAAGTGTGCCCTAAGTGTGCCCTAAGTGTTACCTAAGTGTGCCCTAAGTGTTACCTAAGTGTTACCTAAGTGTGCCCTAAGTGTTACCTAAGTGTGCCCTAAGTGTTACCTAAGTGTTACCTAAGTGTGCCCTAAGTGTTACCTAAGTGTAGCCTAAGTGTTACCTAAGTGTTACCTAAGTGTTACCTAAGTGTTACCTAAGTGTGCCCTAACTGTTACCTAAGTGTGCCCTAAGTGTTACCTAAGTGTGCCCTAAGTGTTACCTAAGTGTGCCCTAAGTGTTACCTAAGTGTTTCCTAAGTGTGCCCTAAGTGTTACCTAAGTGTTACCTAAGTGTGCCCTAAGTGTGCCCTAAGTGTTACCTAAGTGTGCCCTAAGTGTTACCTAAGTGTGCCCTAAGTGTTACCTAAGTGTGCCCTAAGTGTTACCTAAGTGTGCCCTAAGTGTTACCTAAAGGTGCCCTAAGTGTTACCTAAGTGTGCCCTAAGTGTTACCTAAGTGTGCCCTAAGTGTTACCTAAAGGTGCCCTAAGTGTTACCTAAGTGTGCCCTAAGTGTTACCTAAGTGTAGCCTAAGTGTTACCTAAGTGTAGCCTAAGTGTTACCTAAGTGTTACCT
The DNA here is from genome assembly GCA_916048095.2 of Sacculina carcini. NCBI lineage: Eukaryota > Metazoa > Arthropoda > Thecostraca > Sacculinidae > Sacculina > Sacculina carcini. The sequence goes on from OU696585.1 coordinate 238,290, forward strand.
AAGTGTTACCTAAGTGTGCCCTAAGTGTTACCTAAGTGTGCCCTAAGTGTTACCCAAGTGTACCCTAAGTGTGCCCTAAGTGTTACCTAAGTGTGCCCTAAGTGTTACCTAAGTGTTACCTAAGTGTGCCATAAGTGTTACCTAAGTGTGCCCTAAGTGTTACCTAAGTGTGCCCTAAGTGTTACCTAAGTGTGCCCTAAGTGTTACCCAAGTGTACCCTAAGTGTGCCCTAAGTGTTACCTAAGTGTGCCCTAAGTGTTACCTAAGTGTTACCTAAGTGTGCCCTAAGTGTTACCTAAGTGTGCCCTAAGTGTTACCTAAGTGTGCCCTAAGTGTTACCTAAGTGTGCCCTAAGTGTTACCTAAGTGTGCCCTAAGTGTTACCTAAAGGTGCCCTAAGTGTTACCTTAGTGTGCCCTAAGTGTTACCTAAGTGTAGCCTAAGTGTTACCTAAGTGTTACCTAAGTGTTACCTAAGTGTGCCCTAAGTGTGCCCTAAGTGTGCCCTAAGTGTGCCCTAAGTGTTACCTAAGTGTAGCCTAAGTGTTACCTAAGTGTTACCTAAGTGTTACCTAAGTGTTACCTAAGTGTGCCCTAACTGTTACCTAAGTGTGCCCTAAGTGTTACCTAAGTGTGCCCTAAGTGTTACCTAAGTGTTACCTAAGTGTGCCCTAAGTGTTACCTAAGTGTTTCCTAAGTGTGCCCTAAGTGTTACCTAAGTGTTTCCTAAGTGTGCCCTAAGTGTGCCCTAAGTGTTACCTAAGTGTGCCCTAAGTGTTACCTAAGTGTTACCTAAGTGTGCCCTAAGTGTTACCTAAGTGTGCCCTAAGTGTTACCTAAGTGTTACCTAAGTGTGCCCTAAGTGTTACCTAAGTGTGACATAAGTGTTACCTAAGTGTGCCCTAAGTGTTACCTATGTGTGCCCTAAGTGTTACCTAAGTGTGCCATAAGTGTTACCTAAGTGTGCCCTAAGTGTTACCTAAGTGTGCCCTAAGTGTGCCATAAGTGTTACCTAAGTGTGCCCTAAGTGTTACCTAAGTGTGCCCTAAGTGTTACCTAAGTGTGCCCTAAGTGTTACCCAAGTGTACCCTAAGTGTGCCCTAAGTGTTACCTAAGTGTGCCCTAAGTGTTACCTAAGTGTGCCCTAAGTGTTACCTAAGTGTGCCCTAAGTGTTACCTAAGTGTGCCCTAAGTGTTACCTAAAGGTGCCCTAAGTGTTACCTAAGTGTGCCCTAAGTGTTACCTAAGTGTAGCCTAAGTGTTACCTAAGTGTAGCCTAAGTGTTACCTAAGTGTTACCTAAGTGTTACCTAAGTGTTTCCTAAGTGTGCCCTAAGTGTTACCTAAGTGTTACCTAAGTGTGCCCTAAGTGTGCCCTAAGTGTTACCTAAGTGTGCCCTAAGTGTTACCTAAGTGTGCCCTAAGTGTTACCTAAGTGTGCCCTAAGTGTTACCTAAGTGTGCCCTAAGTGTTACCTAAGTGTGCCCTAAGTGTTACCTAAAGGTGCCCTAAGTGTTACCTAAGTGTGCCCTAAGTGTTACCTAAGTGTGCCCTAAGTGTTACCTAAAGGTGCCCTAAGTGTTACCTAAGTGTGCCCTAAGTGTTACCTAAGTGTAGCCTAAGTGTTACCTAAGTGTAGCCTAAGTGTTACCTAAGTGTTACCTAAGTGTTACCTAAGTGTGCCCTAAGTGTTACCTAAGTGTGCCCTAAGTGTTACCCAAGTGTACCCTAAGTGTGCCCTAAGTGTTACCTAAGTGTGCCCTAAGTGTTACCTAAGTGTTACCTAAGTGTGCCATAAGTGTTACCTAAGTGTGCCCTAAGTGTTACCTAAGTGTGCCCTAAGTGTTACCTAAGTGTGCCCTAAGTGTTACCCAAGTGTACCCTAAGTGTGCCCTAAGTGTTACCTAAGTGTGCCCTAAGTGTTACCTAAGTGTTACCTAAGTGTGCCCTAAGTGTTACCTAAGTGTGCCCTAAGTGTTACCTAAGTGTGCCCTAAGTGTTACCTAAGTGTGCCCTAAGTGTTACCTAAGTGTGCCCTAAGTGTTACCTAAAGGTGCCCTAAGTGTTACCTTAGTGTGCCCTAAGTGTTACCTAAGTGTAGCCTAAGTGTTACCTAAGTGTTACCTAAGTGTTACCTAAGTGTTACCTAAGTGTGCCCTAACTGTTACCTAAGTGTGCCCTAAGTGTTACCTAAGTGTGCCCTAAGTGTTACCTAAGTGTGCCCTAAGTGTTACCTAAGTGTTTCCTAAGTGTGCCCTAAGTGTTACCTAAGTGTTTCCTAAGTGTGCCCTAAGTGTGCCCTAAGTGTTACCTAAGTGTGCCCTAAGTGTTACCTAAGTGTTACCTAAGTGTGCCCTAAGTGTTACCTAAGTGTGCCCTAAGTGTTACCTAAGTGTTACCTAAGTGTGCCCTAAGTGTTACCTAAGTGTGACATAAGTGTTACCTAAGTGTGCCCTAAGTGTTACCTATGTGTGCCCTAAGTGTTACCTAAGTGTGCCCTAAGTGTTACCTAAGTGTGCCCTAAGTGTTACCTAAGTGTGCCCTAAGTGTGCCCTAAGTGTTACCTAAGTGTGCCCTAAGTGTTACCTAAGTGTAGCCTAAGTGTTACCCAAGTGTTATCTAAGTGTGCCCTAAGTGTTACCTAAGTGTGCCATAAGTGTTACCTAAGTGTGCCATAAGTGTTACCTAAGTGTGCCCTAAGTGTTACCTAAGAGTGCCCTAAGTGTGCCCTAAGTGTTACCTAAGTGTGCCCTAAGTGTTACCTAAGTGTGCCCTAAGTGTTACCTAAGTGTTACCTAAGTGTGCCCTAAGTGTTACCTAAGTGTTACCTAAGTGTGCCCTAAGTGTGCCCTAAGTGTTACCTAAGTGTGCCCTAAGTGTTACCTAAGTGTGCCCTAAGTGTTACCTAAGTGTGCCCTAAGTGTTACCTAAGTGTGCCCTAAGTGTTACCTAAAGGTGCCCTAAGTGTTACCTAAGTGTGCCCTAAGTGTTACCTAAGTGTAGCCTAAGTGTTACCTAAGTGTAGCCTAAGTGTTACCTAAGTGTTACCTAAGTGTTACCTAAGTGCCCTAAGTGTTACCTAAGTGTGCCCTAAGTGTTACCTAAGTGTGCCCTAAGTGTTACCTAAGTGTGCCCTAAGTGTTACCTAAAGGTGCCCTAAGTGTTACCTAAGTGTGCCCTAAGTGTTACCTAAGTGTAGCCTAAGTGTTACCTAAGTGTAGCCTAAGTGTTACCTAAGTGTTACCTAAGTGTTACCTAAGTGTGCCCTAAGTGTTACCTAAGTGTGCCCTAAGTGTTACCCAAGTGTACCCTAAGTGTGCCATAAGTGTTACCTAAGTGTGCCCTAAGTGTTACCTAAGTGTGCCCTAAGTGTTACCTAAGTGTGCCCTAAGTGTTACCCAAGTGTACCCTAAGTGTGCCCTAAGTGTTACCTAAGTGTGCCCTAAGTGTTACCTAAGTGTTACCTAAGTGTGCCCTAAGTGTTACCTAAGTGTGCCCTAAGTGTTACCTAAGTGTGCCCTAAGTGTTACCTAAGTGTGCCCTAAGTGTTACCTAAGTGTGCCCTAAGTGTTACCTAAAGGTGCCCTAAGTGTTACCTAAGTGTGCCCTAAGTGTTACCTAAGTGTAGCCTAAGTGTTACCTAAGTGTTACCTAAGTGTTACCTAAGTGTTACCTAAGTGTTACCTAAGTGTGCCCTAACTGTTACCTAAGTGTGCCCTAAGTGTTACCTAAGTGTGCCCTAAGTGTTACCTAAGTGTGCCCTAAGTGTTACCTAAGTGTTTCCTAAGTGTGCCCTAAGTGTGCCCTAAGTGTTACCTAAGTGTGCCCTAAGTGTTACCTAAGTGTTACCTAAGTGTGCCCTAAGTGTTACCTAAGTGTGCCCTAAGTGTTACCTAAGTGTTACCTAAGTGTGCCCTAAGTGTTACCTAAGTGTAGCCTAAGTGTTACCTAAGTGTTACCTAAGTGTTACCTAAGTGTTACCTAAGTGTGCCCTAACTGTTACCTAAGTGTGCCCTAAGTGTTACCTAAGTGTGCCCTAAGTGTTACCTAAGTGTGCCCTAAGTGTTACCTAAGTGTTTCCTAAGTGTGCCCTAAGTGTTACCTAAGTGTTACCTAAGTGTGCCCTAAGTGTGCCCTAAGTGTTACCTAAGTGTGCCCTAAGTGTTACCTAAGTGTGCCCTAAGTGTTACCTAAGTGTGCCCTAAGTGTTACCTAAGTGTGCCCTAAGTGTTACCTAAAGGTGCCCTAAGTGTTACCTAAGTGTGCCCTAAGTGTTACCTAAGTGTGCCCTAAGTGTTACCTAAGGGTGCCCTAAGTGTTACCTAAGTGTGCCCTAAGTGTTACCTAAGTGTAGCCTAAGTGTTACCTAAGTGTAGCCTAAGTGTTACCTAAGTGTTACCTAAGTGTTACCTAAGTGTGCCCTAAGTGTTACCTAAGTGTGCCCTAAGTGTTACCTAAGTGTACCCTAAGTGTGCCCTAAGTGTTACCTAAGTGTGCCCTAAGTGTTACCTAAGTGTTACCTAAGTGTGCCATAAGTGTTACCTAAGTGTGCCCTAAGTGTTACCTAAGTGTGCCCTAAGTGTTACCTAAGTGTGCCCTAAGTGTTACCCAAGTGTACCCTAAGTGTGCCCTAAGTGTTACCTAAGTGTGCCCTAAGTGTTACCTAAGTGTTACCTAAGTGTGCCCTAAGTGTTACCTAAGTGTGCCCTAAGTGTTACCTAAGTGTGCCCTAAGTGTTACCTAAGTGTGCCCTAAGTGTTACCTAAGTGTGCCCTAAGTGTTACCTAAAGGTGCCCTAAGTGTTACCTTAGTGTGCCCTAAGTGTTACCTAAGTGTAGCCTAAGTGTTACCTAAGTGTTACCTAAGTGTTACCTAAGTGTTACCTAAGTGTGCCCTAACTGTTACCTAAGTGTGCCCTAAGTGTTACCTAAGTGTGCCCTAAGTGTTACCTAAGTGTGCCCTAAGTGTTACCTAAGTGTTTCCTAAGTGTGCCCTAAGTGTTACCTAAGTGTTTCCTAAGTGTGCCCTAAGTGTGCCCTAAGTGTTACCTAAGTGTGCCCTAAGTGTTACCTAAGTGTTACCTAAGTGTGCCCTAAGTGTTACCTAAGTGTGCCCTAAGTGTTACCTAAGTGTTACCTAAGTGTGCCCTAAGTGTTACCTAAGTGTGACATAAGTGTTACCTAAGTGTGCCCTAAGTGTTACCTATGTGTGCCCTAAGTGTTACCTAAGTGTGCCCTAAGTGTTACCTAAGTGTGCCCTAAGTGTTACCTAAGTGTGCCCTAAGTGTGCCCTAAGTGTTACCTAAGTGTGCCCTAAGTGTTACCTAAGTGTAGCCTAAGTGTTACCCAAGTGTTATCTAAGTGTGCCCTAAGTGTTACCTAAGTGTGCCATAAGTGTTACCTAAGTGTGCCATAAGTGTTACCTAAGTGTGCCCTAAGTGTTACCTAAGTGTGCCCTAAGTGTTACCTAAGTGTTACCTAAGTGTGCCCTAAGTGTTACCTAAGTGTGCCCTAAGTGTTACCTAAGTGTTACCTAAGTGTGCCCTAAGTGTTACCTAAGTGTGACATAAGTGTTACCTAAGTGTGCCCTAAGTGTTACCTATGTGTGCCCTAAGTGTTACCTAAGTGTGCCCTAAGTGTTACCTAAGTGTGCCCTAAGTGTTACCTAAGTGTGCCCTAAGTGTGCCCTAAGTGTTACCTAAGTGTGCCCTAAGTGTTACCTAAGTGTAGCCTAAGTGTTACCCAAGTGTTATCTAAGTGTGCCCTAAGTGTTACCTAAGTGTGCCATAAGTGTTACCTAAGTGTGCCCTAAGTGTTACCTAAGTGTGCCCTAAGTGTTTCCTAAGTGTGCCCTAAGTGTGCCCTAAGTGTTACCTAAGTGTGCCCTAAGTGTTACCTAAGTGTTACCTAAGTGTGCCCTAAGTGTTACCTAAGTGTGCCCTAAGTGTTACCTAAGTGTTACCTAAGTGTTACCTAAGTGTTTCCTAAGTGTGCCCTAAGTGTTACCTAAGTGTTTCCTAAGTGTGCCCTAAGTGTGCCCTAAGTGTTACCTAAGTGTGCCCTAAGTGTTACCTAAGTGTTACCTAAGTGTGCCCTAAGTGTTACCTAAGTGTGCCCTAAGTGTTACCTAAGTGTTACCTAAGTGTGCCCTAAGTGTTACCTAAGTGTGACATAAGTGTTACCTAAGTGTGCCCTAAGTGTTACCTAAGTGTGCCCTAAGTGTTACCTAAGTGTGCCCTAAGTATTACCTAAGTGTGCCCTAAGTGTTACCTAAGTGTGCCCTAAGTGTTACCTAAAGGTGCCCTAAGTGTTACCTAAGTGTGCCCTAAGTGTTACCTAAGTGTAGCCTAAGTGTAGCCTAAGTGTTACCCAAGTGTTATCTAAGTGTGCCCTAAGTGTTACCTAAGTGTTACCTAAGTGTGCCCTAAGTGTTACCTAAGTGTAGCCTAAGTGTTACCTAAGTGTTACCTAAGTGTTACCTAAGTGTGCCCTAAGTGTTACCTAAAGGTGCCCTAAGTGTTACCTAAGTGTGCCCTAAGTGTTACCTAAGTGTAGCCTAAGTGTTACCTAAGTGTTACCTAAGTGTTACCTAAGTGTTACCTAAGTGTTACCTAAGTGTGCCCTAACTGTTACCTAAGTGTGCCCTAAGTGTTACCTAAGTGTGCCCTAAGTGTTACCTAAGTGTGCCCTAAGTGTTACCTAAGTGTTTCCTAAGTGTGCCCTAAGTGTGCCCTAAGTGTGCCCTAAGTGTTACCTAAGTGTGCCCTAAGTGTTACCTAAGTGTTACCTAAGTGTTACCTAAGTGTTACCTAAGTGTGCCCTAAGTGTTACCTAAGTGTGCCCTAAGTGTTACCTAAGTGTTACCTAAGTGTGCCCTAAGTGTTACCTAAGTGTGACATAAGTGTTACCTAAGTGTGCCCTAAGTGTTACCTATGTGTGCCCTAAGTGTTACCTAAGTGTGCCCTAAGTGTTACCTAAGTGTGCCCTAAGTGTTACCTAAGTGTGCCCTAAGTGTGCCCTAAGTGTTACCTAAGTTTGCCCTAAGTGTTACCTAAGTGTAGCCTAAGTGTTACCCAAGTGTTATCTAAGTGTGCCCTAAGTGTTACCTAAGTGTGCCATAAGTGTTACCTAAGTGTGCCATAAGTGTTACCTAAGTGTGCCCTAAGTGTTACCTAAGTGTGCCCTAAGTGTGCCCTAAGTGTTACCTAAGTGTGCCCTAAGTGTTACCTAAGTGTGCCCTAAGTGTTACCTAAGTGTTACCTAAGTGTGCCCTAAGTGTTACCTAAGTGTTACCTAAGTGTGCCCTAAGTGTGCCCTAAGTGTTACCTAAGTGTGCCCTAAGTGTTACCTAAGTGTGCCCTAAGTGTTACCTAAGTGTGCCCTAAGTGTTACCTAAGTGTGCCCTAAGTGTTACCTAAAGGTGCCCTAAGTGTTACCTAAGTGTGCCCTAAGTGTTACCTAAGTGTAGCCTAAGTGTTACCTAAGTGTAGCCTAAGTGTTACCTAAGTGTTACCTAAGTGTTACCTAAGTGCCCTAAGTGTTACCTAAGTGTGCCCTAAGTGTTACCTAAGTGTGCCCTAAGTGTTACCTAAGTGTGCCCTAAGTGTTACCTAAAGGTGCCCTAAGTGTTACCTAAGTGTGCCCTAAGTGTTACCTAAGTGTAGCCTAAGTGTTACCTAAGTGTAGCCTAAGTGTTACCTAAGTGTTACCTAAGTGTTACCTAAGTGTGCCCTAAGTGTTACCTAAGTGTGCCCTAAGTGTTACCCAAGTGTACCCTAAGTGTGCCATAAGTGTTACCTAAGTGTGCCCTAAGTGTTACCTAAGTGTGCCCTAAGTGTTACCTAAGTGTGCCCTAAGTGTTACCTAAGTGTTACCTAAGTGTGCCCTAAGTGTTACCTAAGTGTGCCCTAAGTGTTACCTAAGTGTTACCTAAGTGTGCCCTAAGTGTTACCTAAGTGTAGCCTAAGTGTTACCTAAGTGTTACCTAAGTGTTACCTAAGTGTTACCTAAGTGTGCCCTAACTGTTACCTAAGTGTGCCCTAAGTGTTACCTAAGTGTGCCCTAAGTGTTACCTAAGTGTGCCCTAAGTGTTACCTAAGTGTTTCCTAAGTGTGCCCTAAGTGTTACCTAAGTGTTACCTAAGTGTGCCCTAAGTGTGCCCTAAGTGTTACCTAAGTGTGCCCTAAGTGTTACCTAAGTGTGCCCTAAGTGTTACCTAAGTGTGCCCTAAGTGTTACCTAAGTGTGCCCTAAGTGTTACCTAAAGGTGCCCTAAGTGTTACCTAAGTGTGCCCTAAGTGTTACCTAAGTGTGCCCTAAGTGTTACCTAAAGGTGCCCTAAGTGTTACCTAAGTGTGCCCTAAGTGTTACCTAAGTGTAGCCTAAGTGTTACCTAAGTGTAGCCTAAGTGTTACCTAAGTGTTACCTAAGTGTTACCTAAGTGTGCCCTAAGTGTTACCTAAGTGTGCCCTAAGTGTTACCCAAGTGTACCCTAAGTGTGCCCTAAGTGTTACCTAAGTGTGCCCTAAGTGTTACCTAAGTGTTACCTAAGTGTGCCATAAGTGTTACCTAAGTGTGCCCTAAGTGTTACCTAAGTGTGCCCTAAGTGTTACCTAAGTGTGCCCTAAGTGTTACCCAAGTGTACCCTAAGTGTGCCCTAAGTGTTACCTAAGTGTGCCCTAAGTGTTACCTAAGTGTTACCTAAGTGTGCCCTAAGTGTTACCTAAGTGTGCCCTAAGTGTTACCTAAGTGTGCCCTAAGTGTTACCTAAGTGTGCCCTAAGTGTTACCTAAGTGTGCCCTAAGTGTTACCTAAAGGTGCCCTAAGTGTTACCTTAGTGTGCCCTAAGTGTTACCTAAGTGTAGCCTAAGTGTTACCTAAGTGTTACCTAAGTGTTACCTAAGTGTTACCTAAGTGTGCCCTAACTGTTACCTAAGTGTGCCCTAAGTGTTACCTAAGTGTGCCCTAAGTGTTACCTAAGTGTGCCCTAAGTGTTACCTAAGTGTTTCCTAAGTGTGCCCTAAGTGTTACCTAAGTGTTTCCTAAGTGTGCCCTAAGTGTGCCCTAAGTGTTACCTAAGTGTGCCCTAAGTGTTACCTAAGTGTTACCTAAGTGTGCCCTAAGTGTTACCTAAGTGTGCCCTAAGTGTTACCTAAGTGTTACCTAAGTGTGCCCTAAGTGTTACCTAAGTGTGACATAAGTGTTACCTAAGTGTGCCCTAAGTGTTACCTATGTGTGCCCTAAGTGTTACCTAAGTGTGCCCTAAGTGTTACCTAAGTGTGCCCTAAGTGTTACCTAAGTGTGCCCTAAGTGTGCCCTAAGTGTTACCTAAGTGTGCCCTAAGTGTTACCTAAGTGTAGCCTAAGTGTTACCCAAGTGTTATCTAAGTGTGCCCTAAGTGTTACCTAAGTGTGCCATAAGTGTTACCTAAGTGTGCCATAAGTGTTACCTAAGTGTGCCCTAAGTGTTACCTAAGTGTGCCCTAAGTGTTACCTAAGTGTTACCTAAGTGTGCCCTAAGTGTTACCTAAGTGTGCCCTAAGTGTTACCTAAGTGTTACCTAAGTGTGCCCTAAGTGTTACCTAAGTGTGACATAAGTGTTACCTAAGTGTGCCCTAAGTGTTACCTATGTGTGCCCTAAGTGTTACCTAAGTGTGCCCTAAGTGTTACCTAAGTGTGCCCTAAGTGTTACCTAAGTGTGCCCTAAGTGTGCCCTAAGTGTTACCTAAGTGTGCCCTAAGTGTTACCTAAGTGTAGCCTAAGTGTTACCCAAGTGTTATCTAAGTGTGCCCTAAGTGTTACCTAAGTGTGCCATAAGTGTTACCTAAGTGTGCCATAAGTGTTACCTAAGTGTGCCCTAAGTGTTTCCTAAGTGTGCCCTAAGTGTGCCCTAAGTGTTACCTAAGTGTGCCCTAAGTGTTACCTAAGTGTTACCTAAGTGTGCCCTAAGTGTTACCTAAGTGTGCCCTAAGTGTTACCTAAGTGTTACCTAAGTGTTACCTAAGTGTTTCCTAAGTGTGCCCTAAGTGTTACCTAAGTGTTTCCTAAGTGTGCCCTAAGTGTGCCCTAAGTGTTACCTAAGTGTGCCCTAAGTGTTACCTAAGTGTTACCTAAGTGTGCCCTAAGTGTTACCTAAGTGTGCCCTAAGTGTTACCTAAGTGTTACCTAAGTGTGCCCTAAGTGTTACCTAAGTGTGACATAAGTGTTACCTAAGTGTGCCCTAAGTGTTACCTAAGTGTGCCCTAAGTGTTACCTAAGTGTGCCCTAAGTATTACCTAAGTGTGCCCTAAGTGTTACCTAAGTGTGCCCTAAGTGTTACCTAAAGGTGCCCTAAGTGTTACCTAAGTGTGCCCTAAGTGTTACCTAAGTGTAGCCTAAGTGTTACCCAAGTGTTATCTAAGTGTGCCCTAAGTGTTACCTAAGTGTTACCTAAGTGTGCCCTAAGTGTTACCTAAGTGTAGCCTAAGTGTTACCTAAGTGTTACCTAAGTGTTACCTAAGTGTGCCCTAAGTGTTACCTAAAGGTGCCCTAAGTGTTACCTAAGTGTGCCCTAAGTGTTACCTAAGTGTAGCCTAAGTGTTACCTAAGTGTTACCTAAGTGTTACCTAAGTGTTACCTAAGTGTTACCTAAGTGTGCCCTAACTGTTACCTAAGTGTGCCCTAAGTGTTACCTAAGTGTGCCCTAAGTGTTACCTAAGTGTGCCCTAAGTGTTACCTAAGTGTTTCCTAAGTGTGCCCTAAGTGTGCCCTAAGTGTGCCCTAAGTGTTACCTAAGTGTGCCCTAAGTGTTACCTAAGTGTTACCTAAGTGTTACCTAAGTGTTACCTAAGTGTGCCCTAAGTGTTACCTAAGTGTGCCCTAAGTGTTACCTAAGTGTTACCTAAGTGTGCCCTAAGTGTTACCTAAGTGTGACATAAGTGTTACCTAAGTGTGCCCTAAGTGTTACCTATGTGTGCCCTAAGTGTTACCTAAGTGTGCCCTAAGTGTTACCTAAGTGTGCCCTAAGTGTTACCTAAGTGTGCCCTAAGTGTGCCCTAAGTGTTACCTAAGTTTGCCCTAAGTGTTACCTAAGTGTAGCCTAAGTGTTACCCAAGTGTTATCTAAGTGTGCCCTAAGTGTTACCTAAGTGTGCCATAAGTGTTACCTAAGTGTGCCATAAGTGTTACCTAAGTGTGCCCTAAGTGTTACCTAAGTGTGCCCTAAGTGTGCCCTAAGTGTTACCTAAGTGTGCCCTAAGTGTTACCTAAGTGTGCCCTAAGTGTTACCTAAGTGTTACCTAAGTGTGCCCTAAGTGTTACCTAAGTGTTACCTAAGTGTGCCCTAAGTGTGCCCTAAGTGTTACCTAAGTGTGCCCTAAGTGTTACCTAAGTGTGCCCTAAGTGTTACCTAAGTGTGCCCTAAGTGTTACCTAAGTGTGCCCTAAGTGTTACCTAAAGGTGCCCTAAGTGTTACCTAAGTGTGCCCTAAGTGTTACCTAAGTGTAGCCTAAGTGTTACCTAAGTGTAGCCTAAGTGTTACCTAAGTGTTACCTAAGTGTTACCTAAGTGCCCTAAGTGTTACCTAAGTGTGCCCTAAGTGTTACCTAAGTGTGCCCTAAGTGTTACCTAAGTGTGCCCTAAGTGTTACCTAAAGGTGCCCTAAGTGTTACCTAAGTGTGCCCTAAGTGTTACCTAAGTGTAGCCTAAGTGTTACCTAAGTGTAGCCTAAGTGTTACCTAAGTGTTACCTAAGTGTTACCTAAGTGTGCCCTAAGTGTTACCTAAGTGTGCCCTAAGTGTTACCCAAGTGTACCCTAAGTGTGCCATAAGTGTTACCTAAGTGTGCCCTAAGTGTTACCTAAGTGTGCCCTAAGTGTTACCTAAGTGTGCCCTAAGTGTTACCCAAGTGTACCCTAAGTGTGCCCTAAGTGTTACCTAAGTGTGCCCTAAGTGTTACCTAAGTGTGCCCTAAGTGTTACCTAAGTGTGCCCTAAGTGTTACCTAAGTGTGCCCTAAGTGTTACCTAAGTGTGCCCTAAGTGTTACCTAAAGGTGCCCTAAGTGTTACCTAAGTGTGCCCTAAGTGTTACCTAAGTGTAGCCTAAGTGTTACCTAAGTGTTACCTAAGTGTTACCTAAGTGTTACCTAAGTGTTACCTAAGTGTGCCCTAACTGTTACCTAAGTGTGCCCTAAGTGTTACCTAAGTGTGCCCTAAGTGTTACCTAAGTGTGCCCTAAGTGTTACCTAAGTGTTTCCTAAGTGTTACCTAAGTGTAGCCTAAGTGTTACCTAAGTGTAGCCTAAGTGTTACCTAAGTGTTACCTAAGTGTTACCTAAGTGTGCCCTAAGTGTTACCTAAGTGTGCCCTAAGTGTTACCCAAGTGTACCCTAAGTGTGCCATAAGTGTTACCTAAGTGTGCCCTAAGTGTTACCTAAGTGTGCCCTAAGTGTTACCTAAGTGTGCCCTAAGTGTTACCCAAGTGTACCCTAAGTGTGCCCTAAGTGTTACCTAAGTGTGCCCTAAGTGTTACCTAAGTGTGCCCTAAGTGTTACCTAAGTGTTACCTAAGTGTGCCCTAAGTGTTACCTAAGTGTGCCCTAAGTGTTACCTAAGTGTGCCCTAAGTGTTACCTAAGTGTGCCCTAAGTGTTACCTAAAGGTGCCCTAAGTGTTACCTAAGTGTGCCCTAAGTGTTACCTAAGTGTAGCCTAAGTGTTACCTAAGTGTTACCTAAGTGTTACCTAAGTGTTACCTAAGTGTTACCTAAGTGTGCCCTAACTGTTACCTAAGTGTGCCCTAAGTGTTACCTATGTGTGCCCTAAGTGTTACCTAAGTGTGCCCTAAGTGTTACCTAAGTGTTTCCTAAGTGTGCCCTAAGTGTGCCCTAAGTGTTACCTAAGTGTGCCCTAAGTGTTACCCAAGTGTTACCTAAGTGTGCCCTAAGTGTTACCTAAGTGTGCCCTAAGTGTTACCTAAGTGTTACCTAAGTGTGCCCTAAGTGTTACCTAAGTGTAGCCTAAGTGTTACCTAAGTGTTACCTAAGTGTTACCTAAGTGTTACCTAAGTGTGCCCTAACTGTTACCTAAGTGTGCCCTAAGTGTTACCTAAGTGTGCCCTAAGTGTTACCTAAGTGTGCCCTAAGTGTTACCTAAGTGTTTCCTAAGTGTGCCCTAAGTGTTACCTAAGTGTTACCTAAGTGTGCCCTAAGTGTGCCCTAAGTGTTACCTAAGTGTGCCCTAAGTGTTACCTAAGTGTGCCCTAAGTGTTACCTAAGTGTGCCCTAAGTGTTACCTAAGTGTGCCCTAAGTGTTACCTAAAGGTGCCCTAAGTGTTACCTAAGTGTGCCCTAAGTGTTACCTAAGTGTGCCCTAAGTGTTACCTAAAGGTGCCCTAAGTGTTACCTAAGTGTGCCCTAAGTGTTACCTAAGTGTAGCCTAAGTGTTACCTAAGTGTAGCCTAAGTGTTACCTAAGTGTTACCTAAGTGTTACCTAAGTGTGCCCTAAGTGTTACCTAAGTGTGCCCTAAGTGTTACCCAAGTGTACCCTAAGTGTGCCCTAAATGTTACCTAAGTGTGCCCTAAGTGTTACCTAAGTGTTACCTAAGTGTGCCATAAGTGTTACCTAAGTGTGCCCTAAGTGTTACCTAAGTGTGCCCTAAGTGTTACCTAAGTGTGCCCTAAGTGTTACCCAAGTGTACCCTAAGTGTGCCCTAAGTGTTACCTAAGTGTGCCCTAAGTGTTACCTAAGTGTTACCTAAGTGTGCCCTAAGTGTTACCTAAGTGTGCCCTAAGTGTTACCTAAGTGTGCCCTAAGTGTTACCTAAGTGTGCCCTAAGTGTTACCTAAGTGTGCCCTAAGTGTTACCTAAAGGTGCCCTAAGTGTTACCTTAGTGTGCCCTAAGTGTTACCTAAGTGTAGCCTAAGTGTTACCTAAGTGTTACCTAAGTGTTACCTAAGTGTTACCTAAGTGTGCCCTAACTGTTACCTAAGTGTGCCCTAAGTGTTACCTAAGTGTGCCCTAAGTGTTACCTAAGTGTGCCCTAAGTGTTACCTAAGTGTTTCCTAAGTGTGCCCTAAGTGTTACCTAAGTGTTTCCTAAGTGTGCCCTAAGTGTGCCCTAAGTGTTACCTAAGTGTGCCCTAAGTGTTACCTAAGTGTTACCTAAGTGTGCCCTAAGTGTTACCTAAGTGTGCCCTAAGTGTTACCTAAGTGTTACCTAAGTGTGCCCTAAGTGTTACCTAAGTGTGACATAAGTGTTACCTAAGTGTGCCCTAAGTGTTACCTATGTGTGCCCTAAGTGTTACCTAAGTGTGCCCTAAGTGTTACCTAAGTGTGCCCTAAGTGTTACCTAAGTGTGCCCTAAGTGTGCCCTAAGTGTTACCTAAGTGTGCCCTAAGTGTTACCTAAGTGTAGCCTAAGTGTTACCCAAGTGTTATCTAAGTGTGCCCTATGTGTTACCTAAGTGTGCCATAAGTGTTACCTAAGTGTGCCATAAGTGTTACCTAAGTGTGCCCTAAGTGTTACCTAAGTGTGCCCTAAGTGTTACCTAAGTGTTACCTAAGTGTGCCCTAAGTGTTACCTAAGTGTGCCCTAAGTGTTACCTAAGTGTTACCTAAGTGTGCCCTAAGTGTTACCTAAGTGTGACATAAGTGTTACCTAAGTGTGCCCTAAGTGTTACCTATGTGTGCCCTAAGTGTTACCTAAGTGTGCCCTAAGTGTTACCTAAGTGTGCCCTAAGTGTTACCTAAGTGTGCCCTAAGTGTGCCCTAAGTGTTACCTAAGTGTGCCCTAAGTGTTACCTAAGTGTAGCCTAAGTGTTACCCAAGTGTTATCTAAGTGTGCCCTAAGTGTTACCTAAGTGTGCCATAAGTGTTACCTAAGTGTGCCCTAAGTGTTACCTAAGTGTGCCCTAAGTGTTTCCTAAGTGTGCCCTAAGTGTGCCCTAAGTGTTACCTAAGTGTGCCCTAAGTGTTACCTAAGTGTTACCTAAGTGTGCCCTAAGTGTTACCTAAGTGTGCCCTAAGTGTTACCTAAGTGTTACCTAAGTGTTACCTAAGTGTTTCCTAAGTGTGCCCTAAGTGTTACCTAAGTGTTTCCTAAGTGTGCCCTAAGTGTGCCCTAAGTGTTACCTAAGTGTGCCCTAAGTGTTACCTAAGTGTTACCTAAGTGTGCCCTAAGTGTTACCTAAGTGTGCCCTAAGTGTTACCTAAGTGTTACCTAAGTGTGCCCTAAGTGTTACCTAAGTGTGACATAAGTGTTACCTAAGTGTGCCCTAAGTGTTACCTAAGTGTGCCCTAAGTGTTACCTAAGTGTGCCCTAAGTGTTACCTAAGTGTGCCCTAAGTGTTACCTAAGTGTGCCCTAAGTGTTACCTAAAGGTGCCCTAAGTGTTACCTAAGTGTGCCCTAAGTGTTACCTAAGTGTAGCCTAAGTGTTACCCAAGTGTTATCTAAGTGTGCCCTAAGTGTTACCTAAGTGTGCCATAAGTGTTACCTAAGTGTGCCATAAGTGTTACCTAAGTGTGCCCTAAGTGTTACCTAAGTGTGCCCTAAGTGTTACCTAAGTGTGCCCTAACTGTTACCTAAGTGTGCCCTAAGTGTTATCTAAGTGTGCCCTAAGTGTTACCTAAGTGTTACCTAAGTGTGCCCTAAGTGTTACCTAAGTGTTACCTAAGTGTGCCCTAAGTGTGAACTAAGTGTTACCTAAGTGTGCCCTAAGTGTTACCTAAGTGTGCCCTAAGTGTTACCTAAGTGTGCCCTAAGTGTTACCTAAGTGTGCCCTAAGTGTTACCTAAGTGTGCCCTAAGTGTTACCTAAGTGTGCCCTAAGTGTTACCTAAGTGTGCCCTAAGTGTTACCTAAGTGTAGCCTAAGTGTTACCTAAGTGTTACCTAAGTGTTACCTAAGTGTTACCTAAGTGTTACCTAAGTGTGCCCTAAGTGTTACCTAAGTGTGCCCTAAGTGTTACCCAAGTGTACCCTAAGTGTGCCCTAAGTGTTACCTAAGTGTGCCCTAAGTGTTACCTAAAGGTGCCCTAAGTGTTACCTAAGTGTGCCCTAAGTGTTACCTAAGTGTAGCCTAAGTGTTACCTAAGTGTTACCTAAGTGTTACCTAAGTGTTACCTAAGTGTTACCTAAGTGTTACCTAAGTGTGCCCTAAGTGTTACCTAAGTGTGCCCTAAGTGTTACCTAAGTGTAACCTAAGTGTGCCCTAAGTGTTACCTAAGTGTGCCCTAAGTGTGCCCTAACTGTTACATAAGTGGGCCCTAACTGTTACCTAAGTGTGCCCTAAGTGTTACCTAAGTGTGCCCTAAGTGTTACCTAAGTGTTTCCTAAGTGTGCCCTAAGTGTTACCTAAGTGTTACCTAAGTGTGCCCTAAGTGTTACCTAAGTGTGACATAAGTGTTACCTAAGTGTGCCCTAAGTGTTACCTAAGTGTGCCCTAAGTGTTACCTAAGTGTGCCCTAAGTGTTACCTAAGTGTGCCCTAAGTGTTACCTAAGTGTGCCCTAAGTGTTACCTAAAGGTGCCCTAAGTGTTACCTAAGTGTGCCCTAAGTGTTACCTAAGTGTAGCCTAAGTGTTACCCAAGTGTTATCTAAGTGTGCCCTAAGTGTTACCTAAGTGTGCCATAAGTGTTACCTAAGTGTGCCATAAGTGTTACCTAAGTGTGCCCTAAGTGTTACCTAAGTGTGCCCTAAGTGTTACCTAAGTGTGCCCTAACTGTTACCTAAGTGTGCCCTAAGTGTTACCTAAGTGTGCCCTAAGTGTTACCTAAGTGTTACCTAAGTGTGCCCTAAGTGTTACCTAAGTGTTACCTAAGTGTGCCCTAAGTGTGAACTAAGTGTTACCTAAGTGTGCCCTAAGTGTTACCTAAGTGTGCCCTAAGTGTTACCTAAGTGTGCCCTAAGTGTTACCTAAGTGTGCCCTAAGTGTTACCTAAGTGTGCCCTAAGTGTTACCTAAAGGTGCCCTAAGTGTTACCTAAGTGTGCCCTAAGTGTTACCTAAGTGTAGCCTAAGTGTTACCTAAGTGTTACCTAAGTGTTACCTAAGTGTTACCTAAGTGTTACCTAAGTGTGCCCTAAGTGTTACCTAAGTGTGCCCTAAGTGTTACCCAAGTGTACCCTAAGTGTGCCCTAAGTGTTACCTAAGTGTGCCCTAAGTGTTACCTAAGTGTATTTGAGTGTTACCTAAGTGTTACTTAAGTGTAAGTGTTAGTGTTACTTAAGTGTTACCTAAGTGAGAATTTTGCCAATTTTACACATTTTTTGTTTCATTTGCGGGTATAAATTTTATCTTTTCTTGTAGAACACCAAATTCTCTACAAAATAGTATAATTCCTATAGCTCTAACTTTGCTGGTTTATGAGGAATAGATAGCGGAATATTGACCAAAATATTGCTTGTAACACGTTCAGTGATTGTCGCTAGTCCCACTATAATGTATACGTCTGTTATATAGTCACGCTTTCTTGTATATGTAAAAATTCTAGCACGAAAATTCAATATTTTCTGTAGCTTGTGTTGATGTTCAGAGCACGCGGTCCCACATACACTTATAAAATATGTTAGAATCGACGTGATGAAAGCCTTTATCAGCGATCTGTTAATGTGCATGATCAATGTTGCTAACGATTTGTGTGCCAGATTGTCGATATGCTGCTTAAAATCCAAATGCTTGTCTATTGTCACGTAATTTCATAGAATTTTGCACTGCTAAATTGGTTCCCATGAATTTTATTATTATTTCCGGAAAAGTGGACAATATATATATAGTTTGTGCCTGCTAGTAGAACTTGTGTTTTTCAGGATTTATTTTCATCTTGTTAGAAGAGAAATAGTCATACGCGTGCTGCAGTTTTCGCTCGAGACTTTCTACATTGATCCCCAATTCAATTCGGCTCGAAGTAAGTATAAAAGTCGTGTCATCAGCATATTGTAATCTGTAGATGCGTGTGGTCGTCTGATATGTGCCATGCTAAGTTGTTGGAGAATATCAAAAACAGTGTACAGCTCAAACTACCTCCCTGAAATACCGAAATGCTTGGCGTGGTCGGCTTGGTGTTAGACAAACGGTAACCGCCTGCAGTAGCTGCTGTCTTCACCTGTTGTGTGTGTCCGCTTAAATAATTCTTGAATCATCGCTCATCAATGTTACACGCTGACATTTTTAAAGCAGCAAGTTATGGACGACTATGTCGAAAATTTTTGTCAAATCGATCGATGTTAAAATGGTGACTGTCCTGTCTTGTATCGCACTATATATCGTGTGTGTTACATTGATAGTGCATCGAAGGCAGCAGTGAGACACATGTGTTTGTTGAGTGTTGGTCGCTTTGCACACATACACACACACACACACACACACACACACACACACACACACACACACACACACACACACACACTGATACACACACTGATACACACCCATCTCCACAATATCCAGCTCGTACACACTGCAGCCGGTTCAAGCCGGATATTTCTGGATATGCCGTCGCGAGTGGGCGAAAACAAGCAACAACAACAACAACAACGTGTATTTGCTATAGCGCCGGTAAAACACAAGCGCGAAAAGCAGCGGCCAGCAGCACGCGCGCTGCATGTGACAGAAGCGATTCCAAAAGTCCGACATATGGACTAATTCCCTATTACAGTCATGTTAAGGCTGGCACAGTCTCGTGCGGCTAAGTGACCGGCCAGCATACATGGGGGCATAAATTATTCCCCCCGTGACAGACAGCCTGGCTACGCCTCTGACACCAGAAAAGTCTATATAGGAGCACCCCAACAGAGCCACGTAGACAGTTTACACACAGCACTCGGCCATTCTACACGCAGGTATGCCATCTTTGCCATAGTATCAAGTATGTATATAGTCATTTATTGAAGTATGTCATTTAGTCAAGTATGTATATAGTCATTTCTGCGGTGGCAGCGAGCTGCACGGGACACACCTTTGTGTGTTCATAAGCTTAGACTTCTTCCCGTGAAGCAGCTGTCACTTGAGCTTGCCTTTCACACGTCCAGTCGTCTGTATGTGTATTTGAGCATTTGTGAGAGATACAGTAAAAGCCCTCTTATCCGGCATCAACGGGACCGCCGACATGCCGGATACTTGAATAGAAGTAAAATTATATCCACAATCACCACCCTACACTCACGCATCTTACCATAACAAAGATAAGCTGATACAATTCTGCTGTATTCAGAGCCGCAGATTCTGCTTATATTCAGAGCCGTACAAAGACCTGTGAGTGGGGCTAAAGGTGTGGTCAATATGTTCACTTCTCAATACCGCATAAGAACAACGTGTGGACAATATGTTCACCTGAATTTCAGCGTTTTTCGACCCAGTAGTGTATTCATCAGACAGTGAGCTTTGATTAGCCAGTGGTTTCCAACATAATTTTCAACTTAGTGGTTTCAATGGTGCGAATCATTTCAGAGTACCAACTCGGGGAAAATGTTCCGGATACTCGGATGCCGGATAAGAGGGTTTTTACTGTATTGTCATATTCACTGCTGATACTTTGTTGTGTTGTGTTGCCACAGAGGTATACTACATCACCTTCTCGAATCAAAATGAAATTTGCAACCACGTCCCACTTGCTGCTGGTATTTCTGGTAAGTGAGGATATAATTAATTCATATTTTAGTATTAAAGATTATTATTGTTATTATTATTAATTACAGGCAAATCCAGTAGCATGGGGGAAGAGTGCAAGTGCACCATTACCACCCTGCGGTGACCCCATGTGTACTGGAAGCTAACCAAATGATGTATGGAGAGAAAGAGAGTTCGAAAAGTGAATGTTTAAGTCAGGAAAATGAAAGTTAATTAATAAAGAATTGCAATAGTATTAAGCAAGAAATAATATATTATCCAATTAAATATGTTAAATGAAACTATATACATATATATATATATATATATATATACACAATCCATGCAACAAGCGCAAAATTGAAATTCTACCTAATTAGTGAATGCTGATGTACAGGTGTATATTTCGGCAAGCAGTGAAGTGCAGTCTCGGGATCCCCATGAGATGCAAATGTTCGTAACTTGGATCCACCTAGGATCTGTTGCAGTCAAAAATATGCTGGATGCTCTGGAAACGTCTAACGAAGAAGTGCACGGACAGAAACTCCACTTTGAAGCTGAACAGCGGAGGTATATGGATGTTCTGCAAGATCGCTTACACCTTGGTATGCCGCCGGCCGTACTCCAGTACCTCGACACTGCTGCAGTTGTGGATGACATATTTAGCCTTACACACACGAATATTCATCTATACATATCCAAGTTTTATGCACTGAACAAGCTCCGTCAAAATGCTATTACCCAGCTCATGACCATCGAAAGTATACTGCCAGAAGCTCCCTCAAGAGTTTATGCGATGATGTTGATGGAGTGCAAATATAATCTGAATAATGTCCTGGCTGGTACCTACGACCCCAAACTTCTGCAACAGGAAGTGCAACAAGCTAAGAAGCAAATCACAGAGCTCGGTTATTATCTGCTGAGACAAAAATGGATGATCTTTCCATTATCACCTCCATGGTCACATGCCGATGTCAACAATGAATAAATCATTGGCAATCTTTAAAGTCTACTTCTAAACCGCTATATCTATTTATATATATATATATATAAATATATATATATATATATATATATATATATATATCTATCTGGGTGGGTATGTATAAATACATTTTGGGAGAAAATAAACAGGAAATTATATCGTGTTTAAATGACCACAAATCCATGTGCATTTTAATGCACTTGCACTGCGTATTATAACACATAATATATACATTTTTATATGTGCTTTTTAAAGATACACACTGATGGATCCAGAAGGAGCTCAGATGGTTGAAGACCACAAATGTTTCTATCAACTCCTCATAAACAAGAGATTCACATTGGGGGTGGGGGTTGAACCCCTACAACCCCTGTCCCTTGGTGCTGCCCCTTGGTAGTGGTACCATTCTAGAATTTTACTTCTAGGCGCAATAATCTAATGATTCAATTCTGCATGTATAGTTGCATTTGATGTTTTTCTAGTGAGCAGCAGATTTGTTGTGTTGTTCGAGCTGCGACTTGTGACCAGCGGACACGTTTTTCTCACATGCAACACAAAACATACTGTACCATCAGACATGTTTTCCTGGTAAAATTCCACTTCACGTTGAATTCGTTCAATCCGTTTGAGCTTGACAGTACAGACGCCATTTTAGCAATTTGTGTTGAATAATTTCCCGAAAATGTAAATATGAAATACACGTATGCATAATCCTACCGTACCAAAAGACCAATGGCACGTGAATCTAGCTTGGAGCGATTGAATTACAACAAATAAACCACCGTCACAACACATACGGTAGTTTTTTATATTTAGGGTAGAAGGATAGGACAGAAGACAGCTGCAGTTATCCAAGGGGATGCCTGTTGGATTATCGCTCATCCATCGGACATGGCAGTACAGGAAGGGAAGAAGCAGAGGGTCCGCTTTTAGTCGCCTCTTACACGACACGCAGCGGGTTCGGCGGCAGTATTCTTATCCCTGACCGCAGGACAAATGCGGTATATCATAACATGTTGAAGTCATGTTGAGAGGGTTAGTCTCTGACTAACCCTCGCTGAGTGTGCACGTGTTTACCGTCGCTCGTTCGCGCCCGGCTGTCTACGCTTCGCTGACGCTCACCGACGACAGATCCTGCTTTCTGCTAACGCTGAGTGTTCATTGAGTTATATTTCAGTTGTTTTATTATTATATTTGATTTAGCGTTATTTTGATTTTTCATTACTCGTTTTGTTCATTGATAATATTTGCCTTTTTAAAGGCGGATATTTTCTTCTTGCGAGCTCATTCATTTACTTTTAAGACTGTTTAAGACTTGTGATTGATTTGTGAATGTGATTGAGAATCAGGGTTCGCAGCCATAGTTGCTTTGCAATCTTCCTGCTGAATTCTCTCATCACATTCTTTTTCGTCACTTTTCAGTTCAGTTTGTATATTATTTAATTTAACTTTGTCTATAAATATAAGTGTTGTTCATGGATATATGTATTATTTTCTGTCTCATGTCTGTTTTGTTGATGTGGCGGGCCGAAAATTGTAGCCCCGCCCCCACGGCTAACGGCAGGTTTTCCCGTTTTCCGTCAGCGCCCAGCTCTTTCCTCACACTGAGGTGCCAACTAATTCTGTGTTGCTCTCATACTCATGTCTTTGTGGTCGCCCATTGGACATTTTGCCTTGCGATATGTGTTTAACAATGAGCTCTCAATAAATTGCTCTCACATGTGTTTTCTAGTGTTTTTCTTGTGTGTGTATTTGTGTGTATGCTTGCTTTGTATTGTGTATGTTGTATGCTTGTTTTTTGTTGTGAAATTTCGTATGCATGTGTTATGTGTTGTGTTTTTGTGTTCGCATGCGTCGTGCATTATGTGTTTATTTGTATGTCTGCTTTGCGTTGTGTGTGTGCCTTCTCACACCGTGGATTTGTCGTTTCTACTGATGATGTGTGGCGATGTTGAAATGAATCCCGGTCCTGCTCGACCACAAAAACGATTTTCAAATATACTTTTCGCCAACATCAGGGGCTTGTATAAGAACATCAGAGGTTCGACAGCAGCCAGTCGCTCCAAGGACATCGTTATCTGTGCCGAAACGCTTGTGTCCGATTATCGGGACCAATCTGAGCTCTTGATGCCAGGTTTCAGTAAGCCATTGCTAATCAAACGTGACTCAAAAAACAGGCGGCGTGGCATGGCAGTGTACGTACGCAAAGGCTTTTCAGCAACGAGAATTACAGCTCACGACTGCACTTGTCATGAATTTATGCTGCTGCGTGTCAACACCGCCTTGATGAATTTTTACATCTTTGGAGCCTACCGAAATCCAGACAGTAACGACTCTATCTACGAAGGTCTCTTGTCAGCCATATCAACAATTCAGGAGAAGGACACCAAGTCAGCATTTGTATTTGTGGGAGACATGAACGCCCATCACCGTGAGTGGCTCTTGTCGACATCTCATACAGACGCTCATGGTAGAGCAGCATATGATTTCTGCAACATTTCTGGCTGCTCCCAAATGGTGTCCGGTCCCACACATCAAGCGGGAAACTGTTTGGACTTGGTTATGACAGACGTCTCAGATATCGTGAGTGTAAACGTGGAAGCTCCAATAGGAAGTTCAGATCACTCGTCGCTGTCCGTGAAGTTGACATTGAGACAGAAGGTTTCTCCTTACACGATTTCAAGGCTCGCACATGAAGAACAATGTTGACTGGGTGAAGGTGAATGATGAATTGAAAGCAATTAAAGTTTCAAATCTGCAGCAGAAGGAATGCCCCATCGATGCATTGAACAAATACATTACCGATGTCATCTCAAGGAGAGTGCCTACTAAAAAACTACGCTTTCGCTCTGATGACAAAGCCTGGTTCACCAACGAATGTCGCAGCGCACGTGAATCCAAGCAGGAGGCTTACCACAAGTGGCTCCAATCACGCTCAGCCGATTCATGGAATCTCTACACTGAGGCCAGACGGCATGCTGAGCATGTGTATTCAGAAGCGGAAACACGTCACTCAAAGAAACTTGCTGAAAAGCTAACATCTGCCAATGACGCCCACGAATGGTGGTCAACGTTGAAATCGTCAGTGTTTGGACATGACCTGTCTGTCCCTCCTTTATTTTCAGCGAACGGTGAGCTCAAAATCAACCCAACAGAGAAGGCAGAGTTGCTTATGGATTACTTCAATACCAAGCAATGTCAAGGGTCCGTTCCGTCTGACGATTCATCTGTCCTCGCCCCGAAAATCAAAGGCATTGCCTTCCGATCAAAAGAAGTGGCGAATCTCATGAAAGACCTTGATGCCCACGGAGGAACAGACCCTCTGAATATGTTTCCGCTATTTTTCAAGAACACGGCAGATACTCTAGCTCCGAAGCTCAGTGCTCTTTTCAGGCGCTTGATGAAGACTGGTTCGTTTCCATCATGTTGGCGGGCTGCGAATATCACGCTCATACCAAAAGGAACCAATTCAGCTGATGTTGTAAACTACCGGCCAATATCAATTACGCCGATTCTGTCCAAAATATTCGAGCACTTGATATCTTCCAGACTGTCCAAGTACCTGGAGAGCAACAATCTGCTGTCGGAAAACCAATTTGCATACCGCAAGAAACTCAGCACGACTGACGCTCTGCTTACTATCACGCATGAGCTCCAGCAAGTGCTAGACAAAGGCAGTGAAGCCTGGATTGTGCAGTTGGATTTCTCGGCAGCCTTTGACCGTGTGAGCCACCAGGGCTTGTTGCAAAAACTGAGAAAGATTGGAGTCGGCGGCCGTTTGCTAAGTGTTTTGCATCAATTTCTATCCAATCGCGTACAACGTGATGCCATCGATGGAGCATACAGTGGCTGGCAGAGCATTGCGTCCGGTGTCCCGCAGGGAAGTGTGTTGGGTCCTATTTTGTTCAACATTTACTCCGCTGACCTGTACACAACCACACGCAACCCTGTATATGGATATGCTGATGATATCACCTTGATGGCTGTAATTTCATCTCCTTCGGACAGACCACAGGTGCGTCAAACGGTCAACGACGATCTCAGCAGCGTCCTGAAGTGGTGTGAGAGGTGGAATATGATGCTGAACACTTCGAAATCTAAATGCTTGTTGGTTTCTAGGTCACGTACCGTTCAGCCTTCACATGGAGCTATCCTCATAAATGACGCCCAACTCAACGTGTGTGATGAGCTCAAAATATTGGGAGTACATGTAGACTCAAAGCTGACGTTTGAGAGTCACATTCGGAAGCTAGTTTGTTCGGCATCGCGGAAACTGGGAATTATAAGAAAGGCATATCGGATGTTCGGTAGCAGCACAATCTCAAAAAGTTGTTTTCGCTGTTTCATTTTGCCAATTCTGGAGTACTGCGCCCCCGTGTGGTCTTGTGCTGCGGATTGTCACCTCAATCTCATCAACAGAGTTGTTAGAACTTGCAAGTTCCTCTGTGGTGACTTGGTTCTTGGTGATCTTTGCCATCGTCGAAAGGTCAGCAGCGTGTGCATGCTGTACAAGATCAAGCTCAACGACCATCATCCGATGAGCAAGTCAATTCCTGATGATTTCGTGGCAGCAAGAAGCACACGGTTTACATCCAAACAACATTCCCAGTGCATGGCTCCAATTCGTTGTCGTACAAAACAATTCCAACGTTGCTTTCTTCCGGCCACTGTGTCTACTTGGAACACGTTGAAGGAGGAGGCTTTCTCGCAGAACAATTTGAACAAATTCAAGGCCAAAGTAAATGAAATGCTACTGAAAGAGCGGAATTGACTGTTGAGTCTTATTTATTGTATATTTATTCATATTTATTGTTATTTATTCATGCTTATTGTTATTTATTTTCTATTTATTTATATTTATTCCTATTTTACTCTCTATTTATTACTATTTATTATTGGTTGTTGTTATTTATTAAATTATACTTTTACTCAGTGTTGGCTGTTCATATTTATTGTTGTTGCTGTTTATTGAGTCATATTTATTGTTGTTGTTGTTTATTGAATCATATTTATTGTTGTTGCTGTTTATTGAATCATATTTATTGTTGTTGTTGTTTATTGAATCATATTTATTGTTGTTGCTGTTTATTGAATCATATTTATTGTTGTTGTTGTTTATTGAATCATATTTATTGGTGTTATTGTTCATTGAATCATATTTATTTGTGTTGTTGTTACTTATTGAATCATATTTATATTTATTGTTGGATGTTTCTTATTTGAATCATATGTATTGTTCTTGATTGTTATTTATTACTTATTTATTAATATTTATTCTTGTTTATTGATGGCTGTTTTTAATGAATCACATATTTATTGTTGATTGTTATTATTTATTGAGGAACGTGGGCGGAGTGACATTATGGATTGTTATCGGATGATGGTTTATTATTTATTGTTATTTATTTATTATTTTCTTTCCAACTCTCTTTCTAGACTTCTTTCTCTTCGAACTATCTTTCTCTCTGAATCTTTTGGGCGCTTCCGGTACATGGGGCCACCTTAGGGTGGTAATAGTGCTTGCACTCTTCCCATGCTGCTGGATTTGCCTGTAATTAATAATAATAATAATAAAAAGTGTGCCCTAAGTGTTACCTAAGTGTTACCTAAGTGTGCCCTAATTGTGCCCTAAGTGTTACCTAAGTGTGCCCTAAGTGTTACCTAAGTGTGCCCTAAGTGTTACCTAAGTGTGCCCTAAGTGTGCCCCAAGTGTTACCTAAGTGTGCCTTAAGTGTTACCTAAGTGTTACCTAAGTGTGCCCTAAGTGTTACCTAAGTGTGCCCTAAGTGTTACCTAAGTGTGCCCTAAGTGTTACCTAAGTGTGCCCTAAGTGTTACCTAAGTGTGCCCTAAGTGTTACCTAAAGGTGCCCTAAGTGTTACCTAAGTGTGCCCTAAGTGTTACCTAAGTGTGCCCTAAGTGTTACCTAAGTGTGCCCTAAGTGTTACCTAAGTGTGCCCTAAGTGTTACCTAAGTGTGCCCTAAGTGTTACCTAAGTGTGCCCTAAGTGTTACCTAAGTGTGCCCTAAGTGTTACCTAAGTGTGCCCTAAGTGTTACCTAAGTGTGCCCTAAGTGTTACCTAAGTGTTACCTAAGTGTGCCCTAAGTGTTACCTAAGTGTGCCCTAAGTGTTACCTAAGTGTGCCCTAAGTGTGCCCCAAGTGTTACCTAAGTGTGCCTTAAGTGTTACCTAAGTGTTACCTAAGTGTGCCCTAAGTGTTACCTAAGTGTGCCCTAACTGTTACCTAAGTGTGCCCTAAGTGTTACCTAAGTGTGCCCTAAGTGTTACCTAAGTGTTACCTCAGTGTTACATAAGTGTGCCCTAAGTGTTACCTAAGTGTGCCCTAAGTGTGCCCTAAGTGTTACCTAAGTGTGCCCTAAGTGTTACCTAAGTGTTACCTAAGTGTGCCCTAAGTGTTACCTAAGTGTTACCGAAGTGTTACCTAAGTGTTCCTAAGTGTTACCTAAATGTGCCCTAAGTGTTACCTAAGTGTGCCCTAAGTGTTACCTAAGTGTTACCGAAGTGTTACCTAAGTGTTCCTAAGTGTTACCTAAATGTGCCCTAAGTGTTACCTGAGTGTGCCCTAAGTGTTACCTAAGTCTTACCTAAGTGTTACCTAAGTGTTACCTAAGTGTTACCTAAGTGTTACCCAAGTGTGCCCTAAGTGTTACCTAAGTGTGCCCTAAGTGTTACCCAAGTGTACCCTAAGTGTGCCCCAAGTGTTACCTAAGTGTGCCCTAAGTGTTACCTAAGTGTTACCTAAGTGTGCCCTAAGTGTTACCTAAGTGTGCCCTAAGTGTTACCTAAGTGTGCCCTAAGTGTTACCTAAGTGTGCCCTAAGTGTTACCTAAGTGTGCCCTAAGGGATACCTAATTGTTACCTAAGTGTGCCCTAAGTGTTACCTAAGTGTACCCTAAGTGTTCCTAAGTGTTACCTAAGTGTGCCCTAAGTGTTACCTAAGTGTTACCTAAGTGTGCCCTAAGTGTTACCTAAGTGTTACCGAAGTGTTACCTAAGTGTTCCTAAGTGTTACCTAAATGTGCCCTAAGTGTTACATAAGTGTGCCCTAAGTGTTACCTAAGTGTGCCCTAACTGTTACCTAAGTGTGCCCTAACTGTTACCTAAGTGTGCCCTAAGTGTTACCTAAGTGTGCCCTAAGTGTTACCTAAGTCTTACCTAAGTGTTACCTAAGTGTTACCTAAGTGTTACCTAAGTGTTACCTAAGTGTTACCTAAGTGTGCCCCAAGTGTTACCTAAGTGTTACCTAAGTGTGCCCTAAGTGTTACCTAAGTGTGCCCTAAGTGTTACCTAAGTGTGCCCTAAGTGTTACCTAAGTGTGCCCTAAGTGTTACCTAAGTGTGCCCTAAGTGTTACCTAAGTCTTACCTAAGTGTGCCCTAAGTGTTACCTAAGTGTTACCTAAGTGTACCCTAAGTGTTACCTAAGTGTACCCTAAGTGTGCCCTAAGTGTTACCTAAGTGTGCCCTAAGTGTTACCTAAGTGTTACCTAAGTGTGCCCTAAGTGTTACCTAAGTGTTACCTAAGTGTTACCTAAGTGTGCCCTAAGTGTTACCTAAGTGTTACCTAAGTGTGCCCTAAGTGTGCCCTAAGTGTGCCCTAAGTGTTACCTAAGTGTGCCCTAAGTGTTACCTAAGTGTGCCCTAAGTGTTACCTAAGTGTGCCCTAAGTGTTACCTAAGTGTGCCCTAATTGTTACCTAAGTGTACCCTAAGTGTGCCCTAAGTGTTACCTAAGTGTGCCCTAAGTGTTACCTAAGTGTTACCTAAGTGTGCCCTAAGTGTTACCTAAGTGTGCCCTAAGTGTTACCTAAGTGTGCCCTAAGTGTTACCTAAGTGTTAGTGTTACCTAAGTGTGCCCTAAGTGTTACCTAAGTGTGCCCTAAGTGTTACCTAAGTGTGCCCTAAGTGTTACCTAAGTGTGCCCTAAGTGTTACCTAAGTGTGCCCTAAGTGTTACCTAAGTGTGCCCTAAGTGTTACCTAAGTGTAGCCTAAGTGTTACCTAAGTGTAGCCTAAGTGTTACCTAAGTGTGCCCTAAGTGTTACCTAAGTGTGCCCTAAGTGTTACCTAAGTGTGCCCTAAGTGTTACCTAAAGGTGCCCTAAGTGTTACCTAAGTGTGCCCTAAGTGTTACCTAAGTGTAGCCTAAGTGTTACCTAAGTGTTACCTAAGTGTTACCTAAGTGTTACCTAAGTGTTACCTAAGTGTGCCCTAAGTGTTACCTAAGTGTGCCCTAAGTGTTACCCAAGTGTACCCTAAGTGTGGCCTAAGTGTTACCTAAGTGTTACCCAAGTGTTACCTAAGTGTGCCCTAAGTGTTACCTAAGTGTGCCCTAAGTGTTACCCAAGTGTGCCCTAAGTGTTACCTAAGTGTTACCTAAGTGTGCCCTAAGTGTTACCTAAGTGTGCCCTAACTGTTACCTAAGTGTTCCTAAGTGTGCCCTAAGTGTTACCTAAGTGTGCCCTAAGTGTTACCTAAGTGTGCCCTAAGTGTTACCTACGTGTGCCCTAAGTGTTACCTAAGTGTGCCCTAAGTGTTACCTAAGTGTGCCCTAAGTGTTACCTAAGTGTGCCCTAAGTGTTACCTAAGTGTGCCCTAAGTGTTACCTAAGTGTTACCTCAGTGTTACATAAGTGTGCCCTAAGTGTTACCTAAGTGTGCCCTAAGTGTGCCCTAAGTGTTACCTAAGTGTGCCCTAAGTGTTACCTAAGTGTTACCTAAGTGTGCCCTAAGTGTTACCTAAGTGTTACCGAAGTGTTACCTAAGTGTTCCTAAGTGTTACCTAAATGTGCCCTAAGTGTAACCTAAGTGTGCCCTAAGTGTTACCTAAGTGTTACCGAAGTGTTACCTAAGTGTTCCTAAGTGTTACCTAAATGTGCCCTAAGTGTTACCTGAGTGTGCCCTAAGTGTTACCTAAGTCTTACCTAAGTGTTACCTAAGTGTTACCTAAGTGTTACCTAAGTGTTACCTAAGTGTGCCCTAAGTGTTACCTAAGTGTGCCCTAAGTGTTACCCAAGTGTACCCTAAGTGTGCCCCAAGTGTTACCTAAGTGTGCCCTAAGTGTTACCTAAGTGTTACCTAAGTGTGCCCTAAGTGTTACCTAAGTGTGCCCTAAGTGTTACCTAAGTGTGCCCTAAGTGTTACCTAAGTGTGCCCTAAGTGTTACCTAAGTGTGCCCTAAGTGATACCTAATTGTTACCTAAGTGTGCCCTAAGTGTTACCTAAGTGTACCCTAAGTGTTCCTAAGTGTTACCTAAGTGTGCCCTAAGTGTTACCTAAGTGTTACCTAAGTGTGCCCTAAGTGTTACCTAAGTGTTACCGAAGTGTTACCTAAGTGTTCCTAAGTGTTACCTAAATGTGCCCTAAGTGTTACATAAGTGTGCCCTAAGTGTTACCTAAGTGTGCCCTAACTGTTACCTAAGTGTGCCCTAACTGTTACCTAAGTGTGCCCTAAGTGTTACCTAAGTGTGCCCTAAGTGTTACCTAAGTCTTACCTAAGTGTTACCTAAGTGTTACCTAAGTGTTACCTAAGTGTTACCTAAGTGTTACCTAAGTGTGCCCCAAGTGTTACCTAAGTGTTACCTAAGTGTGCCCTAAGTGTTACCTAAGTGTGCCCTAAGTGTTACCTAAGTGTGCCCTAAGTGTTACCTAAGTGTGCCCTAAGTGTTACCTAAGTGTGCCCTAAGTGTTACCTAAGTCTTACCTAAGTGTGCCCTAAGTGTTACCTAAGTGTTACCTAAGTGTACCCTAAGTGTTACCTAAGTGTACCCTAAGTGTGCCCTAAGTGTTACCTAAGTGTGCCCTAAGTGTTACCTAAGTGTTACCTAAGTGTGCCCTAAGTGTTACCTAAGTGTTACCTAAGTGTTACCTAAGTGTGCCCTAAGTGTTACCTAAGTGTTACCTAAGTGTGCCCTAAGTGTGCCCTAAGTGTGCCCTAAGTGTTACCTAAGTGTGCCCTAAGTGTTACCTAAGTGTGCCCTAAGTGTTACCTAAGTGTGCCCTAAGTGTTACCTAAGTGTGCCCTAATTGTTACCTAAGTGTACCCTAAGTGTGCCCTAAGTGTTACATAAGTGTGCCCTAAGTGTTACCTAAGTGTTACCTAAGTGTGCCCTAAGTGTTACCTAAGTGTGCCCTAAGTGTTACCTAAGTGTGCCCTAAGTGTTACCTAAGTGTTAGTGTTACCTAAGTGTGCCCTAAGTGTTACCTAAGTGTGCCCTAAGTGTTACCTAAGTGTGCCCTAAGTGTTACCTAAGTGTGCCCTAAGTGTTACCTAAGTGTGCCCTAAGTGTTACCTAAGTGTGCCCTAAGTGTTACCTAAGTGTAGCCTAAGTGTTACCTAAGTGTAGCCTAAGTGTTACCTAAGTGTGCCCTAAGTGTTACCTAAGTGTGCCCTAAGTGTTACCTAAGTGTGCCCTAAGTGTTACCTAAAGGTGCCCTAAGTGTTACCTAAGTGTGCCCTAAGTGTTACCTAAGTGTAGCCTAAGTGTTACCTAAGTGTTACCTAAGTGTTACCTAAGTGTTACCTAAGTGTTACCTAAGTGTGCCCTAAGTGTTACCTAAGTGTGCCCTAAGTGTTACCCAAGTGTACCCTAAGTGTGGCCTAAGTGTTACCTAAGTGTTACCCAAGTGTTACCTAAGTGTGCCCTAAGTGTTATCTAAGTGTGCCCTAAGTGTTACCCAAGTGTGCCCTAAGTGTTACCTAAGTGTTACCTAAGTGTGCCCTAAGTGTTACCTAAGTGTGCCCTAACTGTTACCTAAGTGTTCCTAAGTGTGCCCTAAGTGTTACCTAAGTGTGCCCTAAGTGTTACCTAAGTGTGCCCTAAGTGTTACCTACGTGTGCCCTAAGTGTTACCTAAGTGTGCCCTAAGTGTTACCTAAGTGTGCCCTAAGTGTTACCTAAGTGTGCCCTAAGTGTTACCTAAGTGTGCCCTAAGTGTTACCTATGTGTTACCTAAGTGTGCCCTAAGTGTTACCTAAGTGTGCCCTAAGTGTTACCTAAGTGTGCCCTAAGTGTTACCTAAGTGTGCCCTAAGTGTTACCTAAAGGTGCCCTAAGTGTTACCTAAGTGTGCCCTAAGTGTTACCTAAGTGTGCCCTAAGTGTTACCTAAGTGTACCCTAAGTGTGCCCTAAGTGTTACCTAAGTGTGCCCTAAGTGTTACCTAAGTGTGCCCTAAGTGTTACCTAAGTGTGCCCTAAGTGTTACCTAAGTGTTACCTAATTGTGCCCTAAGTGTGCCCTAAGTGTTACCTAAGTGTTACCTAAGTGTGCCCTAAGTGTTACCTAAGTGTTACCTAAGTGTGCCCTAAGTGTGCCCTAAGTGGCACGCACTTGCGCACAGAAGACGGGATGGCAGAAGTTAGCCCTGTCCGAAACGTGGTTATCACCGTCAACTCCCAGTCGGTTAGTCACAGTTAGCGACTACAACATATACCGCAACGATCGCAACCCCGCTCGCCCCAGATCGAGGTCGTACGGTGGAGTAGCTGTCTTGGTGCGCAATACATTTGCTGCTAACGTACTGCAGACGCCCCTCACATGCGTGGTCGGTTCCAAGTTGGAGATATTGTGGGTGCGTGTACAAGTCGGCAAAAATCGGTCCATTACGATCGCATCATGCTACCGCCCACCATCCAACACGGTCGCTCAACTCACCGCCGATCTGGACGATCTTGAGGCGCAGCTGCAGCATGTTGTCGCTTCTCACAGCGGACTGGTGATTTTGGCGGGAGATCTTAACTGTGACCTCTTCAAAACTACAGCTTCAGCTTGTTGCGCGCTCCAACAAACGCTAGAACGCTGTGGACTCACAGCTTGTAACACAAGCTCGCCGACGTATCGTCCTGCACAGTCGCTACTGGACATTATTGCCCTGAACAATGGTGGCCAGGTTAAGCGATCCGGCGTAACACGTTGTCACTATGGAACTCCGCATGACATATCGCGTGTGTTGTTGAAGATAGGACGAACAATCCGCAGAAAAAGAATAACTGTTTTCGGAAGACGCCTGTCACGTATTGATAATGTCGACTTCAATTATCAGTTAGCAGTGCAAGACTGGAGCCTAGTAGAAAATGCAGAGGAAACGGAGCAAAAGTGGCAACATTTCATCAGTATCTTCACTAATATGCTGGACGCTGTTGCTCCTGTTACTAAGATCCGTCTTCCGCCAACCCAAGCACCTCCAATGTCGGCACATACGTGGCAGTTAAAGAAGTCCAGAACGGAAGCTCTGATGAAAGGCGAAATGACAAACTACAAAGAAATCAACCGGAAATATCGCGCCGCGGTTCGAAAAGACACTCTCACTCATTTTCAGAATAAGGTTGACGGAGTTAAACCACACGCAATGTGGCGAGTAATTCGACCGATTATCGACCACAAGCACAACGTCGCTGCTGTGAGCGCAACTCCTGAAGAGCTGAACAGGTATTATGTCTCCATCGGACCCGACACTGTTGCGACTATCACTGCAACGTCTGTGCCGGTACCGACTCTGTTGCCGAGAATCACAACAGCTCACTTGTGTATTCAGCCGATCACCATGGGCCAATTGAGACACACTGTGATGTCTCTAAACAAGTCAAACTCAGTTGGTGCTGATGGTGTGAGTGTAAGCATGATGCAGCAGTTCCTGCCTGGCTTTGGACGTCAACTGCTCGACATTGTAAACAGCTGCCTCGTCAAATGTGTAGTGCCGGCGGCATGGAAACACGCCCTGGTCACGCCCATTCCCAAATCCAGTACAGTGCCGTCCAAACCTAGCGCAACTCGACCAATTTCAATACTGCCTGCAATCACAAAGATTGTAGAGAAAGTTGTGCAGGTGCAGTTGCTGAGGCACATGGAGCGACACCAGCTGATTTCTGACAGTCATCACGGCTTCAGGCGTAAATACTCCACTGAGACCGCACTACACACGATGACAGAGCACTGCCTGCGCGCCATGGACAGCAGAAAAGTGACCTTAGTAGTGTCACTTGATTTTTCGAAATGTTTCGACACCGTTCCGCATGGAGAGCTACTGGATAAGCTCCAACTATATGGCGTAGAAACGGACTGGTTTGAAGACTACCTCAAGGCGCACACCCAGCAGGTGCAGCTCAGGGATCCGTCCGGTCAGACTCGGTACTCCAGTATCAGGGAAAACGGTCTCGGGGTGTTCCAGGGCGGAGCACTCAGCTGCATTCTGTTCACCGTGTACTCAAACGACCTGACTTCATGTCTTGCCAAATACAGCGGGATGACTGCAGTACAATACGCGGACGACCTACAGCTGGCGATATCTGGCGACAAAAAAGACCTATCACACTTGATTCGGACCGTAGAGGAAGCACTTTCCGATATAATCCGGTGGTGCTCAACCAACCGGATGAAGATCAACTCGGCGAAAACGAAATTCATACTTGTCGGTACGAAACAGCAACTTCAAGGCATTCCACCTGTGACTGTTTCGTGCGACGGCAGCGCGATACATGAAAGCAGGACAGTCAAAACACTGGGACTGACTGTTAACCGACACCTGCGTTTTACTGATCACATTGACCAGCTCGTCCGCGGATGCACAGGTATGCTCATCGGAATATCGCACGCGAAGAGCAGCATTCCTAAAAATTGCCTGCGCAGAATAATCGAGTGTCTTGTGATCAGTAGACTGCGTTATTGTGTCTCAGTGTACGGCACCTGTGGCAAAGCCGAACTGAACAAGCTTCAAAAAGTGTTGAATTTTTGCGCCAGAGTAGTCACAGGGCGGAGGAAGTACGACAGCATCGCACAACAATACCGATCCCTCCGCTGGCTAACTGCTGAACAGCTTGTTGATTATCACCGTGTTATTGCTGTGCACAACATTTGCGTATTCGGCGTGCCTAATCAACTCGCAAGCGAGGTCACGTTAAACGCACAGCATGAGCACAACACACGAGGCTCGACACAGTGTCTGCTGCCGCGCATATCGACCGAAACTGGAAGGCGGAGGCTGCTGTACAGTGGTGTACAGCTTTACAACAACGTCAAGGCAGACAAACTGCGAGTTGAATTCAAGTCCAAGCTGCACAAAGAGCTATTAAACCAGAGACCAATGTGACCAAATTAACGCCAAAAACACCAAGAAGCATCATATTGACTGATTTTATCTGATTTTTATTTATTTCACCTTACCATTTCCATGCGTTCTATTGTGTTTTAGCACATTCACCAATTTTATACATTTCATTCATCGACTTTTTATTCGAATTTCACTATGTACTTAAACGACAGAGCTGAAAAGCCATTTGTAATGGATGCTTTTGATAAATACATGATTACATGATTACATAAGTGTTACCTAAGTGTGCCCTAAGTGTTACCTAAGTGTGCCCTAAGTGTTACCTACGTGTTACCTAAGTGTGCCCTAAGTGTGCCCTAAGTGTGCCCTAAGTGTTACCTAAGTGTGCCCTAAGTGTTACCTAAGTGTGCCCTAAGTGTTACCTAAGTGTGCCCTAATTGTTACCTAAGTGTGCCCTAAGTGTTACCTAAGTGTACCCTAAGTGTGCCCTAAGTGTTACCTAAGTGTGCCCTAAGTGTTACCTAAGTGTTACCTAAGTGTGCCCTAAGTGTTACCTAAGTGTGCCCGAAGTGTTACCTAAGTGTGCCCTAAGTGTTACCTAAGTGTGCCCTAAGTGTTACCTAAGTGTGCCCTAAGTGTTACCTAAGTGTGCCCTAAGTGTTACCTAAGTGTGCCCTAAGTGT
The DNA here is from genome assembly GCA_916048095.2 of Sacculina carcini. Lineage (NCBI taxonomy): Eukaryota > Metazoa > Arthropoda > Thecostraca > Sacculinidae > Sacculina > Sacculina carcini. Next base: position 273,584 of record OU696585.1, read on the forward strand.
TACCTAAAGCTGCCCTAAGTGTTACCTAAGTGTGCCCTAAGTGTTACCTAAGTGTAGCCTAAGTGTTACCTAAGTGTTACCTAAGTGTTACCTAAGTGTGCCCTAAGTGTTACCCAAGTGTTACCCAAGTGTGCCCTAAGTGTTACCTAAGTGTGCCCTAAGTGTGCCCTAAGTGTTACGTGAGTGTGCCCTAAGTGTCACCTAAGTGTGCCCTAAGTGTTACCTGAGTGTGTCCTAAGTGTTACCTAAGTGTTACCTATCTAATTTTCGCATTAGGTACCTAAGTGTTACCTAATGCGAAAATTTTGGTCAATATTCTGCCATCGAGATCTCCTAAACCTGAAACGGTACAGCAATACAGAGTATACCACTGTGTAGACAAATTTCCGTTCTACAAGATAGGCTGTTATTCATATCCGAAAATTAATTATAGAAGATGTAAAGATGACAAAATTTCAATCTACATTCAAAAATTCATTTAAACTCCGGGCGTCCGATTCTATTTACTTTTTTCTCTATTTCTCAGCAACTAAATATCACACATCTAAATTGATAATACCATCATGCTGGGAATTTTGTTTTCTACAGCACGGTATAATATTTAATTTTCCAAAGTGTATTAAAAAGTTACGGCGTTGTGAAGTCAAAATGACAAAGTCAAAAAGGCAAAATTAGCACTGAAAAACGCGAATATTCTGGTCAATATTCCGCTATCTATTCCTCATAAACCAGCAGTTAGAGATATAAAAATTAGAGATATAAAAATTATACTATTGTGTAGAGAATTTTGTGTCCTACAAGAAAATATATGATTTATACCCAAAAATGATACAAAAAACGTGTAAAATTGGCAAAATTCTCAAATACATCATAAGTTTCACCGGGCGACTATAATCTAATCATTTTTCTACCTATTTCTCAGTAACTATTTGTCACACGTTAAAATAAGTTATACCATCGTGCTGGAAATTTTGTTTTCTACAAAGCGGTATAATTTTTTAATTTTCAAAGTGTATCTGAAAGACGTTACGGCGGTGTAAAGTCAAAAGAACATATTACCAATTTGACAGCTATTAGCAGCTATTATGCGCACTTACGATTACACAGGAATATACACCGATTAAATTTTACTGAAGCCCAATCACAATTAAGAATGCATCATACTAGCTCCAAGCATGGATGGTGTGTTTTTATTGCGTACAGTTTAATTAATGCTACACTATACTGAATAGAAAGTCATTATTGTCCTCAATATTTACACATGTTCCGCACGACGAGCGGGTATAATGCTACTGGGAACAAAGTAAACTACTGAAATTTACTGTGTAATTTAATTGGTTTAATTTCAAGCTGCATACGCTCAAGTTGCATAAGGATATGGGTTGTAATATCATGCAACGCCAACTATATGCATATGCTGTTTTAGCGGAAACATTCATCTGGAGTTAAAGAGATGACAGAAAGTTTCATTGTTTTGATATTTTTACACTTCTGAATTACTACACATGAAGGACGGGTGTGAATTTGAGCAGTGTTGAGGGAAAAAACTTCATCAATAATTAAAACAAGAATTTACAAATTTGACTTTTTCCATTGGTCGTTTTTCATCAATTTTCTTTGTGTTTGTTTCGTGTTTGAGTTCTGAATTATTCCGCACGACGGGCAGCTTTAAATATGAGGCGGGTTGTGGAAAAATATGTTTTCTAAATTGAAACATAAATTTCACAATTATACTTTTAAATTGGCTAACACTTTCCAATGGGTTTGTTTTTCTTTTTCAATTTGCACTAATTTTCTTATGAATTGAATATTAATCATATTTTATGAACTGTTCCGCACGACGGGCGGGCTTAAATCTATCTATAAAGAGTGGGTTTAAATGATAGCGAGGTATATGATATTTTGCTAGCAGTAAATCTTCTAGCGATAAAAGTAGAATAGCTCTTGAGCAAATGATGGTGGAGAATGATGTGAACCTTTAAATATTTTTTGCGTTCTGATGATATATGTATTAGGAATGATACGTAGCAGAATATAGATTGCATAATATAATATCGGCTGTAATATCAAGGGCTGTAATATCGGTGTAATCCAAAAAATAATAACAAATCCAAAAATAACTATATGATGCATTAGTGGAAGCATTAAACGGGAATTATGAGATAATATTATGGAACAATATTCATTTATATACTAAAAATATTCATTGTTATTTTGTGTTGACATTTCGAAATTATTCCTGACGACGGGCGGGCTAAAGTACTCCTTATTCTTAGACCTAGACGGGCGGGCGGGTTGATTGAATAATATGTCGTCAATTATCAGAATAAGAAAATGCAAATTCAGAACAGGAATATTCTATTGGTTTAGATTTTACAATTCATAGTTTTCTATTAGACTGGCTGTTTGCGTTTAAATATGCATTACTTGTTTTATTAATTGTTCCGCACGACGGGTGGTTTTAAACATTCAATTTTACCGTCAATTCAAGATCCAGACTCACTAATGTAAATGTGACTTAAATGGTGTAGAATTATATCGCATTATGCAAAAAATGTGAATTTAGCTGCCTTACAGTTTGGTTCCAATACTATGTTGGCGGGTTGAGAGAAAAGTATTGGTGGGCCGCGTGTTTGGGACCCCTGGGGTAGATTATATCAGTCTTCTGATTACAAATTATGATCGAATCAGTATATTTTGTGATTACAAACTAATAGGTTGAATCACCTCAGACTAGGCAGAGTGCGGTCAAGATTGGATGGTTGGGTTGGGTTGGATAGGTTTGACTCAGGTTATATTGGGTTTGAATGATAGCGGAAAATATTTAAATTTTAGCAATAAATATTATAGCGGTAAAAGTAAAATAGTACTTGAGCAAATGAGGTTGGGGAATGATGTTAAGTAATAAATATAGTTTGGAAACATTCTGATGAAACGATTTCATCATTTTTCATTATTTCGTGTTTGTGTTCTGAATTATACCACACGACGGGTAGATTTATATATCAGGCGGATTGAGGGAAAATATTTATCAAAATAAAAACAAAAATATTCACATTTAGACTTTTCTATTGGTTAAGAAATTTATAGGTTACATTTTTTGCTTTTCAATTTTTATTCATTTTATTTTATGGATTTAATATGAATTTTATTGTATGAATTGTTCCGCACGACGGGCGGGTTTAAAGAAAGTGTTTACATTTTTTAGTTCTTTTTTTCAAATGGTTCATTCAAAAAAAGGTATTTTTTTTTAATAAAAATGTTCCGCGGGCAGCAACTATAGACAATAGAACATTGAATTTCCCCTGTATAATTAATCCATACACAAAAACAATGGATTTGACTTCAGAGTCAGAACGATCTTCGAGTCTTCAAGATCCAGAACGGATCGTGTTCGAGTTCTGAATTATTCAGCACGACGGGCGGGTGTAAAAATGACTAAGGCGGACTGAGGAGAAATAGTTTGTCGAAATAAAAATAATTAAACTTGGAATTTTCAATTGATTTATATTTTTATGAGTGTACCCTATTCCATTTTTAATTTTCCATATTTTTTATGAATTGAATATGAATTCATGTTATGAATTGCTCCGCACAACGGGCGGGTTTTAATGTTAGTACATAATAAAACACATCCTTCAGTTTAACAGTGAGAGCTCACGAAATAAAATATATAATAATATCGTCTGTGATAATAATATATAATATTTTATAGGTCTGAAAAAATCTACATAATAAACATATCCATTAAGTACCAATAATATTAAGTATCATAAGTAACAAGCATCAAATACCATTAGTACCTATGTCCTATAAATAACTCACTAACCTAAAAAGAAGATCTGACACACCTGGACGAAGTTGGGTCTACACCAGAAATTGTAGACACGATCGAGCACAGCTGACACACAAGACTGACACACAACAATTTATGTCTCACTTCCACTGTAGTTCAACAACCAATCAGCGGCCGCCACCACTGTCACGTGACAATACGTCACCCTGAACACTGACCGAATGTGATCCAGTGTCGCTCAAACTTCAACGAGCCTTGACAACGCCCAACAAACACACGCATAGGCGGGTCAAATTCACGGGCCAATATCGCGTCTGCCACTGAATCTGTCAATCTCGCTCGTGTGTGAGTTATTTCGTGAGCTCTCACTGTAAAACTGAAGGATGTGTTTTATTATGTATGTGACTGTGTATGTGATCCGTGTTCGCTCATTGTGTAGTGTGTTCATAGGTACATGCGTCTCTCGCGTGTGAAAGGGTGGGCCCATACAACTTGATCATCGGATATGTAAACAGTCCTGAGATTAGTTGTCATGCATTTAAATATTTACAGTGTATAATTATGATGTTTTACCTTTGGGTCGCCACCCAGTGTATGATAATCGCTGGGATACTGGATAAGTAACTCTACCTAAGTACTTTATTATCATAGTCAAGACTTGTTTAATGCGTCTAGTATGTGCTGTTTGTTTCTATTTTAGAGTAGGAGAACGTCATTTTTAGACTCAATGCTCGTTTTTTTGCTTGCACTTTTATGTAACCCTAGCCACCGTGAAAAATAGTGTGATAGCGAATATATAACTCGACTGGTTCTATACGGCTCCATCTCGAATAACTCGTCATCGCATGTTTAAGTGGCTATTAAACATTCGGCGCATGTCTCATATTACTGGGAGTGGAAGATTCGGTCATCTCCACCAGCGAGAACCTCGAGTGTGACATACTTATTAGCAAGGTGGGAGGCCGGCCCAACTGACCGTGCTCATCGACACTCAGCAACGTCGAGGACATTGAATGCACAGAATGTGTCCAGATTAGTGCGCTAATTGTTCACATTTACTCACTGATCGGCGACAGTGTGCACGACCGCATGTTCTACGTGCTGGCGTGTGTGTGAGTGTCGAGTGTGTCGCTGGGGGAGACTGATGCTGCGTGTGTGTGTGCATCGTGACCATCAACAACGTGTGCGGTGAACCGCAGTGTCACGAGACCAGCACTCAGATGTCAAGCAGCTCGTGGCTCGACGACCACTTGAATGAAGCAGGCGTGAGCGTACTCAGGTTGCGTTCTGATGAAAGTAGTGAAGATGCCGTGAGACACATCAGTTTTGGATCGTATGTGTCGTTTTTGAAAGCATTGCAGCAATGCGGTGCCGACCGGCCGATAATGTCGCGAGTTTATTGTCAATGAAAATACACACACAGCAGACTCAATGTGGTTTGTATGTCATTTTAGCGCGAACAGTTGGCGTAACTTACGGGCGCAAATTACCTGCATAAAATATAAATTCAGCTACGCGGTCGCTTTGACCGCCGAGTGCCCACAACACTGTGTTGGTGCAGTTTTAGTGAGGCGAATCGGTGAATGTCTGACAAGACACTCACAGTTCAGCTGAAGTGGCAAATTTTCGCCGTTGAGACGAGTGTACATGTCCCGTAGAATTTGCGCCTAAAATCACCCTGTCACGATTCGGAAACCATGAAAGATTTGCCTCTGTCGCCAGACTAATATTGCAAAACTCTATTCACATTTCACGTAGAAAAGTGGCGCAGTGTGGAGAAGCCAGTGACACTGGACGAATAAGCCGTGTCGTTGTCAAGCAGCGCGCAGCAGTAGCATGGTGAGCAGTCCCAGAGTATACGCAGCTGCCAGCTTGGTGTGTACACTCAACTGCGGTATCCACCAGCATGCCGACTGCCACGAGTCCACCGACGACTGCTGCTCGGCCGCCGTATCTGGCCACGTGGGTAGCAGCAGAGCCAACACGCACGCCGCCGCCACCGCCAGCACGGCAAGCTGGCCGGACGCATGGTGACGGCGCGACTGAGACGGTGTCGGCGACGACTGGCTGTCATCGCTGCGGTGTCTGATATTATCGGCCACTGAGGCCGTACTGACGTCACTCGAGACAGGTCGACTGGACATGATGGAGACCGGTACATACGCCCTCCCTAACACCTGCACACACGAGTGCGCGTTACACCGCAAACTTAGTCAGGAAGATGAGCGATAATCAAGCAAAACACAAGAATAATACGAAAAATGTCCAATGAAAACGTTAAAAAAGGTGCATACACACAAACGTGCAACACACTGAATAAGGTAACAATAAAGTAAAACAAAACTCAAACTTATAATAGTAGTTGATATATGAGTGATAGTTAATATATGAGTCATAGTTAATATATGAGTCATAGTTAATATATGAGTCATAGTTTAATATAGCAGTTGTGAGGTAGCAACCTGTTTACGGCCCACTTGGCCAATATCAACGCGAAATTTATCCCCGGCTGCATCTCCGGCGTCGGCCGGATTTTTGTGCCGGATTACCACATCAACGCAGCACTTCGACTGTAGCACCCCCACGGGCTCAACAACCCGGTAACTGTCCGGCCTGTTGGAAAACACTGACACGCACACATTACCGTTATTTTGTGCGAAATACATGTGTACAACACGCCTGTGAACATTAAATAGTTTCGAGGTAATTTTCGAATGACAGAGAAAATGGAAGGCTGTCATAGTCAAATGTTATAGGCTTCAAGTGACAGCTGCTACACGGGAAGAAGCCGAAACTTATGAACACACACAGGTGTGTCCGTGCAGCTCGCTAACACCGCAGAACCAACCCTCTCCACGCTATGACGCCACAAGAATGAAAGACGTATTAGAGAGGCCAACCTTCCCAGAATACATGACACAACACATGACTGATATCTGGTACCATCATTTGCTGCTGGGTGGACAGGGGCTGTTGGATTATAGAATTCGCCCAATTAAATTCTCTTCTGCCGGGATAGGAATCACGAGCCTCCCCTTGTGAGGCGAGTGTGCTACCACTACACCAAGGGATCCAACAAGTTGATCAGGATACATTGAACTCATCCCAACTACTGGTCAATTCTTGCGATCATGAAGGAAAATAACTGAGTATTACGTTAGTAATGACGAGAAACTGGTCCATAGAGCCCACTAGTCGGTACGTTGTGTGTGTGTGTGTGTGTGTGTGTGTGTGTGTGTGTGTGTGTGTGTGTGTGTGTGTGTGTGTGTGTGTGTGTGTGTGCGTGTGTGTGTGTGTGTGTGTGTGTGTGTGTGTTAGTGACAGCTATAGCGTTCAACTATCACCGTGAATAATTGAAAATAATTTAAAAATTGAAAGAAATTATTCCTCTTTGCAGTAAAAATATCCTCATGAAATCATATTTCTGCCTGAAGCGTACGTGTGGGAGCACCTTTCATGTATCTCACAATGGAATTGACGCATTTGTTTGAAAAAATAAATGTTGCTGTTTTAAGATTGGCCTTTTTTGGCGGCGGTTTGGCCGTATGAGACATCTTGCAGCCGCTGGCTGAAGGCTGCGCGCGTAAGTGATCGGGCGGTGGTGACCGAAGTGACAGACTAACAACAGTATGTGCTTGTTTATGATTGTGTGTATATGAACAATTGAGTCAATGTGCGGTGCGACTGAATGCGATTTCATACGGACTTACTGATCAATATGCACCAAACAACAACCAAAAACTGTTTAAAGAATGTTTTGAAATGCAAATGCACTTTGTCTTCTCGTGCTACTGATCAACTTATATTTACTACAGGACTGGCTGCATTGAAAGCAAATACGATAGCCACCTTTGTAGGTGATGCTGATGTCGTAGGGGTTGTACAGAGTGACCACCTGTCGAAACGAGGCCGGATCGTCGCGGAAGAACGTCACACTCGACGGAAACACAAACACCGGGTACTTACTGGCCGGCGGCTGAGGCCGCTGCATCGGGAGAACACGAACCACCTGCGAAACACAAACACCGACCTTCAAGCAAGCAGAGCGGTAGAATTGCAGTGAAAAACGTCAATAAACGCTCACACCGAGCGCAGTTGTAGTCTACGAGTAATGCGTTGCTTTAACAATACGTATTTGTCGTTATTGCGTCGCTCTTCCCTGTTCTGTATAATCAGTCCTGTGTTCTTCAACGTAGCACAGTCGCGTTTCATGGTGGTACAGCTGATAGTGGTTACTGCTAACTGGTGTGCCTATTGAGTGTCGTATGACAGCAGCCCAAACAACTTCAATACGTTTCACACTTACAGACCACCTCAATCACGAAACAAAAATCCTCAAACTAAAACACCACTTAGACATGAGAGGCACACAAACACTCGCCGCAGCAGTCACCAACACAGCACATCCACTACATCACCTCACAACACAAGAAAACAGTCAGAAGCATAAAAACAACACCAAGCACACTTTACTACAGATAAATTCTCACATCACTTCCACCAGCTCCCCCACGCACATCAATCAAGAAACACATGCACACAGAGATCACACGGAGAGCCATACACTCACTACAACACAATATACTCCTACGAAGACACCCACCGGACATACACAAATCAGAAAACACACTCACACGCGAAAACAAGGTGCATCTGGCCAGGTTGAGATGCGGTCATCATCCTGCCCTTCTGTCATATCAGAAAAGGTTGAACGATTCAATCGATGACACCTGCCCAGAATGTCATTCGGCACCACACACCATCACACACATCATGCAACACTGCACACTCACAACTCAGACGCTAATACAAAATCAAATCAACCAAGGACCTGTGGAACAACCCGGTCGGTGTCGTTTCTTTCTTCAGGAGCTCGAGGTTGCTCGGCCAGACAACCTGAAGAACAACAACAACAAAAACTTGTAAACGTGAGTAATATTAGTGTGTTCACATTCAAGTGTACATGTACTTAAGATTAGCTGCGTGCGTGCATGGTTTACTTTTTTAGGTATATATGGTAACTTTTAGGCTCTCGTTTTAACAATATGTATGTGTTTGCATAAACGTTATTATTGTGTGTAAATACACAGAGTAACCAGTTACTCGATATAAACAGTGGTTACTCGATATTAACAGTGGTTACTCGATATTAACAGTGGTTACTCGATCGTAACAGTGGTTACTCGATATTAACAGTGGTTACTCGACCGTAACAGTGGTTACTCGATCGTAACAGTGGTTACTCGACCGTAACATTGGTTACTCGATATTAACAGTGGTTACTCGAGATCATAGACCATATCACATGACAGCCGCTAGTCAACACGCTTTATGTGGAAATACTCGGTTTAGTTTAGTGATAAAATTCAGAACAGTACCACCAATCTCTCACAATTCACACTCTAGTTGCTTGATTGTGGAGGTGAATATTGAAGTAACTGTGATTTACAAGTAACTGACACCAGCAATATTGTGACTTCCTTCTAAATATGGTAAATTGGAGCAAATTGATTTACAGACACAAACACTGCTGGTATTTTTCATCGTAAATATAGAATGAATTGGGTACATCACCTCGATTACACTCGCAAAGAATATATACGCTATAATATTCCTGTTCGTAAGAATGCTCTTATATCCGAACAATAAAGATAACAACTCAACAAAAAATTCACGTAAACCAACCTGACCTACTAGAACTAAACAAAGAACACCTGTCAACTACGTTCCAGATAAGCAATCAGTTCGCACGATATGTCTCAGTACACACTAGAAAATATAATATATCCTTATCGTTCAGTTCTTCGTGATACGGGGCACATAACATTTATCCTTTGTTGCATTATAGCAGCGATCGCTTGTGGAATGAGATGAATGATCATAAACGGGGCATGTCAGGCTGAGCACAAAAATTTGAAATTAAAGATAAAAATATATGAAAGGAAAGAAGGAATTTTTGCTTAAGGATATATATACCTGAAAAATATAGACCAAATGTGGTGCCCGAGTGGTAGTGGCAACTTCATACAACGTCCGTGCAGCATCTCCGACGGCTAAACACCAGTAGTGCAGTGGGGAATGCGCGGTTCCTCGCCAGGAGTCGTCTGACGGTGTCCACCTGGCATGATGTAGAACCACTACACTGTTAGAGCCAAACCTTGAAAGTGCGATTAAAACATTCCACCACAGAACTACTACGTGGCCAGTAAGCTGAAGAACGTCAGTGAACGATGTCACACCGAGACAAGTAACTCTTGAAGTTATCTCCGATTATTTGACCATCATTATCAGTTACCAGCTCTTCCGGAAATCATTCTCGACACCAGACGTGATCTAAAAAATGAATAGCACTGTTAGAATCAATGCAATTGGTGAAGCCTACCTCTACCCATTTAGGATGTTGGTCGCCCGTTACAGCAGGGAAATACGCAACTTGGCATTGCAGCGCGCAGCTGTTTCGCTTTTATTACGGTTGCAATTGGAAAATAGATTGGGTATCCAATTTAAGCCTTTCTTCGAGTAAGAAATAATTTGAGGGATTAACCAAGAAACACGCATTGTAATAGGCAAAAATTCATATTTAAATGATAAAATCATATGATTTCTTAAAATATTGGAATCTTGATGTCAAACTGTGATATATTTGAAGTCATTTTAGTGTTAATTATTTAAACATTTTTATTATATTTTAATATTCCAATAATTAAATTTTGAATTATATTTGAAATGCCATTCTGCTTGAACCGATACAGCAGCATAACATATGCCTTTATAATTCTGTTGTATATATATATATATATATATATATATATATATATATATATTAATTACAGGCAAATCCAGTAGCATGGAAAGAGTGAAAGCACTATTACCACCCTGCGGTGGCCCCATGTACCGGAAGCTAACCAAAAGACTCAGAGAGAAGGAGAGTTCGAAAAGAAAAACATCTAGAAAGAGAGTTGGAAGAGAAAATAATAAATAAATAACAATAAATAATAAACCATCAACCGATAACACTCCATAATGTCTGTGGTGTAGTGGAAGTGTGCGTGGTGTATGTCTGTGCGTCGCCGTCTGAATGTATGCAAGCATGTTTGTGCGTGTATGTATGTGTGTTGCGTTGCTTGTGTTTCTGTTCATGCAACTGGTATGTCTGTGTGCAGCCTCAAGCCAGGCTTGTCCTGTTGGGCCAATTTATAATGTTGAGCAAGCTGGTGTGTGTGTGTACTCACAGTTGTACTCACAGTTGTAGTTTACAGGAAATGAGCAGGGCTCAGGCAACGCCACCTAGATACAGGCCCTTTCACGAAAGTATGACGTCATCGATTGCGGTCGCTTCACTCGTACGGGCAATATGCGTTGTTATTAGAAATTGTGCTTAGTGCGGGTGTTTGACTTGCATTCCGGCTCAATTAAGTTTGAAAATCATGTTACCAACATAAGAAGCTTAAAATACAATTGCAAATAGAATAACTGAATATATTATAAGCCCACACAGGCATAAAACAGTAAAAACACAAACATGCAACGACCATACACGATACAATGCGGAACGTTTTCGCTTCCATTGTTTCTAATTTAACGTAGATGAATTTGTCACAACAATTATTGTTCAGAAAGACATTTAAAGCGGTGCACACAATTTTTCTGCAATTAATTCTAAATTACGATGTTGAGAACAGTACAAGTAAACAAGCATAACACCGCAATCACTCAGTTTTTCTAGTGCAGGAAACCTATCATCGCTCTGGTTTTCAATAATACACACTTTATCATACTTAATACACTTCTGCACAGTAAAAACCAAAGCAAAACAATATTATCAACATAAAAATATTACGCCAATCTTCGGCGACCAATTTCTCTCGAATACGAATTTTTTTCGGATGACACGGTTTTACTTCGCGCAGCCAAAATGTTTTACATGAATGACAATCCTGTTTTTTGAGAAAATACAACAATAACCGGCAATATATACGATCACTGGATGATGGGAATATGGAATACCAGCGTCACATATACGAAAGATGAGACGTTCAGCAATATCTTTGAAATGTCACGAAAATATTCCGCAGAACACGTTAAATGTTTCAAGTCAATAGTGCATGATGAAATCAATATAAATATATATTATTCGATTTGATAATGTGCAATCTCAAATCCTTCATACAATACTTCGTGATCTCACAGAGCGCATATGTTGTGTGATACACAGCCAAAACGTCTCTAGTCAAACTGAACATATTCCCGTCTGACATCCATCAATCCAACCATCTCATGAAATGCTCTAAAAACAAAGGCCTGTCATCCATAGCTGAATCAGTCATCGAATAAACATTTCTCAACCTGCAGCCTTTATACGGTGTCATTACATTACGAATAGTCCACCAACGCAATATTATGTAAATAAAATGAGCAGTATCTTGAGATAAATCAGGATTATTTGTAGCGCCCAATGATCACCCAATGATGAGCCAACAACGCGAAATCATTCCCAACATTCAGCACAAGTTTAATATGTTGTCCTTCAATACTCGACGGACGAACAGCTTTGAGCGACAAACCGTACGATGATCAAGTTTACTAAGTTTACATTTGCTTGCTATTTATTGCCAACTTGTTCGCCATTGCTATTATATTATATTATGTGGTACTTCTATTGGAGCGTGGGATAGTACAAGTGAGCGCTTTATACTCGATACTGCACAGCAACACTTGTCAATACACACGAGACAGGGAGTATCATGTGATGTTTGCAGCGTGAGACAGTGTCATTTTCCCACGGTTGAGCTCAAGAGACGAATCAGTGCCCCCTTATACAGTCAGCAAATTATTCTCACATGTAGACGTGGACACTCACACACGTACAATGTTCACGCACACACAGACATACATATTTGCGCAAAGAAACAAGCTGAATCACGTGACACCTCGACATAGATAACTCACTGTCATGAAATAATCAACTCACTGTCATGAAACATTTATGCAGCTCATAAATTCGATTGCCTTGTGGAATATAAATTCATGCATTAGCATTGTTTTCGCCTGTATTGGGATGCTTTCTGGTGTTTTGTTGTAGAAATGTCACCAAAACCTAAGAGGAGAAATAGAGCTTTGTGGGCATCAACAAGAAGCAGCACAAGGATATTTTAGGTTACTTTTTCCTGAAAATAAGGACACTTTTTTCTATATTACGGTTACTTTTTGATAGCCCTAGTTATTACTGAAATTATTCATGGGGATGTGAACGCCAAAATTCAATAAACTGCAGCACGCACACAGAAACAGATACACGTATACTAAATGAGGCGCGTGGGGTATTACTATTTCACAAGACAGCACCATTTACCCACAGATCACCCGATATCCGCCACGTGATATCTACAATCCTCGTCAGCACCATGCGAACACAACACTGTGAATTCAGCACCTTGCGAACACTGGGCACAATTCCAAGCTAGCAAATACAATACAATACAATTAAGTCCACACATACTAAAACGAATCTCACTACAGTGATATATCCGTACCGCAAGTAGATTTCGAAGTCCTATAATATAAGCATTTCAAAAACTGCATCCAAATATAATCTAGCTAGACGAAAATCGATGCTCAAACACTGTACAAACATTGGCTGTTCATATGAAAATATATGGCCTTATTGGTATAACGTATTTAACTAAGAAAAAACTACATAAATACGAATGGATGTATATATATTACTGAATATATCCACTAAACCGAAACCTCTGACCGCATCAATATGTCCAGGATGATGATATGCAGAATCATCCGTGTGAAGAACTCAAAATGGATGCACAAATCACACTTGACACGAAATTTGACAAATTCGCACTTCACTCTAAACCACACTGAAGTGAAACTCACTAAATACGTCAATTATCGCCAAGAATAGCACGCGATAAAACACTTAACACACGAGAGCACTAACCACGTGCGCTCGCTAACGTGCAACTGCATCGCTGACAGTTGAAACAATAGACTTGTCACTGTCACGTGGCGATGACGTCATACTTTCGTGGAAGGGCCTGTATCTAGGTGGCGTTGGCTCAGGCTGTCCTGTCTCCATACCCACATTTATCTAACCTATGCTTGAACTGTGCTATACTGTTTGATTGAACTATTTCTTTACCCAGACGGCTCCATATATCTATACACCTACTTGACAATCTGTACTTATTTATATCCCTAAATACCCGGGTTTGCTGTAGACATATATTGTGCCGCCTATGGTACCTCGTACTCCAAACCACCCAATCTTTACTATCAAATCGCTTCATACCAATACTGTGCATAAAAACGTTTATTAAATCCCCCTTAACCTTCTCTTTTCTAGTGATGACAACCCTGTGCGCCCGCTTCGGTCGTCTGTGGCGCAATAAGCTGGCGGAGATGTAGCGGCCGTATACCGTCCAGTCCTCCCGATGAGCCATCGTGCAGATTGGGCATCGAGTGCACGACGGAGCGGATCTCGTGCTTCTCAAATGTCGGCATTGTTTCGGCGTCATGCATCTGTAGCTGCTCGTCCGGTAATGCAGGCGGGTGCTTGCGCTCGAGCTCAGCGGTCACTGCCTCGTCGTGCTCGGCCAAGCGGTCGCTGGATGTCAGCAGGCGGAGAGCTGCACCAATGTCTCCGTCGGCGCACTTGGCTCTGACGCCGCGGGATCTGGTCTCGTCTTCGTTGTGCTGTGACCGGATATGCGTGCCCCGCTTATTCCTCACTGCTGCGTCGGAGCTCATCGGACCCTTCAAGGCGTATCACAGCAACTTCCACCAGGCCAAGAGGGAGCGTTGTTCCAAAGCCGCTGTGATGTGCTGTGCGAGGTCGGCTGCCACGCAATGTCGCAGCGCACGTGGGACATGCTGACGCACTCGGCGTTGCTGCCTGAACTCAGCAAGCGCCGCAGCCAGATCTGTCGGAGTGGTGAGGTTGTTACCTTCTGGCGGGTCCACATCGCCATCCGCACCGCGGCTCTGCTTGCAGGCCCCGCAATGCCACACCGGCAAGACATCGACTTGTGCCCGGGTGATTCCCAAGCAAGTGAGGTGGAAAAACCGCTCACATTGCGCGCAGGAAATCGCCCGCCTTCTGCTGTTGACAGTGCCGCAGTGATGACACGCCTGCGCGGGGTCGGATCCTGTGGCTGCGCTGGGGGCCCGCTCGGCCTAGATTCGGACAGCTTGGCAACGGGCTAGACGGCATAGCGCACACGATCTGTCGCGCGGAGAGAGACGGCAGCTGCCACCGCGGTTGCACTGTCTCTCCCGCTGATCGCTGCCCTGGTGTCGCCGCCAGAAAATACCACACGCTCTGCAGAGAGCCACATCATTGTGCGTTTGTCGCACTCCGTTTGTGGAGTCACAAACAGCACACGACAAAAGATGTTGCTCCTGCGTCATTGCAGGCTACGATTACACAAAACTATATACACACATTATCCAATATACACGAATTTCACTGGCACAATGTGGGTGGTCGATGACTAGAAAGGTGGGTATGACTAGAAGGGGACAATGTGTGTGTATGTGTATGTGTATGTGTATGTGTATGTGTATGTGTATGTGTATGTGTATGTGTATGTGTATGTGTATGTGTATGTGTATGTGTATGTGTATGTGTATGTGTATGTGTATGTGTATGTGTATGTGTATGTGTATGTGTATGTGTATGTGTATGTGTATGTGTATGTGTATGTGTATGTGTATGTGTATGTGTATGTGTATGTGTATGTGTATGTGTATGTGTATGTGTATGTGTATGTGTATGTGTATGTGTATGTGTATGTGTATGTGCATGTGTATGTGTATGTGTATGTGTATGTGTATGTGTATGTGTATGTGTATGTGTATGTGTATGTGTATGTGTATGTGTATGTGTATGTGTATGTGTATGTGTATGTGTATGTGTATGTGTATGTGTATGTGTATGTGTATGTGTATGTGTATGTGTATGTGTATGTGTATGTGTATGTGTATGTGTATGTGTATGTGTATGTGTATGTGTATGTGTATGTTTATGTGTATGTTTATGTTTATGTTTATGTTTATGTTTATGTTTATGTTTATGTTTATGTTTATGTTTATGTTTATGTTTATGTGTATGTGTATGTGTATGTGTATGTGTATGTGTATGTGTATGTGTATGTGTATGTGTATGTGTATGTGTATGTGTATGTGTATGTGTATGTGTATGTGTATGTGTATGTGTATGTGTATGTGTATGTGTATGTGTATGTGTATGTGTATGTGTATGTGTATGTGTATGTGTATTTGTATGTGTATGTGTATGTGTATGTGTATGTGTATGTGTATGTGTATGTGTATGTGTATGTGTATGTGTATGTGTATGTGTATGTGTATGTGTATGTGTATGTGTATGGGTGTGTGTATGGGTGTGTGTATGTGTATGTGTATGTGTATGTGTATGTGTATGTGTACGTGTATGTGTATGTGTATGTGTATGTATATGTGTATGTATATGTGTATGTGTATGTGTATGTGTGTATGTGTATGTGTGAAAACAATATCCGATGCACACAAAAAGCCGACGATTTGTGTTTGCATTTGTAATTGCATGCGCACGCACCGGTGCACCTGAGCGCGTATAAAAGGACTGTCGCGTGGTGTACCCATATCACACACGTTCTTATCGGAGCTCGCTGATACTAGCGTCTTGCTTATACTAGCTGCCTAGTCGTGCTGACCTTGCTGCTACAACATTAGATGGCCAGAGTATTTCCGAGAGGTTCGTATTTGATGGCTAGCTATGGCTGGGTGGTTGTTATTAGCGTTTCACTGGTGGCACTATCAACAGCGTCTCCGATCCGCTTCAACGATCCTGTCATTGAGGCTTTGTCCAAGCAGATTCATCTGCCCCGAGGCTGGAGGCTCCATCAGCCACTTTTAAGCGTCTCCCGACCGTCCAACGCTTCTGTCAAAGCAAGCATCGGACGTCGCAACGACGGAGATCGCTCATCTGTTTCAAAAACCGATTCTGCATGGTCCGTGCAGCGGCGGCATCTTACAGCTCCTGCGGTGAGCCGGGTACGAGCAATGCAATTAACGGCTGTGTTGCCCATTTTTGGCGATTCATTACTATTATGATTCGCTCGAATCCGTTATTATTTCGTTGTATGTCTACTTGTAGCAAGGTCTAACACACAACGTTAATTAAACGTAAATTTGCCAAACTAATATACCCTGCCATCTCGTCCCATGAACGGAAATACCATGCAATACAAGACACCCATTGACACTTGAATATGACACAAATATGATCATCATCAAACACCAAATAACAATGAGGCATGTTTATCAAATAATTAAGGTTTACTTGTCGAAATGTGAATATATCTCATGTAAGCGACCAGCTTTAAGGAACCAGCAGACTCATTTATATTATGAATTGTTTTCCTAGTCATCCTCTACTCGTTCTCTACTATATACACATTAAGAGCGTAACCAAAGGGACAGGGCTATAACCTCCTCCCATCGAGTGAACTTCATTATAAGTTAGTGAGCACACTTAAAATTTTCAATTTGTGCATAAAGCATAGTCCAATCTTTGAATTCCAACAAGGAGTTGTGTATTCGCCCACAAACCCGTAGAAGCTGTTCATCAATTTTAGTAAGTATAATTGGAAACGCTGCCGAATCGTGCGAGACTAGACAATAATTCGATTAAATCGCATCTCTTCAATGCGACATTGTATACGATTACTTTCTTTCTTTGCATTCCGTTCCGTGCTATTCCATATTTACGTTTCATGATAGGATGAGCCAATGTCCATTCAACAGCATTCATCATACAAACGTGTTTCTTTGTTTCTCTTTTTGTGACTTCTCTCAACTTGATACCTTGATTCTATTTTTCAAGCAATGCTACGTGTCTGCACCAGATTATATGCGTTATATCAAATAAATGTTGTCCCTGTTCTCGTATTTTTGTGTGCATAAATAATGCTTGTTTTTCTGTTTCAAGGCGGAAAAACGTTTGGCGTTGGAATCGTTCGCTTATGCGGTCGACAATCTTCCGCTGTTCATTAAAGAGCAACGTAAAACACAGGAGTCTCTGGGAAACACGGTGAGACCCATAGTTTGTGCCCTAATGAGTGCTCGTACTACTTCCTCTACAATACAAATGAAAGGAGAGGGGACGACAGTGGTCAAAGTTGAATTCAATCAAGGTTGTATTTGCTGCAGCGTTCGTAACGCGTGAAAATCTAACACTCAAAATAGGAGTGCAATTATGAGAAGCGATGAGGTAAATGAAGCTTTGTAACCGATACAAGAGAATGAGAGAATACTGAAGATTTCACGAGAAGAGCACATATTTTGTCAATATTCGAGTTTATCGGGCTAAGTTGGTAGAAAATTTTCATACGAAATTCAACATTGTTTCATGAAACGCTCACCGCGTTGTTGAATTTCTTGTCAAATATTTATACTGAATTATGAGAAAAAAATCTTAGAATGGACATATTTGATTAAACATGTGCAAGGAAGTATGGTTTTTTGTTTATTTATATATTCAAAATATATTGTGTATATATTTGTCCGAGGTAAAAATAATAATTTTAGGTAATCGTTAGGGCTGTCAAAAGTTCATAAAGTTACTTTTTCACCTAAAGGTTACTTTTTCATAAGCTGCCTAAATCTGCATGAAAAAATGGTGTACGATAATTATTAAAAAAGTTATTAGGGTACCAAAAGTTACTTTTTCATCGTTAGGTTACTTTTTTTGCTTTTAGGTTACTTTTTATATCGTCATGTTACCTTTTGTTATTTTTCTGGTTATTAGGTAAGTTTACCACGAAATTTGGTGACTTTTTGCAGATATGAGGCACACAAACTGTATATATGAGGATAAAATAGGAAAAGAGATGGAATATTAGGTCTGAAGATGAAGAAATGTCAAAGTTTCTGCTGTTAGGATTAAGCAATTGGTATTCACCTTAATATCTGTGCTACTCGATATTTATACGTTTTTCGGTACACAGGATAGCGTCATTCCATTTTAGGAAATGTCCACGAACCGAAGGGTGTCGTGAGATGTTTGGAGCGTGGTATAGTACGATGTGTGAGCTCTCTATACCAGATACTGTAGCACTTGACAGTACGTATTTACTTGAACAGGAATTGGCACGTGATTTTCAGGGCGTGAGATATCGCCATTTTCCCACGTGTGACATTTATAAGACTGTGAGCACAGGGTGCTACATCTGCTTGTAGTGTTTAGGCTCACACAAATATACAAGCTGTAGTACGTTCTTTTTGATAACAAGTTCTATTGAAACATTATAAAGAACATTATTGCGACCATTACTAAAAATAATTACATTAGCAAGTAGTGTATTTCGCATTTGTATTAGCTTTCCACTATAAATTGCATTTTGATGGTTATGCTCCTTTTTGCGATGTTAGCCAAATAATATTAAGTGATTTTTGGTGGTTTGTTGTAAAAATGGTACCAGATCGGAGAGAGGGTGGAAAAATAGTACCAACTCGGAAAGAGGATAGAAAAGAAGGACTGGTGTGTTTTCTGACTTCAGAACTGCAAGCAGAAATTGACCTTTTTTGAAGGTTATTTTTACGAAGGTTAGGTTATTTTAGGTTACTTTTTATAGGTTATTAGGTTACTTTTTATGTTCACAAACAAACAACAAACAAACCGTGTATTTGATATAGCGCACTAATCAGAAAAGGTGTGATAAACATGTGATAAAGCGATATAAAAGTAATAATAACATTACAACTCATAGGTAATTTTTAGGTTACTTTTTAGGTTACTTTTTTAGGTTACTTTTTCTCGAAAATAAAGTTACTTTTTTCTGGTTTTTAGGTTACTTTTTTGACAGCCCTAGTAATCGTATATAAGTATATAAGTAATCATTATAAGGTATAAGGTATATAAGGTAATAATTTAAACGGTTTGTTTTCTAATTTTAATGTTCAGATCATTATAATCTATATATCAATAATTAGGCAAATATATATTATAGATATATTTCATATTATTAATAAACAATTGACGCGCATTGCTCAGATAATTGTACCTCTTCAACCACCGAGGTATGACTTTAGGTATACTTCTACTTCTACTTCTACTTCTACTTCTACTTCTACTTCTACTTCTACTTCTACTTCTACTTCTACTTCTACTTCTACTTCTACTTCTACTTCTACTTCTACTTCTACTTCTACTTCTACTTCTACTTCTACTTCTACTTCTACTTCTACTTCTACTTCTACTTCTACTTCTACTTCTACTTCTACTTCTACTTCTACTTCTACTTCTACTTCTACTTCTACTTCTACTTCTACTTCTACTTCTACTTCTACTTCTACTTCTACTTCATGATCAAGTATGATCAAGTGACGTTTGCGACGCTGTTTGGTATTGTGCCGCAGAAAAATGGCGACCACAAGAAAAAGGTGGTGTTGAAAAACCGGCAATGCTTCTTCAACGCCGTGGCCTGCTTCACTACAAAGTAGCACGTCTTTCTAGATTACAACGCCTCCCTAGACAACGTCTTACGAACGCAAATTCAACTAGAAGGAGTAAGAAGAAACAAATTTATCCTCACCACAGCGAGGAGAATTCGATGTTATTGGGTGGTGAACAAGCTAATATTGTGCAAAAGAAACCAATGCTGACCTGACATTGGCGGTCAAAGGAAAACAACGGGTGCGATAATATACAAGAAGATACGACAATACACACGACGTCTGCATTGTGTATGCACACAGGTGTATTGTGTGTGTGTGTGTGTGTGTGTGTGTGTGTGTGTGTGTGTGTGTGTGTGTGTGTGTGTGTGTCTTTGTGTGTGTGTATTGTGTGTGTGTGTGTGTGTGTGTGTGTCGCTTTGTCTTTGTAAGTTTGTGTCATGTGGGTGTATGTGTATTAGTGTAATCGATCTATCAAACAAGTTGTTCTTTGTTTATGATTGATTTAATTTTGAATATATTTTTTAATGTTGTTGTTGTGATGTAATTTATTTGGATAAACCACACTTTTCCCCGCCTCAAAATATGTTTTGTATTTGGTTCAATTTTAACTTTGCTCTGTGTTTCACATGCTTGCTCTTTTTTATGCACCAACTGCCTAGAAGACATCGATGATGTTAAACCACTTCCTCGTATTGCTATCTGAACGTGTATGTGTAAGCGCGCGTGTGTGTGTGCGTGTGTGTGTGTTTGTGTGTGAGCGTTTGTGTGTTTGTGTGTGAGCGTATGTGTGCGTGTTTGTGTGCATGTGACCCTGAATACAACTCCCACACTGTTTCATCGTGTGAAGCCTCAAACACTACAAATTGACTGACATTCTTGCTCGGATATACACTCACTCCGCTCAGAGGCGCAAAGGAGTAAAGGTGGTGCATTGCAAACACGCACACGAGTCAACGTTTAACCAGAATTGTATACATTGAACCACTAGAACAGGGATTGTATCTGTTCAAAGTGATGCTAATATTTACTCAGGGATAGCTGAACCTATCTGCACCGCTTGCAGAGTCAGTGGGTTTCTCTTGAAAACGTCTAATCTTAGTGATTTCTTTTCCCGCTTGTTCCGTGTCATGTACCGTTTGAGCACATCACCGAGGAGGTTTTACAACAATTCAACCGTCAGAAACGGTGGGTATTATTTTTATAATTTTTCCAAAAACAAAAGCAGCACTACAACAACAAAAACAACATCAATAAAAAACAAACAGCGTAGTTATCATTTGTTCAATTCCGATATGTGTTTGACAAGCTCATGGAACGTTCCAATTGTATTATTCTGTGAATGAGGTGCAATTTAAAACGCTATACTAAAGCAATGGCTGAGTTAATACTTGAGAAATTGTAGGGAGGTGGCGGTAATTTTAACTGAGAT
Source organism: Sacculina carcini (assembly GCA_916048095.2). Classification (NCBI taxonomy): domain Eukaryota; kingdom Metazoa; phylum Arthropoda; class Thecostraca; family Sacculinidae; genus Sacculina; species Sacculina carcini. The sequence goes on from OU696585.1 coordinate 295,282, forward strand.
AGGATATTACGCCTCGGGTACGCTTGGTCCCGCTTCAGGTCCGGCTCTATTGCGGTTTCTTAACTATCGTAGCCTAACTAACCTAATCTAACCCAGCCATACCGAACCTAACAAGGAACGAGAAAGAGAGCCGGGACTGAAACGAGAACAAGCGTACTCATAGCGTAACACCCTGGTTTCTATTTGAACAAGTCGGAATATTACTTGTGTGGAACGCGCCGGTTTCAGGAGAGGAGCCCACAGACACTCTGCGTCTGCGCCGAGTAAATTTGCGATCCCGCGAGAACGCACAAGATCACCGTACCACCGATTATGAGATCACCTCCGCAGGCGAGCCAGTTCTGAGACGGGGCCAAGCGTTTTCTGTGGAGGTTCACGCGGAGCGGAGAATGTTCGACTCCAGCAAGGATTACATGGTGATAGTGATGAGTTTCGGTAAGTCATTGGAAACGTCCTACCTAACCCTAATGACCTACTTTTAGTTCCAAAATACCGCAAAGCATATTGCTTCAATTTGAAACTTTTTTCACTTCGCAATTACGTGACAAGTCCTTATACTCCAGTACGATCACTATCAACATGGTCGAGTGTAGTGTGACTAAACCGGCTCCCCCTGACTGAGAACACCTTACAGGACTAAAACAAAACTTGTTTCAAGCGAGTTTGATCTGCTTGATAGACAACTGCCAGCTAACTACGACCATCCTACAAATTTGTATAACTTGTATGTTTGTGCCCTCCCTCTACTTGTACATATATATGCGCTGTAGACAATTTACTTTTCTGTTGTTTTGGCAAACATGTAGTTATTGAAATATGCTCCTCGGTTGACCAGGCAGAAGACCGTTGGTTTCGTTGGGAACAAAAGTGGTTCTTAGTGTGGGCAACAACATCAAGTTCTTCAGGGACAAAAGCTATTGGGACGTGCGGACGGAGAGAAATAGCCAGCTTACTCTCTTGCTTCAGGTTAGGAAATGTCTGACATTATACAGTTCATTTAAACATTGTTTGTGATTGATCAATTTTCACTACGGTTCAATCCAATTTCGGCCATAGTCAATACAAATATTTAGGTTTTTAGAGCGTAGTTATTTACACAACGATTTAATTGACAAGCGAATGCAGTCATCAATTATCAATTATTAATTGATGATAATATTAAAGATAATTTTAATAATCATCGTCATTTATTATAATTATTATTCATTATAACATACATCATTATGCAATAGTCTTACTGAGTTCTTCTAATTTCAGCTGGCTGAATTTTGACGGGCTGTATATTTTTTGTCAGCTGCAAATTCCAGCGGACGCATGTGTTGGCCTGTGGAGGTGTAGTATACATACGTGGCTCAAGAATTCAGCCAGTCGGCGGATTGTGCATCAGTGTCCAGAAAATATGTACGTTCTCTTCAACCCCTGGAACCCAGGTGGGTAAAGCTCCACAACTTCTGTTAAAATGTTGAATTTCTGCTATATTCATTAGGCAAGAAGGCCAGAAGACACATATTGTGCCACTCACCAATCATATATTCCTAGACATATTTGTGATTTCAACTTCATTATTTGTCAAATTCACTGCTGCATAAATTATATGGTTCAATTCCCCGAAATGTCCCAAATCTTTACATATCAACAATTTTCTCTATATGCAATTATTTACTAAGGTCTGCAGCCAAAATTCCAAATAATTCTAAAAAGTGTGCTCCTACGAAAATTACGAAGTGAAAAACTGAAGTGCTGACACTGAAAAAATGTTGTCTTTCGTGCAGGCAATATGTACTGCACAAAGTTCTACAACGCAGGTCAATGAAACCGTTGCTACTGTACTCGTAATAAACCAGTCTTTCTCATATTACCATAACCTTAGTAGTAAAGCGTATAAAACACTCAATCGACCCTAAAATAACCGTTTTATTACAATAAATAGCTCAAGAGCATCTGACCTTTCTGGAATTGCATCAAACTATCAAATTTGAGTTTATATTATGTTTTGGTCCAACAACTTCCCAATGAATTCCAAGCAACCAGGTTTTCTCGTTGTGCGATTTTCAGTATTATGGATTGAGTTCCACATTAAGCCTTCCTTTGATGTTGAATATGCACTAGCTGAAAGAGACTTTTACACACAAACACACACAAGCACGATTGAAATGCAAATTTAATCTTGTAAGATGAAAAGTAAACAAGACGACATAGTTGTTAATGCTTTGAACTTGCCCTGTGTGAAGGTCAAGCACATCAGGGATGTGCAAATATGATTTTCAGAATAAACATGGCCATAGATGGTGGAATATCCCATCATCAATAATTGTATGTATTCATGATATTTCATAATCAAAATACGCCCTAATTTTAATTGCACCTTTGTTCTAAAAATTGCTAAGTCTCAGGGGACATATTGAATAATTGTCTCCCTACAGTCTGCATTATTTACCACCTGCGGGTCAAGGTTTCTGAATAATAATAAATATCTTCCTTTCCGAGATGAATTATGCAGTTCTCGAGAGCTGTTTGACACACACGCGCGCGCACTGCACGCACCACGCCCTGCCAACAACGTGTTGTGCGTGGGAGTTATTTCAGTGTGAATGGCCTGCCCTGCCGAGCCCAGATAAGCCCGTGCCAAAGGCGACACAAGTGCAGTGCAAGCGGAGTGTTGCATAGTGATAGTGGCTTCAAACTCGCCAATATATATATCTCCATCACCATATAGTCTCCTTCGCACACACCCACACACAAGACACACCGTGTTCACGCGCAAAATAACAGCGGGAACGCGTCATCAAATCTACCCGATATAAATAATGAGCTTAATAGATGTCACACCAACACACCAACACACCAACACACATACACACAAACACACACGCAAAGACACAAACACGCACGCACACACCCACGCAAATATACGCACAACACAATTTCGTATTGATGCGTTGAAGCATGCGAGCTTTATTTAGTGCTGAATGGTGCGATATCACGCACGCACACTAACACACACACATACATACAATAAAGTGTATTGTACCTGTGCCTGTGCACGGGTAACTCATTGAAAGCATGTGTCTTTCAGTGTCAGTGCCAATATGCATTGACGCGTCGAAACGTTTGTGCTTGTGTGTGTATGTGTGTGTGTGTGCTTGTGTGTGTGTCAGTATGTACCAACTGCACACGGGAGCAAACAAAAACGTTTTGTGAACAGTCATACACGTGGGCGTGGAAGTACACATACACACACACACACACACACACACACACACACACACACACACACACACACACACACACACACACACACACACACACATGTATATATACAAACGCACACCCACCAGTGTGCATACATTTATACAGGAATGAACAGTGTTTATGTATGTGTGTGTGTGTTTGTGTGTTTGTGTGTGTACATACAGCAGGAACGGTGAAGATCCTGATTTCTAGGTTAAATTGACACTGCGTTTTTATGTGACTATATTTATGTGTCAATGTATATATGTGTTAATGTATTTATGTGTGAATGTGCTTATGTGTGAGTGTATTTATGTGTGAATGTATTTATGTGTGAATGTGCTTATGTGTGAGTGTTTTTATGTGTGAATGTATTTATGTGTGAATGTATTTATGTGTGAATGCATTTATGTGTGAATGTGCTTATGGATGAATATATTTGTTGATGAATATATTTATGTGTGAATGTATGTATGTATGTATGTCATCGCAGAAACGCTGAATAAATTTTTCCAAAAAGATACATCGAATCGCCCAGACACAAAAAGAATTCAGCACTATTACAAAAACGTATTGTCGACCTCGCACAGAAAGGATGAACGTGTGATGAAAAACATTGTCGAGAATAACGTGAAGGCCACCGAAGAAAACACTGTAGTGAAATTGATTATTTATTACAAAACGCAGAAGACGGCAAACTTGGTTCTCCGCAACAAACCAGAATGTGACAAGCCTGCGCTGCAGCTGCAGCAGCATCACGTCGTTTACCGATTCACATGCAATGTTGAGGGGTGTGGACCTCAAAGTTATATTGGTATGACGACGACGACGCTGTCGCGGCGGCTGACTTGCCACCTGATCAACGGCGCCATCAAAAAAGCATTTAAGCTCGGCTCACAAACAAAAACTGACACGCGAGGAGTGTTTGCGGTACTGAGGTGTTGGCGTATGAAAACGACGCACGTCGACTGCGCCTGCTTGAAGCAGTGTACATCACCCAGCTGAGGCCATCAATGAACATTCAACAGGAAGAAAATGGTGTACTTCCAACTCAGCGAGCCCCCCATCTGAGCGAAGCTCGACTCGCCCTTGCGACAGTCAGACGCCCGCACATCAGCCTGATGTTAGCACCTTGGCGTGATCCCTCGTCGCTTGCATCTAGGCGCGACTATAGTTATTGGCATTTAAATATTCGCCAACATTTTGTACAATTGTTTATATTTGTTGTGTTATAATGTGTATTGTGCTTTCATGAATTGTCTGAAGATGGAGTCAGCAAACTCCGAAACGTTACAGAATATAGGAAAGCTTTTAAGTGTTTGAGTCAAAGCAACCAGAAACTGGCAAGAGATTTAGAATCCACCAGGAAAAAGATTGCAAAATGCGAAATTGCTATTGACTTTAATCTCGTTTGTAAGCGCGAAAATGTATGTATGTATGTACGTATGTATGAATGTGTGTGTATGTGTGTGTTTGTGTGTGTGTGTGTTACTGTGCTTGTTTTGTACACAGGCTGAAGGTTAGCATACATGTATAGTTTGGGCGCTTCCGGTACATGGGGCCACCTAAGGGTGGTAATAGTGCTTGCACTCTTCCCATGCTACTGGATTTGCCTGTAATTAATAATAATAATAATAATAATAGTTTGCACATACATTAATACTTGTGTTTAAGAAATCTGAAATTGAGACCTCAATGTGGTAACAAAAAATATTATAATTTAATATAACTTGGTATAATTTTATACAATTTAATATAGCTTAACATAATTTAGTATAATTTTATGTAGATTACTATAATTTCACATAATTTGATAAAATTTTGTACAAAATGTTATCATTTAATATAATTTGCGAAATTGTTTATTTGCAATATTTTTTCGTGTCGTTATTCTGTAAGCAAGAACAAGACATATAAAAAATAGCAGCAAATAAAATGATCACTATCACTATCGCTGTGCATTAGATTATACACACGTTGTTGTTAATATTATCGTTGTTGTATGTGGTCATAAGAATTGGATCCGTTGCATTGTGCGGAGTATCACTGGAATATTTATAAATTGTTCATTTCGCAGACGACTCGAGTTTTTTCCCCGATCAACAACTGTTGCCGTCATATCTGCTGGCGCCTCATGGTCAGCTATTTGTTGGGTCACATCGCACATACAAGGGACGCAACTGGGCATATGGCCAATATGGACGCTTTGTGCTACCCGCCGTGCAGATGGCACTCGCAAATTCTCGACTAAAAGATACCGACCGCGCCAATCCTGTGCGTGTAGTTCGTGCACTGTCCGCCCAGGTAGCGCCACTGTTCTTCTGTCATTATTATTATTATTATTAATTACAGGCAAATCCAGTAGCATGGCAAGAGTGCAAGCACTATTACCACCCTAAGGTGGCCCCATGTACCGGAAGCGCCCAAAAGATTCAGAGAGAAAGAGAGTTCGAAGAGAAAAAAGTCTAGAAAGAGAGTTGGAAAGAAAATAATAAATAAATAACAATAAATTATAAACCATCATCCGATAACAATCCATAATGTCACTCCGCCCACGTTCCTCAATAAATAATAACAATCCACAATAAATATGTGATTCAGTAAATAACAGCCATCAATAAATAAGAATAAATATACATAAATAAGTAATAAATAACAATCAAGAACAATAAATATGATTCAATAAGAAACATCCAACAAAAAACACAAATGTGATTCAATAAGTAACAACAACACAAATAAATATGATTCAATAAACAACAACACCAATAAATATGATTCAATAAACAACAACAACAATAAATATGATTCAATAAACAGCAAATACAATAAATATGATTCAATAAACAACAACAACAATAAATATGATTCAATAAACAGCAACAACAATAAATATGATTCAATAAACAACAACAACAATAAATATGATTCAATAAACAGCAACAACAATAAATATGATTCAATAAACAACAACAGCCAACACTGAGTAAAAGTATAATTTAATAAATAACAACAACCAATAATAAATAGTAATAAATAGAGAGTAAAATAGGAATAAATATAAATAAATAGAAAATAAATAACAATAAGCATGAATAAATAACAATAAATATGAATAAATATACAATTAATAGGACTCAACAGTAAATTCCGCTCTTTCAGTAGCATTTCATTTACTTTGGCCTTGAATTTCTTCAAATTGTTCTGCGAGAAAGCCTCCTCCTTCAACGTGTTCCAAGTAGACACAGTGGCCGGAAGAAAGCAACGTTGGAATTGTTTTGTACGACAACGAATTGGAGCCATGCACTGGGAATGCTGTTTGGATGTAAACCGTGTGCTTCTTGCTGCCACGAAATCATCAGGAATTGACTTGCTCATCGGATGATGGTCGTTGTGCTTGATCTTGTACAGCATGCACACGCTGCTGACCTTTCGACGATGGCAAAGATCACCAAGAACCAAGTCACCACAGAGGAACTTGCAAGTTCTAACAACTCTGTTGATGAGATTGAGGTGACAATCCGCAGCAGAAGACCACACGGGGGCGCAGTACTCCAGAATTGGCAAAATGAAACAGCGAAAACAACTTTTTGAGATTGTGCTGCTACCGAACATCCGATATGCCTTTCTTATAATTCCCAGTTTCCGCGATGCCGAACAAACTAGCTTCCGAATGTGACTCTCAAACGTGAGCTTTGAGTCTACATGTACTCCCAATATTTTGAGCTCATCACACACGTTGAGTTGGGCGTCATTTATGAGGATAGCTCCATGTGAAGGCTGAACGGTACGTGACCTAGAAACCAACAAGCATTTAGATTTCGAAGTGTTCAGCATCATATTCCACCTCTCACACCACTTCAGGACGCTGCTGAGATCGTCGTTGACTGTTTGACGCACCTGTGGTCTGTCCGAAGGGGATGAAATTACAGCCATCAAGGTGATATCATCAGCATATCCATATACAGGGTTGCGTGTGGTTGTGTACAGGTCAGCGGTGTAAATGTTGAACAAAATAGGACCCAACACACTTCTTAATTAACAGCTTCCATAATTATGTCACTTCCATAATCATTGTGCTCTACCATCTTCGCGAGTCTGGGGCTGGAGATGACAGCAGTGGCGGCGTCAGGATTTTTCCAGTGGGGCCTGATGGTGAACTAGAGGAAAATATTCGAGGGCTTGGTTGAACATGAGGAACCACACTCGAAATGGTCATGGTCGTGATCTAGCGGAGGACTCAGGGGAGGCACATTTGTTAACCCTTCCTTGGCGTTGCCACTGGATGACAGTAACCTGATCAGTTTTTCCTCTCGCCTGTGTCTGCATGTAGGAGCTATGTCACGTATACGCTGTTGCTACCATTCTGAGTTGAGCAGAATATGGCCGAGTATAGCAGACATTCACGAGCGCATAGTTGAAGTAACACCATGATGAGTACCAGGATACCAGCATGTAGTTTATGCTTTTTTCTCCCGAGAGATTTTGCCAGAAGGAAATTTATTAAATTCTGTAATTAAAGTACTGACTTCGCCACCGAATGACTCAATTGCTCGAACATATTTTCCCATTCACGGACATGAATTGCGTTTCCGGAGTATCTTGTGTCAATATTCCCCACTGTGTTCGTCCACATCTCTTCACCCAGTTCTACTGGTTTGCTGTGTGCACGCCTATGCCCATAATTACGGCAGATGAGTTCAACGGGCAGTCAGGGAGTGCTGATGGGACGGTGGGACGGAGAGTACGCTGATGGAACTGCTCCATGGGCCTGGACCGGCAGCAGCGAAATCTTCAAGCAGTATTTCAACAGCCAGGGTCGGCCGGTACGCTACGGACAGTGCTGGGTTTTCTCGGCTCTGCTTGTGACCGGTCAGTGACCGGCGGCCAGGCAAGTAGTGTCTCAGGCTATATAAGTACCAAGGTACCAGTGCCTGGTTATCAGTGCCTTCTTGTATGTAAGTACCAGATTGTCTACACTCTATGGTAGCCAGGTACGAGCTCCAAATTACAACGTAGCAAATTTATCTACTAATTTCCTTCCTCCTCGAATAAGAATTTATCAATTAAATTTACATTTTATGAATTTGTCAATTTTATTGTGTTTGTTTTTTAACAAGGATTTGTACAGGTTATATTTCCACCTCACTCAATCTTTCAAATGGTCCTAACGCAATCGCTATGATCGCCCGTAAGCATTTTCTAATTCAAGTCATTCTTACAGTTATTTTCATTCATCAAAATGAGGCTAGCGATCCTTTATTTAAGCATATCAATCATGAAACTTTGAGTTCAGCTACTGATTGTTCATAGTACAGAAGGACAAAGAGTATATCCGGTTGTATATCAGATTAAAAGTTTGCCAGAGATCAAATGTTACAAAATCCGCTTATAAAAGTTTAAATGGCCGGATTCCATTGGTGTATTTGTGTCTGTGTATCAGCATGCCGTGCCTTGGGTCTGGCTTGTCGCAGTGTGACCAACTTCTTCTCGGCACACGATACAGACGGCACGCTGACCGTCGACCGTTTCTTTGACGAGACCGGCGAAGAGATCAAAGTAAGATTGACCTCCAATTGGAAAACTAGAACGCTCCTTACGTTACATGACATTGAACAAACGGGATAAAGCTATAGCATCGCAGCTATATATCGCGCATAGAAAGCTACATCATCTCAAGAGCTTGTTTAGATATATTTTTGGTTGTCAACGCTGGGATATTTTTTGGCAGTATTGGTATTATATTGTATCAATCAGGAATAGAAGAGCACCAGGATTAGAGGCGTATATTACTACAAAATTTAAGTTACACAAAATGGACAAATTAGCTTTAGTGATAAATATCACGATACTCGCTTACATCGACAAATATATGCAGAATAAATTCCTGCTGTTGTTCTAGGGCGGACCAGAAGGAGATTCACACGACTCCATCTGGAACTTTCACGTGTGGAACGAAGTGTGGATGTCACGCTCTGACTTGCCCTCGGGCTATGGTGGATGGCAAGTGGTAGACGCGACGCCACAGGAAATCAGTGACAGTAAGATTGTCTGCACCATCAAAAACGCCCCAGATCATTTCTTCAATTCAAACCAACAATGACTGTAACAGGAGCCAACCTAGGCGGGTTATTGCTTCTTACCCAGACCAGTGGTTCATAGTCGCTCTCTGTGTCTGTACCAATTTAGGTGTAAAACCTCGCACTTTCCTATGTCTAAAATCACTTTTAGGTAGCAAATTCAATCATAATTATTAATTTATAATTTATGATTATTAAATGAAATTAATCATTGTTCATATTATATAGATGTGTAATGACACTATAACCGTATCTAGAACATCTCGATAGCTGCAGCTGTATGAGTATAGCTTCAATGGATTCTTTGTTTCATATGACCAGCTCCGGTTCTTAACAGGGAAGTCTGAGAAAAAATATTTCACAGTTATCATCATACATGCCCTACTCCATATTGTGATTTGCGGTCATGTTTCTGTGTGCTCGAGTGAAGGTGGTCTTTACCAGTGCGGACCATGTCCCGTGATGGCTGTGAGGAGAGGAGAGGTGGGACTCGGTTTCGACACACCGTTTGTTTTTGCCGAAGTCAACGCCGACGTTGTTCACTGGATCAGGAACGCGGACAGCGAATGGGGATTCTCCAAGCTCTACTCCAAGACATCCCAGTGAGTGGAGGAGTTGTGATCTCTTGAAGTAATAGCTCTTGGAATTGCAAGAGCCATTAGTAACTCCGTCTGATCAAAACTACGCAGCAAATTACACGAAACCAGGGCATAAGCAAAGGAAAATCATGTGTAGAACAAATCTTACAATCTAGATCTCTAAGCTATCTTAGTGGTTTTATTAATCCAATTTCTTCACTATAATTGGCATAGATGCGTAGATTAAACCGAGAGAAATTAGATAGATTCATGGGCGTAAATCCTGGGGGTATGGGGGGTATGTATACCCCCCGACAAATTGACTGGGTGTATGAATATGCAATTATACCCCGCCGAGAATTCGGCTCATTGTTCCGCTCACTGCTCAGAGTTCAGTTCATTGGGTATATTATCATCAAAATCAGCATAGAAGACAAATGACAATAGGCCGAAAATGCAAGAAATTATAAATATGTGAAGAATTATATTACTCAATACAATTTTCATTGGGGTATGTGTGCTGTAATTGAATAGGCTGAAAATAGTTGAAGGTACCATACAATTGACCAACTGAGTCAACTTTGAACAATAATGCATGATGACTGTCATCTCCCCGAGCCTCGAAACAAATCTACGCCGATGGATAGATTAATATATTAATTAGTGATTAAACCGGTCCACCATTATTATTTCAGTGGAGATAGTAGTTTGATATACGGTGGAGGTTTTGGTAATGATTCAAAGCGTTTGTTTCACGTGTAAGCAATCAGATTTACTGGAAACTCTTCGAATATAAAAAGTCCAATTCCGTCCGTCTTTGGTTGCACTGCTGTTTTCTTATTTCTTGGGTTCACCTGGGTAATATCTTGGCTGGTTTTTAACTATCACTATGTTGGTCTCACCTGAGTGTTGTGTCAAATGTATGATTTCCTTGTGTTGTGTTGTTGTCTAATTAGTGTGGGCGGACTGATAGTCACACAGCAGACAGCCATAAACTCCATCTACGAAGACACCATCGAAGCGCAAGACATAACGCTGACTTACAAGGTGAGCCACGATTTAGCAGCCTCTAGACAAATAGGAATACTGTCTTTTGTAACAAACCAGATGCTATGACCTATTATAATTTCCAAGCTTAATCTTATTATTCCTCCTCAACGAACGTTGCCTGACTGGAAGCCTTCAGTGAATTCATCTGGGCACGTCGGTGGGTTGCTATATTTTCTTGTTTGGGAGAACATGGTCCTATTATATCTTTACTCGTGGTAGTGTTTGTTTGCTATTCTTCTCTACGAATCGCTTCTTAACACATGTGATTACGCTCATGCTTACAAACCAGGCCATATTCAATGGAATCATATCGTAAATCAGCCCTCGGAACGGTTTCTTCAATGTTTGGTGCATGTAACCGTTGTTGTTGTTGTTGTTGAGTGTGTGTGTGTGTGTGTGCGTGTGTGTGTGTGTGCGTGTGTGTGTGTGTGTGTGTGTGTCAGTATGCCGAAGGAAGCGAGATGGAGAGAGTGGCGATGATGAATGCGGTGAGGGCCACCAGGGAGGCTCACCGAGTCTTCGATTATCCCGACCGGCAGCAACAAGACGTGGTGCTGGAAATGGACGATGTGGAGTCGGTGATGATCGGACAACCCCTACCTGTCACCATCAAACTACAGGTGACTACAAACACAACACTCGCCTACCGCATAGCTGAGTATGGCAAAAACTCCTTTCTTGGCAAGCGCATAACTTTTGAATAATTGTTTGATTATATAAGCTAAAGGACAAACAAAATCTGTAATTTAAAACATTACCAAAGAATATACAAAGGTACAAAATAAGCGTGTTCGGTAAGATTCTGTATGATAGCATGTTCCCATCATACAAACTGACCCCATATCGAGGCAGAAAAAGGGTACGAGATACGAGGTCCTCAGGAAAACAGGTATCACCAGTGAGAAAACGCACTGGAATCGGAAATATATTATTTCGTATAATACTACCCAAAAAATCCAGCAACATATATGTGTCATATAAAATGATATATCAAATCTTGTAAAATAGTGTATGTCGCATAAGTTGAGCATTGAGTGGGCGTTGGAATAAGATGTGAGCGTTTGAATCACTGTTTTCCTGATAGAATTCCAGTAGAGAGACACGATCTGTCTTGGGACTGGTTCATGCCGACACCGTCTACTACAACGGAACCAAAGCACATACCATGCTGCACAGTACCTACAAGATCGAGCTTCAACCGTACCAAAGTAAGTACTTTTCAACGTGGTCTCTGTAAGCAAGCAACTTCTGGGAGAAAAGTTTTCGTTGAGGTCATAGGAAATAAACGCTTTCTATAATAATAATAATATAGTAACACTTGAAATAGTTCAAAATTACCAAATTAGAAAATGGCGGCCCATGTCATGTATATAGGTTCATGTTCAGATCCGGTCCATGCCATGTATGTAGCTTAAAGAAAGTTATTGTGAATAGTCTTCTCGTGGAGCTGTCATTGAATGTGTGAATTATCTCTGATCCACTTAAATTAAATAACTTTGGTGTTAAAATACACAGCGTATATCACACATATACGTGGGCTTATTCATGAATAGAGAAATTTAAATGTAACCATGTTTCATCCGTTCTCAATATTTTCACGAAACTACAGGAAAGATCTTGCGGATTCAAATTGAGCCAAGCGACTACCTGGACAAGCTGGTTGAGTATTGTCTGGCCAAAGTGTACACGATGGCCACTGTAAGCGAGACAGGACAGACCTGCAGACAGGAGGACGATTTCCAGGTGGATAAGCCCCAGCTGAGCATCAAGGTAATTGCGCTACTGCAACTAGCTTGCAACATGTTCAATCACATCATTCTTAACATTCTATCCAGCAACTTTTTAGGTAGGTAATTGTCAAATACATAGAAAAAATTGATGATAACTGTGGAAGCAAACAAAAAATCAATATATATTGCAGACAGGCGCGCGTGGGCATCACTGCCCCACGCGCGCCTACAAGACGTCACGCCACAACCGCACCACGAACAAGACTCTCCGCTCACACCGTGACACACGGGAGCACACACACAACACACGCGCACAGGCCTAACGCCCACCGCCACAACCAATCAGCGGCGAGCCGGTCAATCGCTCGCCGCCGCGGGGCATGAACACTTCACTAAACGCATACACACACACCGAAACAACTACACACACTCGCTCACACACTCTCGCACGCCATACACAATTAAACCATACACGATCACACAATAAGACGCTGACAGACTCGAACACAATCTCACACACACACTCTTTCACTGCACATAATCGCACTACAAGAACATAATAAATTTTGAATATTTTCATCCGACAAGCATTTCGTTAACGTACTATACACAGTATGTTGTGTGTTGAAGCCAATGAAACTTGAAAGAAACTTCGATATACTTGTAATGCGGAACAGTATGTCAATGGTGGATGAGTACTGCGGTATAGTATGTTCATTTCACCGAACATTGTGAGATGCGGTACAGTATGCGTGTGTTGATTCGTGTATTGTGGCGCAGTATGCTCAATAGACTCTGTGTAGTGCGATACAAAATGTAACACGTACGATGAATTAATTGTGCAGCGAATATTAATATAACAAATACTTTATGTCGCTTACAATCTTGATCCCTCAGATAAATCCTAATAATTCCTTCCATTACATTAAGATAACCTATGTCCTGAATCTTTTTTCACAAAATATGTCAAATTAGATCATAAAACAACTTAAAATGATTAAAAATAACTCTATAATATCATATATATCTATATATATAAAAGAGATCCTCTGTCTGTCTGTGTGTTTGTCTGTCCCACCCTCATTGGTCACATTTTCAGCAAGCTGCTACTCGGTAACCACTTAATGTACCCGCCAACAATTTATACCATTACGCTGGAAATTTTCTTGTCTACACGATAGGATAAAGTTAAAATTTTAAAAATGAAACCAAAAAAAGTTGTCGCGGTGAAAAGACAAAATGAACCCTGAAAAATGCGAAAATTTTGGTCAATATTCCTACATCTACTCCTCATAAACCAGAAATGGTACAGTAATACAGATTATACCACTGTGTAGAGAATTTTCTGTTCTACAAGATAGGTTATAATTCATATCCAAAATGGAACATAAAAGATGTAAACATGACAAAATTTCAATCTATATTCAAAATTATATTTAAACTCCACGCGTCCGATTTTCTATACTTTTTTCTCTATTTATCAAAAACTAATTATCACACATCTAAATAAATAATACCATCATGCTGGGAATTTTGTTTGCTACAACACGGTATAATTTTGTATTTTCCAAAGTGTATTAAAAAAAAGTTACGGCGGTGTGAAGTGTAAATGACAAAGTCAAAAAGGCCTAATTATCGCACAAAAACGTGAATATTTTGGTAAATATTCCGCTATCTATTCCTCATAAACCAGCAATGGTACAGCTATAAAAATTATACTATTGTGTAGATAATTTTGTGTTCTACAAGAAAAGTTATAATTTATACCCACAAATGATACAAAAAATGTGTAAAATTGGCAAAATTGTCAAATACATCCAAAATTACACTTGATCACCGGGCGCCTAAATTAATTCATTTTTCTACCTATTTCTCAGGAACTATTTGTCACACATTAAAATAAATTATATCATCGTGCTGGAAATTGTCTTTTTAAAAATGCGGTATAATTTTTAATTTTCCAAAGTGTATCTGAAGGAAGTTACGGCGGTGTAAAGTCAAAAGGACATGTTGCCAATTTGACAGCTATTATGCGCACTTGCGATTACACAGGAATATACTACTGTGTAGAGAATTTTGTGTTCTACGAGAAAAGGTGTAATTTATACCCACAAATGATACAAAAAACGTGTAAAATTGGCAAAATTCTCAAATACATCCAAAATTACACTTGAACACCGGGTGACTACAATTTATTCATTTTTATACCCATTTCTCAGGAACTGTTTGTCACACCTTAAAATTAATTATACCATCGTGCTAGAAATTTTGTTTCCTACAGTACGGTATAATTATTAATTTTCCAAAGTGTATCTGAACGAAGTTACGACGGTGTAAAGTCAAAATGTCATGTTGCCAATTTGACAGCTATTATGCGTACTTGCGATTACACATGAATATACACTGATTTAATTTCACTCAAGTCCAATCACAATTTACGCGCTTGCGATTACACAGGAATATACTACTGTGTAGAGAATTTTGTGTTCTACAAGATAAGCTATAATTTATACCCACAAATGTTACAAAAAACGTGGAAAATTGGCAAAATTCTAAAATACATCCAAAATTACACTTGAACACCGGGCGACTAAAATTAATTCTTTTTTGTACTATTTCTCAGTAACTATTTGTAACACATACAAATAAATTATACCATCGTGCTAGAAATCTTATTTTCTACAATACGATATAATTTGTAATTTTCCAAAGTGTATCTGAAGGAAGTTACGGCGGTGTAAAGTTAAAAGCACATATTACCAATTTTACAGCTATTATGCGCACTTGTGATTACACAGGAATATACACCGATTAAATTTCACTGAAGCCCAATCACAATTAAGAATGCATCATATTAGCTCCAAGCATGAATGGTGTGGTTTTATTGGGTACAGTTTAATAAATGCTACACTATACTGAATAGAAAGGCTTTATTGTCCTCAATATTTACACATGAATTGTTCCGCCCGACGGGCGGGTAAAATACTACTGGGAACAAAGTTAACTACTGAATTTTACTGTATAATTTAATTGGTTTAATTTCAAATTGCATAAGCTTAACTTGCATAAGGATATGGGTTGTAATATCATGCAATGCCAACCATATGAATATGCTGTTTTAGCGGTCGCATAAATCTGGAATTATAGAGATGACAGAAAGTTTCATTGTTTTGATAGTGTTACACTTCTGAATTACTACACACGAAGGACGGGTGTGAATTTGAGCCGTGTTGAGGGAAAAACATTGTCAATAATTAAAACAAGAATTTACAAATTTGACTTTTTCTGTTGGTCGTTTTTCATCAATTTTCTTTGTGTTTGTTTCGTGTTTGAATTATTCCGCACGACGGGCGGCTTTAAATATGAGGCGGGTTGTGGAAAAACATGTTTTCTAAATTGAAACATAAATTTCACATTTAGACTTTTATATTGGCTAAAACGTTCCTATGGGTTTGTTTTTCTTTTTCAATTTTCACTAAATTTTTTATGAATTGAATATTAATTATATTTTATGAGCTGTTCCGCACGACGGGCGGGCTTAAATGTATCTATAAAGAGTGGGCTTAAATGATAGCAAGGTATATGATATTTTGCTAGCAGTAAATATACGGTACAATACGGTATACAATACGGTATAATTTGTAATTTTCCAAAGTGTATCTGAAGGGAGTTACGGCGGTGTAAAGTCAAAAGGACATATTGCCAATTTGACAGCTATTATGCGCACTTGCGATTACACAGGAATATACTACTGTGTAGATAATTTGTGTGTAGTGTAGACAGACTATTTCTCAGGAACTATATATATATATATATATATATATAAAAGAGATCCTCTGTCTGTCTGTCTGTCTGTCTGTGTGTCCCACCCTCCTTGGTCCATTTTCTATCAGCTACTTCTCGGCCACCATTTGGTGTATCTGCTAACAATTTATACCATCACGTTGGAAATTTTCATTCATTCATTCATTTCAAACATTCAATTTTACCGTGTGGAATGAATTCATATACAAAACTCACGGGCTGGACTTCAAGATCCAGACTCACTAATGTAAATGTGACTTAAATGGTGTATAATTATATCACATTATGCAACAAATGTGAAATTAGCTGCCTTACAGTTTGGTTCCGATACTATATTGGCGGGTTGAGAGGAGAGTATCGGTTGGCCGCGTGTTTGGGACCCCTGGGGTAGATAATCTCAGTCTTCTGATTACAAATTATGATCGAATCAGTATATTTTGTGATCACAAACTAATAAGTTCAATCACCTCAGACTAGGCTGAGTGCGGTCAAGATTGAATGGTTGGGTTGGGTTGGTAGGTTTGACTCAGGTTATATTGGGCTCTAATGATAGCGGAACATAAATAAATTTTAGCAATTAATATTATAGCGGTAAAAGTAAAATAGTACTTAAGCAAATGATGTTGGGGAATGATGTTAAGTAATAAATATAGTCATCATCTTTCATTGTTTTTTTCGTGTTTGTGTTCTGAATTATACCACACGACGGGCAGATTTATATATCAGGCGGGTTGAGGGATAATATTTGTCAAAATATTAACGAAAATATTCACATTTAGACTTTTCTATTGGTTAAGATATTTATAGGTTACATTTTTTGCTTTTCAATTTGTATTCATTATATTTTATGGATTTAATATGAATTTTGTTGTATGAATTGTTCCGCACGACGGGCGGGCTTAAAAAAAAGTGTTTACATTTTTTAGTTAATATTTTCAAATGGTTCATTTAAAAAAAGGTAATTTTTTTAACAAATATAAATGCTCCGCGGGCAGCAGCTATAGACAATAGAACGTTCGATTTCCCCTGTAGAATTAATCCATACACAAGACCAATGGATTTGATTTCAAGATCCAGAACGAATCGTGTTCGAGTTCTGAATTATTCAGCACGACGGGCGGGTGTGAAAATGACTAAGGCGGACTGAGGGGAAATATTTTGTCGAAATAAAAATAATTAAACTTATAATTTTCAATTGATTAATATTTTCATGAGTGTCCCCTATTTCATTTTTAATTTTCCATATTTTTTATGAATTGAATATGAATTTCATGTTATGAATTACTCCGCACAACGGGCGGGTTTTAATGCTAGTAATATAATATATAGCTCTATGTATAATATAATACAATTTCACACAAGAAATGTCGTATAAAAATAAGCAATGCTTCTAAAGAAATAATATACGCAAAATAAATATTTTGAATCCACTTCAATCCAGTGAAAAAGAATTATTTTCAAGCCAGCTCGCATTTCAGTGTAATTTCCTAATTTTTCCAATGCAAGTGTATAACCAGCAAAACATACGTGTTTTGCATTGCAATTTAATTATTCAATACTTATAAGAATATGAACAGTAATAAATGAATACAAGCTTTTAACTTGTCAACATGTTTTTGCAATTCTTAAAAGTGACTGAAATAAACATATTTTCGCAAACTTACCCGACCAATGCATCGCGATACGAGCGGTTGTACATCAATTTCTCACTGAACAACCCGCTTGTCGTCAGCTTAACCGATATTGTGGTGAGATACGAAATCAACGGTCTCATTGAACCGGAGACGATCAGACTGCGAGGGTGAGGGTCCAACTCAGCCACAAAACAGTGCTAGTACAAATGAGTATCAGTAGACCATGCACTATGCTTCCATCAGGCAACTACACCACACTAAACACATGCACTCACACACACACACACACACACACACACACACTTTTACACCAGTGAATTTGACCTAATCAAGCTAGCCAGTGGTATTCAACCTATCACATGTCACAGCAACAGCACAGGTCAACACAAAGGTCAAGTCCAAACCGATCGTTGCGACTGGAACACGTGCACACACTGACTCAATCGTACGCATACATACACAGTGTACACATACACCCGCAGAAAGAGAAGCAAATATGTGAGTGGGAAAGAAGTTACTGCTCGCACCTTCACCAATATATACTTATAAAAGTTTTATGTTTATGACATTTTACAATTTCCTATGCTAAATCGTTTATGAAATTTAACCAGCTCCAGTGTAGCTTTTTTATATTGCTGTGAAATAATTTACTAATATATTCACATATCCATAGAGAAACGAATTAAACAATAATTCTTCAAATAAATTCTATGGATAATTGATTCCATGAATTATTGTATTTTTGTGTTTTTATCAGATCTGTTCCGCCGTTGGGCCAGATGAACTTCAATACGCGAATACAACTCAGTCAGGCGGGCAAATTTCGCCTCGTGGCAACTTTCGAATGTCGCCAATTGTTTGACATTGAAAAAGCAATATCGATATATATTGACAAATAAATCTAAAATGCATTCATTCAACAAAGTCGGAGCAATGTGAAACACAACTGAATTGAAGACCACTTGAATGAAACATTTCAACATCCTGTACGAGATTCCTGTACCTAAATGTGCCTGTTCCAGAATTGAATGTGTATTTGAATGTTGAATGAGAGATGTCAGATTAGACTGTTTGAATGGATTGATATGTGTGTGCATGTGTGTGTGTGTTGACCTCATGTTCCTGTACTGATGTAGAATTATTTGATTTAAGCTTGGATGAACCACACTGAACCAGTACCACATTGCACGCAAAGAATATTGCCTCTTATCAAGAAGCATCGCAATAAAGCCTATGTATATCCAAACAATATGTATCTCTTCACGTCAGCGCCAGCCGTGCAGTTAGTGCATTGTTCGTGATTCTCATCTTCTCATTCCTCTCTTTTCACCTCGGGTTGGCTCAGCTTGCACGTTGGTGAACGAACACACAGGCTGGTCGACAATCCGGCCGAAAGCTGCTTCTGGAAACTTGGTTGGAAGCAAGGAATCCATTGCTTACTGCGCTCTCCTCGTGAGTGTAGTGGTTCTTGGAAAGAACAGGAGTGACCAGTTGAACCACTCCATGCACTCACGCTTCTCGTTTTAAGATTTTACACGAGATTTTACTAAAACCTGATTTATATGAGAGCATAGCATATTGGTGTGGCGACGTCTGCTTCAAAACGCAAGCACATCATGTAACACGCAGCTCGCAATGTATTATCCTGAATGTACGATGGACGCACCATGAACCAATATGTTCTGTAGCTGTGTAACAATATCAAGACTGCAGTAAGAATTTAGCAAAATACAACATCAACAATTACAACAACAATTGAGAAACAAATAAAAACAATTCCAAACCACTCAACGGAGGAGTAAACATTTTCAGCTCAGAAAAAAAACGATTTGATATAACCAGAGAACCTACCTAGGCATAATGGACAGGAAAACTTGGCGTATATTATTCTGTGCTTGAAACATTGTTGTGATTTCATGCATGCAAGCGTTTCTACACATAACGGCTGTATGTACAGGCATATACGTACACATCATTTGTTCCATTTGCAACAAGCATATAGAATATAATGATCCCAGATCACAAATATGGCACAATTAAGGTGCTAATATTGAACATTTTCATTGTCATCATCATTTGATATTGTCAATGAAAATTTAC
Source organism: Sacculina carcini (assembly GCA_916048095.2). Lineage (NCBI taxonomy): Eukaryota > Metazoa > Arthropoda > Thecostraca > Sacculinidae > Sacculina > Sacculina carcini. The sequence goes on from OU696585.1 coordinate 315,489, forward strand.
AACAACAAACATATATCCAGTTAGCAAAGATAAACGAAAGCAAGCGCACACACAAAACAACTAACAAATTTTGAAACACAACAATTTTTGTCAAAATAATACATTATTTGTCAATATTCCAAGTTTGCTACATGAGATAATTCTAACTACACATTCAATTTTTGTACGAAACATCAAAATTAGATTGAAAAAAGTTGAGCTGCACAAAGTGAGGTAATAACAGCATTGTACAATAACATTGTACAATAACATTATACAATAACACCATTCACGAATGTAAATAAATATTCACAGTTTGCTATGCGTCTTGAACATAAAATAAGTTCAGCATAAATATAATACAAAATTAAGCATAATTATAGTCGAGTCAACACCAAACTGCCCAAATGTTGAATGGACTGAATACAAGAGAAATTTACAAGTTCAGTTTACACGCGCACACAAGAGGACTGACATAGCAAATAGGCATACACACACGACCAATTTTTGAACATCAACCTCAAAATATCCAGATATAACATGTTTTCAGTTTACAAAAGTGCAAAACTTCAGGGCAGAATCCCCCTCTTCAGGTTGTGGATTTCTGCGCAAACAAAAACATCACATCGTGTGAAATATTCATGTTAATTTACCAACAGGCAAATTTGAATAGTTGCTTTAAAATTTTCCAAGATATCCCAAAAACAAATCGGGTGCGAATATTTAGATTTTCCTAAACTCAAATATCCATTAGCTTGAAAATCACTAGAATTTCGTGCACGAAGTTTATAAAAAATAAAATTCAAACATTAACCAGGATATGAGTGCCTTCATTTTGAACTTATGAAGCGGGTATGAGCAAAACTTATCCTGGATTGAAACCAATATAAATTGTATTTGTGTGTCGATTGGGCTTATGAGTGTGTGTGTGTGTGTGTGTGTTGGGGTGAGCTTTTTACAATAAGCTCTCCCCAACACTACGTTCTATCAATTCTATCACTGTTTTAAAAAAACACCTGAAGAAATTTTTCATGGTGAAATCGTATTATACTCTAGAGAACATTGTCTATATTAGTAATGATTATAAGATGTAAATTATCTCTTTTTTTCTTTACCTTTAACTTTCTGTGTGTGTTTCTGTGTGTATGTGTGTGTGTGTGTGTGTGTGTTTGTGAGTGTGTGCATTATATGTGTGTGTTTGTGTGTTTGTGCATTGTGTGTGTGTGTGTGTGTGTTTGTGTGTGTGCATTGTGTGTGTGTGTTTGTGTGTGTGCATTGTGTGTGTGTGTGTGTGTGTGTGTGTATATGTGTGTGTTTGTGTGTGTGTGTGTATGTGTGTGTGTGTGTTGTGTGTGTGTGTGTGTGTGCATTGTGTGTGTTTGTGTGTGTGTGCATTGTGTGTGTGTGTGTGTGTGTGTGTTGTGTATGTGTGTATGTGCGTTGTGTGTGTGTGTGTGTGTGTATGTTGTGTGTGTGTATGCGTTGTGTATGTGTGTGTGTGTGTGTGTGTTTGTGTGTGCATTGAAACTTCCTAGCCGTCGTAAGAAAATAAAACAGATGTGTTCACCCAGTATTACTCACTAATTCTAACATTTTATCATCAACCATTCACCACTAACAACAGGGGGTTAATATTCAATGTATCACAAACGGCAAAGCTGGTGTTTGGGGAAAATAAATAAGGCGAACTGAGGGTTAGATACTTAAGCAATGGTTCTTAACCTAATTGCAAGTAGTGAACCCCACATGTTCCACATATGCATTCATCGAAGTATTATGAGAAAAATCACAAATCACTTACGATCAAGACAGTCACACAAGTAGGCTACTACTGAGTGGACCGAGTTGCTTGCAGCACAGATATCAAGACCAAGTGATGAGGCGTGGTTAGCTGCAGCCAATGATTGTCAAGAAGAGCTTGACATCACGACTGATACGATAGAGTGAACCTAACCGTGGAACCCCTGAAGCTGACTCACCAATCCCCTGGGGTTCGATCAAGCTCAGATTAGATACCACTGAGTTAATATTAATCTGGATCATGCTGGCATCTCACCTGAGTTTTGTTCACGATCACTACTGGCGCCCCCTGTAGGTCATTTTCTCGACGCACACACACGGAAACCAGCTGAACAGCTGGCGGAGCGGTCTGGCCGACTGCTCGGCTCATCGTCTGATAACAGCTGCTGCGCTGACAAAGCTCGGCAGCAACGAACACGGCGCAGCCAGTCAGAATTAGCAGACTGAACACACAAAATGTCCAGCGGTAGCCGATCTCGGTAACCAGGAACCCGCTGACGTACGCTCCCAGAGCGGGCGCTGCGCACACACACACACACACACACACGCACACACACACACACACACACGCACACACACACGCACACACACGCACACACACACACACACACAGCAGCCACCAAACGTTTGGCCGCATGAGAATTGATATCATACATTTACATGTAAATTGATCCTAACATGGAAGACCCTGGCCTTCAACATCACGGGCTAACTATAAATATTTTTGCATGAGTAAGAGCAAACTCAATGTTAACTTCTACCAATATACTTGACAGAATTAACGGTACTTGGATTAATTACACGCACACACACTCCAATCAGCAGACACTGGGATGCGGCCCTGCATCAGTGCTTCATTTGACTGCAGGTGCTGATAAAAGCATTAGCACATGCGTTCAATTAGAACCTGCCTTAGAGTTAGCACCTCAATGAAGACCAATACAACTCGCATACAGTGGCATTCAATTGAGCGGATATGACGATGTAGTCAGGTAGCTCTGAAACGTTTGCACCAATATTGTCCAAATATTGTCTCAATGTTTTGCAGCGGAGATGAGAACCTAGCGAGCAGTATTGAGTCGCAGAAAGAGAAAATTGTAATCTGCAAAACAGCTTTGGAATGTGAGTTTGAATCCCTTGTAGCATCAAGGTATCGTGCCGTCGGTTCTCACATATTCCGAAGAGCACGGTGCCCATAATGCCTCGAGCAGTGGCCATCATGTTCTCGGGCACGAGACTGATTGCGGTGAGCATGAGAGCGGGCACTAGCAGCCCCCCTGTCATACCGTCGAGCGCCTCGAGACCCAGCACTGCCCAGCCTGACGACAAAAACTGCAGCCCTGCGTTCAACAAGCGGTCAACATCAGGCTACGTGATAACTTCCGCTTTTGCATGGCATAGCTCGAAATTCATTACGACTCTGTACCCGGCTGTGATGTTAAGCTACACGTAATCCGTAGCTGTATAGTGCTGTAAACACTGCACACAAGAAACGATATACGAAGAACATCACACCATCACATCTACACAAGGACAGATAATTTGCGACCTGTGATACACAAGAAAACTGAACTTCTAACGCACACACAAACACACACATACGCGCTTCTGCAGACTCACACACTTACATGCATTCGCGAACAACATACCCAAACATACATACAGAGGCTAATACGCAAACGGCATTGATGAGTCAAACGCAATATCAACATTACACAATAATAAGTTATTATTGAATCGCGCGACAATGATGGTGTTGTTGTTCTGTTATTAATGATAACAGATGCAAAATTAAAAAGCACACACTCCTCTAAATCCTATTAAATGCTTATTTTCTGCCCAAATTGTATATTTTTTATATTTGGAAGCCATATAAGGGATGTGATATGTCAAAGCGATATTATACTATCGCTTATTTACTTAATTTATCATCGTTGTTGCATATTGGCTACTATTGTGCATTGTGAATGTTTGTGAGAAGTTTGTGAAGTTTTGTGAGTGTTTGCGATTACGTTTCAACTGATTTCATTTATAGTTCGGGTAGAGGGATAGGACAGGAGACAGCTTTAATCCATTAATCCAAGGGGGGTGCCAACCCTGTTAGATTATCGCTCCCCCTTGGTGTGGCAGTACAGGGATGGAAGAAACAGAGGGTTCCACTTTTAGTCGCCTCTCACGACACGCAGCGGGTACGGCGGCAGTATTCTTATCCCCTGACCGCAGGGTGGGCAAGACTTCACTTCACTGATTTCATTGAGACAAGACTTAACTGATTTCATTGAGAAAGTGTGCTTTTATTTCATTGATAAATTGTGCTTTTATTTCATTGAGAAAGTGTGCTTATATTTCATTGATAAATTGTGCTTTTATTTCATTGAGAAAGTGTGCTTATATTTTCCAATGTTTTCTATTATTCTTCTCTTGAAGATTATTTGTGCATTTGAATAACAGTCCCGCGAGTGCAAGAACACACACACGTAGAGCAGAAATACGCACCAAAATAGCGCGCACTTGCAATCAACATGGCAATAACAGTGAAGAAGACGCGTCTGCTGTTGGAAGACAACAATCCTACGAAGATGAGCAGAAACAACAACTCCGACACGCTGCCTATACTGATAGTCGAGGAGATGAGCGTTGTGCCGAAGCCCAGACTCTCCAGGTAGGCGTATATGTGCGTTTCCAGGCAGCCGGTGGAGACTCCTGTCAGAGGTGGAATATGTAGCCGCATTACCAGGTAGAACGTCATCAAATAAAGGCCAACAATGTCAGGAAATTTCATGAGTTGGTCCAACGAAAAAAATGGTCAATGTGGTCTTGGTCCTTATTGGTCCGTGGTTGTTTTCTTTGGTTCCTCACTTCTTAATGAGCCAACTCATCATTTTTCACAGCAATGCATTGTGTCGAGGTTGGAGTGATATGACAACCATCATACATTAATGTTCAAGGATGACACAGTTTTCAACTGCATGGAATACAATAATAACACTGCACGTCAACGATAAGTACCGTAAATGCTCTATTTATCCGACAGGCTGTAATAATCCGGCAGGCTCAAATAATCCGACACTTCCTGGAAAGGCTAATTGAAACGGCAACCACGATTCAGTTATATTTCAGCAACAGTTTATTTAGCAATGGGCGATTACTACACAGAACAACACACTGTGAAGATACGCGTCTTCTCTCGACCCTGTTATCAGTGCACTATTTTTGTTGCAGTTTTTGCGCAATCCTACCGTGCGGAGTGACCAAAAATAATCCGACAGGCTCTAATAATCCGGCAGGGTCTTATAATCCGGCACCATACGCAGGGGGGCGAAAAATAATCCGGCATGTCGGATAAAAAGAGCATTTACGGTATATTGCAAATAATCGCATGTACACACTAGTCGTTTGGTACTTTTTGCAATGCTGATTTTTATGAGAATACACACGATGAACTGAACTCGCGAAACTGAACTTAACACGATTAATTCGCGGGGGGTATGATCGTATATTCACACCACCAGCCGAATTGTTGGCGGTATATACACACCCCCATACTCCCCAGGATCTACGCCCATGCGCTGAACAATCCAATAAATCCAGTTGTTGCACCAGAACCAATATCAGCAAGTCACTAGAAGCGAAAATATACAGATTCGAATTGAGAAAAACACACATTTCTATCACACATTTCACACATTTACCTTTCTATCCGACCTTTAATTGCACACTTGACATCCAGTCATTCTTCACCAGTCACAGTCACAGTCACACGCACACACACACAGCTCACGTACACACAATGCCACACAAAGCACACACACATACAAACATACTATCAGACTATAACCCGGATTAAGTTCGTCTTGTTTTGCAGCCTAGCAAGAGATTACCAGGAATTAGCAGCAGTTCATCTGACACTGGCGCGCATAACACTTATCCGTCCACTGACAATCCCTCGACTAACAAGTCGGCACAAAGAAATCAAGGCAGTCAATAGGTACACGCAGTGGCGGCCACAAGGTCAAGGCAGAGACCGGGGGCTTCAGCCCTCTCTGAGCCCCCTCCGACCGAAAAAATCTGACCATGAGCATTTCGAGTGTAGTTGCTCATGTTTTGTAGAGTGACCGTACGTCCTGTTTTCCCGGACATGTCCTCTTTTTGGGGGCTGTCCGCCTGTCCGGGATTATTTAGTGAAATTATTGAAATTTAAGGGATTTATGCAGTTTGAGTAATTTAGTTCGATATGGCCCATCTGCGAATGTATACTGTTTCAGTCGGCGCCTTGAAAACGCCAATCACATTTGCCCTATGAAAAAGGCATATTTTCAATAAAAATGTGATTTTTCAATGAGTCCTCTTTTCAGAGGTTCGGAATATGGTCACTGTGTTGCGCCAAGCCTTGCATCCTTTTCCTCAGTCCCAACGGAAAAATCCTGGCGTCGTCATTGGTTACACGTAAGCGTTGTGAAACACGGTACCGACATCCATCTTGTCTTCTGTACGTACTCAAAGCCATTTCTCACGATCGAATCTATACATACATGCTACAGCGTAGCACAAACCCAGTCGCCCTCAACTGAAAAGATTACCATCTGTCGCAGAGGCAGCGTAATAAGTTCCAGACCCACAACCTGTTGGGATGTTTAAACTTGTTTTGTAATAGACAACACTGGCTTGAAATTCCGGTAACATAAACATTGTCGACGTGTTTATAAAAAAAACATTCAGATCGTAAAGTTTTTGCCTCTGTTTTCGTTTGTAACAGCAAAAATTGGCAAAAATGCTAAAATTAGTTTGAAATAATCCATAGCTAGAATTTTCTGGTAAGAACACTGGAAGACACGGTGGATATTGTCGTTTGATTTACATGCCCACACTAGCACTAATTAGCCTCTCTGAATAAGGTCTTCTTGTACGTGATAGTGTACAACAGTGGTCGGTAACCTGTCATTAATTCCCCACTGACGAGAAATGAACATGTCATGTGGTCAAGTGGGAAAGTAAAGATCGGACAGAAGGGAAAATGGGTGTTTTCATCCATCTGAATTCGTCAATTTCATTTCACTCGTTTTCCTGACATTTGATTAGGTGGAACAAGTGTATTTACTGAATTTCTCGCCGCTTTGGTAGAAATGAACAAGAGTTGGCTCATTGAGAAGTGGAGATTGAGCGAGAAAGAGAGAGAGAGAGGAGGTGAAACACCGCTGTTGTAAACAAATAGGCTGAAAAACGTCAGCCAGACACACCAGGACAACACATGTTTAAAATAAATTCCAATAAGGTAAGAGTTCAATTAAACATCTAGGATTACACGAAGTGCAGCCGTGTGTATGTGTGTGTGTGTGTGTGTGTGTGCGTGTGTCGAGTGTGCACCTATAACCACTGGCACGGGAAGAATGGCGAGAAAGCGTACACTGGACAGCAGGCGCCATGTGTCCCTCAGCAGATTTTTGGACACATTGCCCGTGAAGCCAGTGTCCACAAAGCACAGCAAAAGAAGACTGCAGGCTCTTAAAACTGGCAGCGCCAAGAATGCCAATCTGGAAGCAAGTATTATATGCCTGTTTATAACATTGTTTCCTTAAATATATTTTCCTTAAGCTTACTTCCCAACCTTCCTCAACCTCTCATCTCATATGATATCACTTAAAAACGACATCATTTTCGAGTTTATGTCTATATTAACACATATTGATTCACAATGCTTTATTTATAATAAACATTTCAATTATATCAACGCAATATTTAAAAATATTACCTAAATAAATTGATAAGCAAGCTTGAAAATGTCCACGTTGTTGTACTCAATATAATTATGGGAGGAAGTTGGATAACTTTGAGTATCGTGAAAATACTGAAAAATTTGAGTATAGTGAAAATACTGAATACTTTGAGTATCGTGAAAATACTGAATACTTTGAGTATAGTGAAAATACTGAATACTTTGAGTATAGTGAAAATACTGAATAATTTGATTACAGTGAAAATACTGAATAATTTGAGTATAGTGAAAATACTGAATAGAATCTCACTGATCATCAATAAAGCTATACATTTACCATACTACGATATTCCACGATTGATGACAATAAATGTAAAGGTTGATTTACAATAAATTACAAAATCAACAAATAAATTAAATATTAACTGAAATTAAATCATATACTAAATTAAAAATACGAAATACATTTAGATTTATTAAACTTTATATAGTACTATTAGTATAATATAATTACCTTTGATAATATTTTAATTATTATATCTTGATAAATCTAGAAAACAAAATATTACATTACATATGTATATTAAACACCTCCCTCAGCTAAACACGTGATGCAATAAGTAAAATATACAAAGCTGCATTAATTGAGGCCAATATTAACAGTGATGTGCTGATTAGCGTTTACTTGTGATCACTTTACTTTACTAGTTTACTTGTGATTTGTGATTTAGGGTGCACCCGCCTTTGGGACAGTGACGGCACCAGAATTTTAAGGTGGGACTGGGGGCTAAGGAAAAAGATGCCAGAGGGGGAGGTGAAGAAGGGCTGAAAAAGATGGGGGCTTGGCGAAATATGACGAAACACACTCGAAATGTTCATGATCAGGATTTGTTCGAGGGTTCAAGGAGGATGGGCAGGTTGGTACATTTTTGCGGAGGTTTCAGCCCTCCAATCTTCACTTGGCGCCGCCACTGCTGGTCCGCTTTTAGCTTGCCTGTAGTCTTTTTGCACAACATCCGCCACTGAACTAGCAAGGGCGGCGCTGGCCTCAGTGAGAGCGGTGGTAGCACTGGTCACGGAGGTGGTGTTGGAGAGGGCTTGCGAGCGCATTTCCACCAGTTTGCCGACGAGCGGTGCGAATGTGAGCGCCGCCAGAGTACCCCATACTCGCTGCAAGCCATAGTTTGCCCGACTGACTTGACAATGCGACAAAGTAACGGCGTCTAGCAGAGTGAACGAGGAGGACAGGCCCACCCCGTATATCACGCGCAACACCGCATACACCCCCACTGTGCTGTCCTGCGGGGAGCAGCTAGGTCGACGGGCCAACGGCAGCAGAAGAACTGATGCGCCACCAATCGCCTCCAGCACGAACATTAGCGCCACCAGTGTCTACAATGAGCGCACAGGAGTCAATAAAATATAATTATACAAATAAAATAAACTAAAATAAAACATAAATGAGAATACACTAAAATTAACACAAACACACACACACACACAAACTAAGACAACAACAAATATAAACAAGCGCGAACAGTGTCTTCAATGAGCGTGTGGGGTTGAGTATTCAAATAAAACTAACGCATAACATAAACAGACAAACACAGGTTATAGCAAGATATTTCGCACGAATTTTGCCATTAATTCCATTTTGCCATTAATTCCATTCTCAAAATTTCTACCAAAAGAGCAGAATTTCCAATCTGCCTAACATGCAGATAATGTCTTTTCAGGGCATGAGCTATATAATGCATATTACTATATATTTGTAATGCAAATTATAATACCTGTTGAATTATTACGACTTTAAGAGTTCATCTAAATATATATTAGTTCCTGCATAACTTCTAGACATGTGACTTCGTGGAACGAATCTGATTATATATTTCTCTCTCTTTCTGTGTGTGTGTGTGTGTGTGTTGAGGAGACCTTAGTCTTGCCGACTTTATTGTTGACCAGACCGACCAAGAAAGGACTTACTGCTCCTGCTAAACGAGAGGCAGACTGTACCTGCCCTCCACAAATACGCACACCCACCCACACACACACACACACAAGCATATGCACACTTATAGGCGTGATGACAGCTAGTGTATTGATAAGTGAAAGGTGTCGCTACGGCAAGGTATAATTGAGCTTGAAATGTCCGGAAATTATTTTGATGATTGACGCAGAATGTATGGAGAGCCGCGTGATACAATGGTAGAATTGCAATTACAATAAATTACGATATCACTCACCTGACTCAACTGCTTCTTGTTCAGACCCACATTGGCCATATGTTGTGAAGTATATGGCCAAATTGCTACTATTCCTGGGCGCGCACACACAAACACACAGTGTCGTATTGTATGGGTTTCTCGAATATCGACCCGCATAGGCTGTCAAAGCTCAAAGGCGAGATTACACACGCCGGAATGAGCTTACGAAAACGTAAACACGCCTCAAGATGGCAACCCGCTAGAGAGGCAGATATTACGCAAATTCGGACGATGACAAATGACCTAGCCATGACATTGAAACAAATAATTCGAAGTCGTATTGTTATAATATCACGATTATTTTTGTTATAATATTATTGTAATGTCGGGGTTCGGCTAGAAGCGTACAGTGAGCTACATGTTACATGATACTTGATACACTTACATGATACGTGATACACCTACATGATTCGAGGAATGCTGAGTGTACGGTTACATGAGACGAGTGAATGCTGAGCGTGCACGGGTTGTTATCGCGTACGGTATGGTGTTGGCCTTGGTGTTAGAGGTTGGGGTATTCTACGTTGTGAGTTCGTACTGATAACTTGTGTAAATATATCGTGCGTGCGTGCAGACACTACAATTTGTCGACGAGGATCCCGCGGTCTGCAAAATGAATTTTGAAAGTGTTTCTGCACCAACTTCGTTCTTGGCGAGACCGGGAAAGCCCACTGTACCTTGGGGTGAATGGGAATTTTCATTCAGAAATTACATCACCGCCATCAACGGTTATTATTTTCCTGTTCATAGACGCCGTGCAATTCTGCTGCACTGTGTAGGCTCAGAAGCGCAAAGGACATATTTGGCTTTGCCAGCAGCAGTCAAACGCGAGGGTGAAGACGACTTCTCAATGACGTTGCGCCAGCTCGCTGAATTCTACGCGAAAAAAATCAACGTAATTTCGGAGCGGTTCTTATTTCGCCAGAGAAAGCAGCATCCATCTGAGACGACCGCAGAATATGTGTCTGCTCTTCGCTCACTGTCTGTCAACTGCCAGTTTGGGGCTCTAAAGGACGACATGATCAGAGACCAAGTGGTGGAAAATACACTGCATGAACGCTTGAGAGAAAGGTTTTTGCAGGACGCTTCATTAACGTTCGACTCGTTACTGTATGGGGCAGAAGCCTACGAAAATTCAAGAAGACAATCAGCTCTGATGACCACACCGAGGACAGATCAACTAACACAAGATGTCTGTGCTATTCGTCAACCAGCAATGAGATGTAATGGAAAAGACAAAACGATTGATTACACTTACTGCGGGCTTCAGCATAAGCTTCCGTGTGCTGAACATTGTCCAGCAAGACGTTCTACATGCAACACTTGCGGGAAGACATGCCATTTGGGCCGCAGTGTGCAGAACGAACGAGAAAAGGAACAAAGACCAGATGAATCAGCACAAGCGACAAGTCAAAGAAGTGACAATGATATCGTGTTGCGCAAGCACTGCAGCAGAACCACCTGAACATCTAAAGAAAATAACGTGTCAAGCGCAAGTCCGGGCGAGAAATTGGAGGAATGCATGTCTAACCATGCAGATCGACACCGGCGCTGGAGTTTCAGTGATGAGCTTGCCACTGGCGAAGGCTCATTTCAAAGAAGCTGTTGTTGAGCCAAATGAAACACGTCTGATGGGTGTAGAACGCCAGTCTTTTCACGTGGTAAGGACTTTGGCCACTACCGTGACTGTCAGAGACAAATCCGCAGCAGTGAATTTCCATATAATCAACACGCCGGGCAAAGAGTCGCTGCTGGGATTGCCGACATGGGTCTCACCATACACACACAGGACGACAATGGTGCCCGCAACGGAGGCAGTTGGGCGGTCCTGGGCAACAGGAGGTTCCCCGGATCCATTTGTCGGTCGGCCGATGGGTCGCGGCGACAAAACAGAGATCTGCTTCACGATGCCGGCGTCCAAGTGCGGCATTGTTATTGGCAAGAGTGGCGAGACTATCAAGGCGATCAATGCTCAGACAGGCGTCTAATGCGAACTCGACGGTCACCCGCCACCGAACCCCAACGAGAAAATGGTTGTCCAGGGCCTGCCTGATCAAGTGGAACATGCCAAGCATTCCGTGTGGTCCTCCCGGTGGTCCATTTGTAGGTCCCCCTGGAGGTCCTGGAGAGTACCCGCCTCCGGCTGACCAAATCCAGGCATACACAACCCGGGAGTGTGTGGTTAGCAGAACGACCACGGCAATCCGGACGGCTGGACCAATTACTACGTTCAGTTCTACGGTGGTCGGGGTAGACCTCCAGGCCAGGCTCCTGGAGCACCTGGCCAATTCCCCTGGCAGCCATCACAACCATCTTCAGAGCTGGCAATCAATCCGCAGACAGACCAGTCTGACTACAGCGCCCATTGGATCGAGTACTATCGCGGTGTCGGCATGAACACCGAGGCAGACTCGATTGAGCGCACGGCCAAGGCCAATAAGGCAACCACTGCTGTTGCAGCAGGTATGGAAAAAGCCGCCGGCGGTGGGCCACCCGCCAGTTCTCAGTCGGCAGCCGCTCCAGGCGCCGCCGCCGCTAGCGCAGTCACCAACGGAGGCACCGCCTTCTTAACTCCTACACGGACAGCTGATGCGTCTCTCTCTTTCGATCGTGACAAAAGCGGAGCGGTGTTGCGAGAGCTGAGCATAAGGAACTCACCGGCCAGGTTGCAACGTGAGTAGCGCCGTTATAAGCGACATTATGATCGCCGCATGAGTGTCCGAGCACCGTCAATGCAAATTGGAGACTATGTTTATGTTCGGGTTACTGGGAATGTCGGGAAGACCGGTAGACGTTTCTCCGGTCCATTGCGCATAGCGGGGCGACTGAAACTTGGTCAGCGTTGTCACATGCTTCGCCTCAACCAACACCGAGGATGTGTGAGACTCCCGAACCGCTACCGAGTAACGGTACTGCATTTCCCGACCAAGAATCGCTGGGGATAAACGAGGATTCGTCCCGGCAACTTCCATCGTCATCGCCGCCGCTGGCTTCCGGCTCGTCTTATGGCTAGTAATCTCTTAAGAGTAGGGATATAGGGGTTCGGCTAGAAGCGTACAGTGAGCTACATATTACATGATACGTGATACACTTACATGATTCGAGGAATACTGAGTGTACAGTTACATGAGACGAGTGAATGCTGAGCGTGCACGGGTTGTTATCGCGTACGGTATGGTGTTTCATTCTGCGTTCGTGCTGTTAACTTGTGCTGTAATCTTGTGTAAATATATCGTGTGGTTCAGAGCGTTTCTTCTTGCTGCGATAATTCATGCGTGCGCGCGGACACTACAATTATCGTAATATATCGTATTGTTATAATATCACGATTATAAAATAGTATTGTTATGAATAACAGGCAAATCCATGGGATCGGAATTGATGGCATTAGAAAAGTGCAAGCACTATTACCATCCTGCAGTGGCCCCATGTATTTTCTATGTTGTTTGTAGCTTGTTGTCAATCTTATTGCAGGTAAGAGTGGATGGTATGATTAATCAGTCACTTAGTCAGTCATGTTTGTGTCATTTCACCTGCCATTTCGAGAAACCAGAGGATCTTCAGAGGCAACAGATTGTAATTCTTCAAGTCAGCCAGAATTTCTTTCGACTGCGCCAAACCTCTCTTGCACGTGTCAAATACTGCAAAAGCAGACAAGCCCATTTCGTTTATGCATGCACTTGTTGAGGACAATTCTCACAAATCTAACACGCTTGGAGAATTAATGATGTTGTTGTTTTTGAGAATGTTGAAAGAACGATCAGCATTCAATGAACGTGGCAAATGTGTCGTGGAGGGAACATTCCTTCTATCCGTTTCTTCTATCGTTGGTTTATCGGCACGCTGTCATTTGTTATGCGCGGCCAGCCCACCCCTAGCACAGTGGTTCACAACCCGTGCTACGCGAGGAATTTTCAGGTGGTACGCGAACAATTTCAGTGTCTTGAACAATAGAACCAGGGCATGATTTCCATATGTTGTGAGTGAAGTAATACCCCGAATTGACCAGCTGCTGGAGAAGAAACAGATATAGTCCTCACATTGAGTTGTTTTTATTCAGTTGATTTGTGTGTTCTACTTGTACAATTACATGTAATTAAAGTTATATCTATGGAACTGAGTAAAGTGATATCTGATGTAACTGAGTTTCTCTGGAACCAGGTGTTACGCGGCGACTGTATCTGACTCCAAGTGGTACCCGATCACAAAGGGTTCCGAACCACTGCCCTAACACCTAACCCATACGTACCCTCAGTGTGTGTGTGTCTGTGTGTGTGTGTGTCTGTGTATGATAAGAAAAAATTATAAGTGTCAACGACCAAAAACAATTTATTCTAAAATTAGTTGAAAAACATAGTTGTGACTTTCCAGCAGCAACAAATGAAGTGAGCACACGGTATGGCTATCAGGTATGGCTATCAGGTGGCGCCAAACGCAGAATATGTGATAATGTGGTGTATAGAGAGATGAACTGGGATGACTTTCTGATTAATAGTTTGTTTTAAATGTTTATAGTTAATTTTTGGTAATTATAATACAAGTTTATGGTGAAAAATTGAAAGATTAATTCGCTTGAGTGGAATAAAAAATCCGGGAAATATGTTTTTTTGGCCGAAAATCTGGAAACTTTAACCGCTTTGAGCTCGTTCTAAAAATTAATAATTAAAAATATATTTTACAGAGTGTTTTTCAAGCAAATGTAACCATAATTCTACCTGCACTCATAAAAATTCAAACGTAGGTAAATAAGTATCACTCTAGTGTGCATGTGTGTGTGCTATGCCCCAACAAATGTCACACACACACACGCATACGCACACACACACACGCATACGCACACACACACACGCACACACACACACACACACACACACACACACACACACACACACACACACACACAATGACACACACACAATGACACACACAGTGTCGGAACGCACGCTACAACCTGCACGCAGAGAAAAAATGCAGCAGCGACAGTGAGCGGTCCCAGAACCAGTGAAATTCACACGAGACAAAGCCATAAACAGTGGCGGTGTCATGATTTTCCCGGCGGGGACTGAATGGGGATAAGGTGGACTAGGGAAAAAGATGCGGGAGTCTGGAACTACACTGGAAACGCTCATGGTCACCATTATTTGGGGGGTTCATGAGGATTTGGCGCATATCCAAGCCTGCCCCGCTTGATATGAGCTGATGCCGTCGAGAACTGGTGCACTCACAAACTGACTATCATACACAAATATCAGCCATAGATATGTGTGTGTGTGTGTGTGTGTGTGTGTGTGTGTGTGTGTGTGTGTGTGTGTGTGTGTGTGTGTGTGTGTGTGTGTGTGTGTGTGTGAATTCAAGGTAGCATGCAAACATCAGGTGCAATGACCGTTAAACCGTTGACCGAATGACCGTTTTTGTCCTTGCTAGCTCTTGTTTTCTTCTTTTTGAGCTCCCGTTTTGATGCAATTATTATCTTGTATCTCTATATATCATGTTTATCGCGCCTTTGTTGATTAGTGCGCTATATCAAATACACGCTTGTTGTTGTTGTTATTGTTAAACCTAACCATTCAACTAAAGACACACACAACCACGACTATGCCAGACAATACGAGTAGTGGCTCGTACACCACTATTAAATCTCCTCTTCCTGTCTTGCAGTGTCGGCAATGCTGGCATAACATATATGACACACACACACACACACATAACATGTGTGTGTGTGTGTGTCACATGGACTGAGCTGTAGTGAAAATTAATCCACGTGTTTCTGTTACCGCTTCAGATTATGCGTCTATTAAATTGTACTTATATTAAAAATCAGAATGCACCCGGCTGAAGTCAATACGGTTTTTTAACAGCTCAAGAAACGTTAAAATAATTGCGCAACAAACGCACAATAAAAATCAACGAATCCAAGAGATTACCATATTACGCTTATTATTACGATTACAGTCAAGCGCAGTGACATGTCATGATAATGCTTGTGGGAACATTGCACGTATTGCAAATACTGCAAGCTCACTCACCGTGCTTGCTGAGTGAAGAATGTTTGTGAGTGCATGACACACAGTCAGCCGCTTGTGGTGACACCGAGGTCATGACCCCGACGCTCACCTGCTGTACAGTACTGAAACACTAACAACACTGACCAAATAAACCACAAATGACAATCGCCAACGGTGAATATGCCGGTTTGCGTGGATAACTGACAACAACGCTTGAGCAACGCAAGCACTTCCCCAACGCCAAGGTTAACTATAAGCTCAACACACACACACACACACGCACACACACACACACACACACACACACACACACACACACATACACACACACACACACACACACACACACAGTGAAATATTTTCTAGAACACGACGAAAACAATCGTTCACACACGAGTGAAGTATCAATGAAGTCTGTACTCCTGCACAAACTCCTTATATTAGCACTTGTGCGTGCGTGTGTGTGTGTGTGTGTGTGTGTGTGTGTGTGTGTGTGTGTGTGTGTGTGTGTGTGTGTGTCTGTGTGTGTGTGTGTGTGTGTGTGTGTGTGCGTGTGTGTGCGATCTGGTATCTACGACAGGTGATGGCGTCTCGAGCCCGGGGCAAAATGCGCGTGCGTGCAGTATGTATGTGTGTGTGTCTGTGTACAGGTATGCAAATGAGCCGGTAAGTGTAGGTGTGCTTGGATTCCAAGTGGTGCGACGCATGTCTCGCACATCCAGGATCTCATATAATGTACACGATTATAAACACAAACCCATGAGCCGTGTTGTACTCGAAGTCATACACGAGAAAAAAGCAGGCTAAAAAAATCTTTAACAAGAAAGATAACAATGAGGACTGGAGAATAATAAGAAATAATTCAAAAAACGGAAGAAAAAAATTAAAAATAATAAAATAACAAGGTAAAAAAAACTTAGTCAAAATGAAAACATTACATTTTTTAGCATCTTCAAACCTCAATGATGCATTAAAAACAAAAATTAAAAGCAATGTAGAACAATGTGTGATTTAAATCCTCGAAAATGGCAAATGAAATATATATTGGAGTGTAAGTTTTGAAAAAAGCTTAACCTGTCAATTGAACGCGTGTAAACGAACGATTCACACGAGAATGTTTTGCATATTTAAAACCAGTATATACTATTTTCACAAGCTGATATTGATATTGCGAATAAGCCGGTATTCACAATGAGCTAGCGCAGTGGTTCTTGACTGTGGTGCCGCACTCCTAGGGGATGTCAGCATGGTTCCCAAGGCGTGCAGACATTCCTTTAAAAAGAAAGTATATACCTATGCATGATATTTGTCCTGGAAAACCACTGTTTGCTTAATCCTTTTGAACAGTACGCAGATATATCTAAATCTGTTTTTCTAATGAAGGGTCAACTTCGCAAAAGCTCGGGTGTGCAAAAACTGACGACTAATTTGAAAAGGGTGTCAATACTGAACTAGTTTGAGAACCACTAGTCTAGCGGGACGCAAACGCACTGTACATTTTTAATCACTTGCAAATCTACATCAGGTGTTTGAAACATGATGAGAAAACTAGACAACTTCATCTGGTCATGACTCAATAGCAAACTGAACAAAACGAAACATTTCACGCATAAAACTTCACTTCACACCGCACACGCAAGCAAAGTAGGTCGATATATTCAAACCGCAAATGAAAAACACACTAAATATCTATACAATTCAACGACGAAGCGAATGAATGAGAAATACTGACAAAACAACGACAGAGAAACAGGCAAAAGGCTGAAATTAATTAACAGACGCAGTTTAGTCAGCTGACTAAATTGGCAAATTATGCTTGAAGGACTGGAAAACACAAACTACTATACAAACGCCGTGACGCATAAGAAATGTAACCTCACACTCGACATCAACCTGTTCCGTAACGTGAATAACGTCAAGAATAAGACGAACATGGGGACAATGCAGCCTACAAAGCCAAAAATAACATGAATCGCTCACTACAAGAATAACCGAAACTGAAATGTCAACTTCGGAACTTTAAAAAGCAGAAATGTTACCCGGACCACAATATCACAATACTACATGCGCCATCATCACTATTCATGCTTGAAACCCATACTAAACCATTCAAACTAACCGTACTACAAACACACAAAGCCCAGCGCGACAGAGAAATGGTTCACTCGGGGCTGGAATTCGCAGACGAGACTCCGGCAAGAGCTTGTAGACACCACTGCACAAGAAGGTGAACCTGATCACTGCCGGCTGAGAGCAGCATCTGTGACAACTGCTGGGCTGTCGGCGGGTCTGTTTGCACCGCTACCGACATCGTGCCAGCAGGATCTGATTTTCGAGCACCATCGACCGACGAAGTGAACAAGGAAGACCGAGCATCGAGCAAAGATGTGCCGGTAAGTGATCCATTTGAATGTGAGCCACAAGAGAGGGGCGGTGAGTTCGCTTCTTCTTGCGGGACACTGACGTCAGTGGGCTGCGGTGAAGACCTGCCCGTGAATGGCGAGGAGTCATCATCATTATCATTATTGGCCGGCCAAACCAGCACGCCAGGTGACTGTTCGCTCACAGATTCACTCAGTTTGGCGGTATCATGGTTCAACGCGTCAGCATCCGACAAGGTCATTGACGTCTGCGAGTGTTCCGCCTGGTTGTTGCACGCTGCATTCACGTGTTGCATGATATCAACCGATAACTGATCATGTTGACATGCTTCAACACATAGATCCGTGTCTGCTTCTGGCGATGAACTGATCAAAACACAAACAACGCATGGACTCACACGCATGTGCACGAAAAAAACAAACAATAATATCAAACACTTAATACATACATTCAACACATCTTTGGTCAAATAATTTTCCACGCAAAAGCGCTTGCCGCCGACAACTTAGTTTGTGTGTACCAGCCAAAAATGTTTATTGTTTTCTCGACAATACCGGGAGTGATGCACAGCGTGGACAATGTTTATCACAATTGTTTACTGCTATCTGCTCGGCGGTGAAGCGCAATGCTATGCGACGCTCAGTGACACGGTATCAACAGACGAGACGACCACGAGACACACACAAAAACACTGCTGGACCTTCAAGGACATGATAATGGAATAAGCAGGCGGGACACGCAACCACATCAATGTCCCATCACCACAACCATGCCCCACACCCCAATATTGAACTAATGACACTATCCAACTCTAATATAACGACACTCACTAAACTCAGGTAATCAGTGGTGAATTTCCCACTGGTGGGGAATGGAAGGATGGCAAGTGAAGAAACAAAGGTCGGACAGAACTGAACAAATGTGCGGTTTTATCCATTCAAACTCGTATATTTTTGTTTCAAATGACTTAATGACATCCAATTTGATGGAACAACTGAATTTATTCAATTGTTCAGTGCTGCTGTGGAAAATGAAGAGTGGGCTCATTGAGAAGTGGGGAATCAGAGAGAAAAAAGAGCAAAGACAACTGATCAACACAGACTAGTACACACTGAACTCGAACAAGAACCACGGAACCAATGAGACTGGCATAGCTAATATTATCATATCGAAAATAATGCCGCATGTGGTTTGAATAAAACTCAAATAGCAGAACTTTATACTAATGTTTGCTGTAAAAAACAAATATTACACATTTTTACTAAATCTAATCAGATCCCAGTGATTGAAGGTGAGAAAATTTGTCTGACTTTTAAACTCGGGTGAAACTTAAATTTAATGAAACAACAAATTAAATATATTTGATATGGAATCACTTGCAAAACAGCAAATTACATTACCAGATTACATGACGAAATTAAACCACAACTTACATTAACACAATCTACTACAGTTTTAAATTAGCAAATTCCACCTGTACATTACAAAAGTATATTGTATTTTAGAAACCAACAAATCAATACTGATATAATGTAGAATAAAAACAGCAAATTCTAATTTTCATACTATAATTGCCCACGACATTTCTACGGGGAAATCCTTGAAAACATTGTTTATCCTTGTGCAGTGCAGTGGGGTGCAATTCTTCAATATTGAATACAAATTATAACAAATGGAGGTAAAATAAAATATAATCAGATGCAATACAGAAAAGAGGCAGACTTGCAAAAGCTCCACGTGAAAAACAATTTTATGCGACAGTGTGAAGCCCACCTCTTAGAAGACGCCGCCGCCGCCGCTACCTGTCCCCCATCAATCGCCGCATCAGTCAGACTTTCGCCGGAGCGTCGAGTGACTCGCCGGCGTGCGGCAAACTGACGCAACGCCGCCTGCACAGTGAGCACCTGCGGTGGTCGCACAGGCAGCGTGGCCAACTGCTGCGGTGTGCAGCGCGCCAGCTGTCCGACGGTGAAGAGACGGCGTCCGGCAAGCAGACGACACAATCCCGGCTGACAAGCGGTGCTAGTGAGGGCCGGCACCACGACGCCAATGTCCTCCTCACAGTCAACCAGCTCGCCGCACACCTCCGTCCACTGCGGCCTCGTTGACGGACCGGCGTCGTTCGCCAGCTCTTCTCCTTCATCGTCCGGCGGTGAATCACTCGACGGAGCAACGAGAGGTTTCGCCGGCAAGTCGCTGGCGTCGGTGCGGTGCAGCGCCATGAGCGAGGCCAGTTGACGACGACGACGAGATATCACTTTGCCGGCACCGGTCGCCGAGCCCACCAAGCGACGACGCGTGGACGTGGCCGCCGGAATCTCGACACTCTCGGAGACGGGCGGCTCGCTGAACTGAACCACACGCCGCTTGCTGGACACCGGCGAAATGTCAGAGTCGCCCGATACACAGCGCTTGCGTCGCTTCTTCAGAATTCCAGCGCTCGGAGACGCCGACGGAGAGTACACATGACGAAGCCAGGCAGGTCGCACTTGCACTGGAGAGGACTGCGTCGAGCCAGACTCACTGCATGTCGCCGCTGCTGCCGCCGGATCCGTCGATGCACCGACCGGGTCGACGCCAGCTGATGAGGGGCAGCCGGGTTTCGACACGTCCGTCAAAACAACGCATGCCTCAGAAGACAATCCGTTGCGCCGTCTTGCCAAATCGATGAGCCTCTCGGCCCGCGAGCAGCTCGCCATCGTGACAGACGGGCGGCCTGTGGACAGCGGCAGTGCTGGAGAACGAAGCGGAGTCTGTTTGGCGGCACACAATGCAGCCACTTGTTCATTGGCCTCTGCTAGCCGGTCCGCGACTGACTCCACGCCTGCCGTCCTGCTCCTGTCCAAACAAGTCATTTTCGACTCTGCGCCCGTCGTGGTAACATCACAATGTCGCCCTAGGCCGGGCTGACTCACCGTGGAATCCCTGTGATAAGGCGAGCATTGATCGGCACTCACAGTCGTGTCCTCTTTGACCTCAGCAGCGCTCGCACTAGGGAGCTGATTGCATGCACCTTGACTCTCTGACCGATCGAATGACTTTGACAGTTCATCTTGCACGGGGTCAACGATCGACCCAGTGTTTCCAGAGTTAAGCACAGCAGACTCGTCTGACTGCTCCACTCGTACGCTCTGCTGGACTATCTTGCCAGAATGAAGATGAGTCGATGAAGAGCCATCACCGAGGCTAACAGATTTATCCACCGACTCAGAAGCAGCCTCGTCCAATGGGCAGGAAGACGAGACGGGAACTGACACATCGACAGTCATCGATTCAACTTCACCAGATTCAGGTGATGTAAGCGCGTCAGTGGTGGTCTCAACTCTATCAACTGATTGATTGTCAGCAACCGAATGTTCATCACCCTGTACTTGAGGTTCCTGCGACGCCATTTTAGGGGCGACACCATGCGGAGACTTGAGCACAGTGTCGGCGACCACTGAGAGAGGCTCGACCACGTTCAGTGGTGACTCAACAGACTCAACGATTGCCGGTCCAACTGGCGGAGAAACTGGGGCGATATTCGGCGCACTTGAGCGCCTAAACTTGCCCTGGACACGCCGGTATTGAGCCGCCATAGCTACAGAACGGCGACGTCTACGTGAACGACGCGCGCTCACACTCCGTCTGTCGTCAGGAATCGGCTGTGTAGTTTGCACAGCAGGCGTAAAAGAATCACACACATCAGACTCCAACACTGAAGAATCATGGCTGCACAGTTTTTCTGCACGAAACTGATCGCGCACAGTTGACTGCACGGTGGCAGAAGACGCAGCCTCATCAGATATTACCATCAGGGGCTTCTCAATCGAAACGTCCAATGAACCGCTCGACGGAGACACCGGATCAACTTGGCGTCCACCTGATTCAATATCAGCATCTGACTTGGACTGTGAAAGAGTTGGTTCGACTTGTTTGACATTGGACACACTCGTCAAGTGGCAAGACTTCGCTGTCGGTGGAGAGGTGATCAACTGCGATTGAATAGCCGCCGGGCAAGCTGCATTTGAGCCGTGTGAACTGTCATCATTGCCGTGCCGTTCCAAGACGTCTGATGAAGTCGCCGCGTCCGATGCCTGTCCACTATTTTGTTTCTGCACTGATGTCTGCGGAACCTGACTGTCAAAAGACTCCTCAGCCATAGCAGCCGCCGACATTTGCGCCACGGATCTGCGTGAGCGCGACCGGGGAGTCCTCGCCTTGGCGACAGAACTCACATCTTTGTCGACTGTATTGAGTTCTGCTGAGCCACGACGAGTGGAGTGACGGCGACCACGACGACCGCGGTTCGAGACTGAAGGTTGGGCAGGCTGTTCGAGGTCGTACGGTAGCTTGACCGGTACCGATTTGCGCCGATCACGACTGCAGGAAGCTGCTGCTGCCGCCGTCGAAGTCCTGACTGCTGCCAGTGAGCGGCGTCGTTGAGACCGCTGGAAGAAAGCGTTGACGCGCGGTGATAGCAGCTCGTTGCTGCACAGACGCCGGATCAGCAGTCGCTGGCCTTTGTAGACGTGACCCACCGGAGAACAGACGGCATCTTCGGCATTCATACCGTCGCTGGCAGCAATAGAAGCGCTTGAAGCTGCTGGATCTTCTGTTGCACGCGGAGAATGACAAGTCCACAGCGAGCAATTGCCTCCATCACGGTGTGCTTGCTGATTAGAAAGTACGTCGGTCTGCGCAACATCGTCATCAGAGACAGTGGCAGAATGTGTTGTCGAAACGCCAGATATTTCGCCACAGAGCGAGCCAGCATTAGATGGACAGCCATTCACTGTGACACTCTCGAGTTGAAGAGGTCCAGCAGCATCGTTCAGTGCACTTGTCGACGTATTCTCGTGTACTGTATCACAAGCAGCATGAGTGATATTGACTTTCGGTGATTGATCAGCAGTTCTAGCTCGCTTCTCGTCTGGAGACATGTCGGGAGTGCAGTTCAAGTGTGCATCTCGCCCTGAACTACTAGGAGAAGCGTATGTGTGCTCCGACAGCACCCTGGACTCATGCAAACTATTTGGCAAGTTGTCCGACCGACCGTCGCTCTGATCCTCAGCCGTTGATTGGACATGCTGACACGAGAGGCTGAAAGGAGACGCATCACTGGCCAGGGGTGCCGCCAAACTTTTTGCTCTTCTGCCGACTGCAGTCTTTTTGCCGGTAGCTGAAGTGTCAGCAGTGCACGAGACAACGCTAGTCGATGCGTCCAAGTCGGAGCCAATATGGGACGCCGGCACTGAGCGCCGAGTACGCGCTGCTGTTTTCCGCTTGGCGCCGCGTCCCCGCCTTCAATGAAAACATCAAATTAAAAATGATTATATAATCAAGTATTTGTATGTGTAATATCAGTTGCTTCACTGTGTGTGTGAGTGTCTGTGTGCGTGTACGTGTCAGTATGATTGAATGATTCAGTGTATTGTACTGAAAAGCATCAATGTGAATTTTGACGAATGCAAAAGATAGAAACTTTACTTACTTTCTTCTGCCGCTCACAGCCGAGTCAGCGATGTCGGCGGCGACGCCGGTTGTGTCAGATAATTCCGCTGGAAACACAGCCTGCTGCTGAGGCTCAGTCGACGCGACGGAAAACTGCAGATGACGTCGACAAGAGCTGCCTGACGAATGGTGTTTCTGACCGACATCACGCTCAGTGGAGGCTCTGTTTTGCTCGACGAGCACGCCACGTGCCTCTCTGATTCCCTCATCCGGCTGACTGAAAGACACTGACTGCTTTTCGGCGTCGGCGGCTCTATGATTGAATGATAAAGTCTGCTGTTTATCGGAGTGGGTGGGTGGCTGAGTGCACGACAAACTTAGCTCTACGGAGTGCTCATTTGCCGGCAATGATGAGGTTGATAGTGCATGCTGCTCGCAGCCTGGTGAGGGGCCGAGTTGTGTTTGTACCGGTGCTGGCAGGACGCAGTTGTCCGGCGGAGTCTGATACTGGCCGCCAACCAGGGCAAGCACTCGCCGCTTCTTCTTCATTGTGTTCGATGTCTTTCTGGCGGCTCCGGTTGAGGCCCTGCGACCTCGAGTCACGCTATTATCACGAACCACCGCCGCAGACGCGCTCCAAGCTAGCCGGGCATTGTCATCTGTGACTGCGATACTGCCAGAATCCGCTGATACGTCGGCTGGAGTCATGAGCGTCTGCTTGGTGTGTTCCCCTGTACCATATTGTACAACAAAAACATTATTCCATCATTATGAAAATTACAAAAACCCCATGATCCCCCAGATAAATTCTGACAATGAACATTTAGAGTGTAGTTCCTCGTGCTGCGCCAAGCCCCCGCCCCTTTGAAACCGCGCCACCATTGAAACAAAACAAATTGCAAATAGGAAAAATACACACAGGTGCACAGTGCCATTACAGTGTGAACAAACCGAATCACCTGTACGAGGCGTGACATCATCGGTCGACGCCAGCTGAACATGAGTTCTAGCGCTGGCGATCGGCCGAACAACGGAAGATTTGTCAACATTCTCAGCAGTAGTCGGTGGTTTCCTCGCCGCAGCTCCGCCGTCCACGGCTCCGGCAAAAGTCAGTGCGGCGTTGTCGGCCGGCGTGAATGACGCGTTTGCAGGCACCGCCTGAGAAGAGAGCGCCTGAGAGGAGAGCGACTGAGAGGGTTGCGTGTCCTGTGACAGATCAGCATACAGTGCCGGAATGTCGTCGCGACGCACACTCATGCGCTCGCGCTGGTGTTCCGTCAGCGGGCCGGACGGACGCCGAGAAACGCTGCCCGAACGGCGAGTGGCGCACACAGCACCCGAATTGGGCGGCACGAAAAATTCCGTCTGAATTTCACACATAAATACACACAGACGTGCGTACACATACTCACTTATACAAACATGCACACACACATGAATGGAAACACATACATGCTCATACAAAGGCGCCCACACACAAACAACACGCGCGATCACACCAAAAAACAGCATCAAATTGAAGGGCAAATGGTTTGCAAAAGGTTTGAGAAGCACCACAGTATACACTTGACACGGTTACTAATGAACTTTGTCAGGCGCCCTCATTTCCAACATTCCCATCAACAGCCTCATGAATGAGCATTAGTCAGTCTCACTGCACAGTCAACAGTCGAGTATCACACCTGAGTATCACCGCTGCCGTCGGGCAATGCCGCTGATTTCCACGGAGACACGGCAGTTGTTGGAGAGCCGGCACCGCGAGCCACAACTCGCTCATCTGACGCCGACTTCGACACGGACATTGCTGACGGAGACTGCTCGTGCTCGTGTGTTTGTCGCTCAGCAGTCTGGCTTTTTTGTCGCAGTTGAACGGCGGTTACGGCGGTATGAACCGCCGGCGTGTCGGAGCACGCTCTCGACGGCGCCTGGCAATTTGCCAACAGTTCAATGCACGTGAGACGACTGGTGGCGGCGGTGTTGGGACACGCCACCACGAGTGGCGCCACCACACGCCACACGTGGTCGCAGCTGCCCTCGTTGTCGGTGGTCCGGTGTGTGGTGCCGGAGAAGCAGCGTGTTACATATGTCACCGTCGAGACGTAACACTGCCACACAAGATAACGTGCTCGGTCTCATACTGAAGAACTGGTCGTGTTATGTTACGTGTTGTGCAAACACAAACACGATGCGTTCACGGGTACCTCGCTATTTGAAATAATTACCGTGGGACTGAACGTTGCCAAATAGAATCCCGATGGAGAAATCCCAAATCCCAAATGCAGTCCAAAATGGAGAAAAATCAGTTATCAATGGAGCCTGTTGAAAACTTATTCACAATCCCTGCATTCGCCACTTCACAGACTTATCTTCTTACGCGAAAACCCTGAACTGTTTGCAATGTAAAAGACACACATTCAGCACAGAATCGTGCGACACCAGCTGCCGCAGGGGCTCAAAACAACCTTATCAACGAGCGTCAACGCAGCAGTCGGCTGCTGCACGTGTTCGGCCAGTCGCCACTCGAGCAGCACGCGCAGTACACCGATGACGGCCGGCAAAACGGCGCTCGTCGGAGCGGCAGCGACGGCCGCCGGCACTCGGTCGCACAGACAGGCAGTGAGGCAGGCGTGCAAGCGGTCGATAAGCACGTGCAGGTGTTGTTGAGAGGCTGCGTTGTGTTGAGCCACAAGCTGGAACGCGCCGGCTAACTGTTCCAGCAGACGCCACACGTTAGGCACGCCCAACTGCTGAGTGTTCTGTGAGCTGTCGTCGGCAACGCTGGTCACAGGCAGACGACTGGGTGGAGTCTGGCCCGTCTCGGTGACTGAGAACGACTTGGAACGTGTTTTTCTAGCGCTGCTCGGAGTGACATCCCTCGAACCTACACACACACACACAAACACAAACATGCGTACAACCAACGACACGAACTAGACAATGACTCGGCTCAAAAGTTACGTGGCGCTAGTTGAAACAGACGTCAACACACTTGACACAATTCGCCCACGCAATTGCTTCATTTGGCGCTAGAAGTGGCGAAAAGTCGCAAACACAACGACAGAAACTCAGACAATGTACGAACTCATTGATTAGCAAACAGAAGCATTTTGCTATCACGAATCTATACAACCCCGACCAATAGATAAACCGACAATGAGAAAGCACTGCTAGATAACAGAAACAGCAGAAAAAAGTGTCATAAACGTGCCAACCTCACCTGCCATCTGTGCAGTCGTGCTCTTCAATTTACAACTCAGAAGAATTCGGTGCAAACCAAAAGCACACACCGATGCGGTCGAGCACAACCGGTCGCGACCACTGTCAGACACACACTGAGCTTCCTCAGCCGACCAAGTCACGGCAGTCAGCTGCTGCACGAGCAAGTTCATCAGACGCACCGCCAGTTCGTCGGGAAAAGCGTTGAGCGGCGCCGTGGCCACTAGTTCCGCCTTGGAGTTGAGCAGAGTACACAACTCTGTCCAGCGTAGTTCACATTGTTGCCAGCAGGTGGCGTAGTTGTCCACACTGATGACGTCATTGTTGAGTAGAACATTCATAGGCAAACAGAGAATATCCAGAGCGGCAGAGAAGTCGTGTTGAACCATACTGCCACAATCTACGTCCCCCGTCTGTTAGATAAAAACAGCACGCCATTGTTAGTGGTGGTTTTTTCATTAACTAACCCATTACCTCAGAATTGTCTGCAATTTTTTTCGTGCTTGTCATTTTGGATGAGAAGAAAACATAAGATCTTCATATTGCCGACAGCTAATAAGCCATAATGCATCTCAGCATGTATTTAACATGGAGTAGAACAGATCTGACAACAGAGCCGTAGAAGCCGCCCACCAAACCCCCGGTCGGGGGTGTTGAGGGCCCCCGTTACCTCACACATGATACTCAAATTATCATAAAGTAGCGTATACAAGTCCCCAGTCATAATGGGGGACTGAGGGGATGCCTGCAACTGCATTTTACCAAGGTTGGGCCTCCATTATAATGGTGCTATATTTATGATGGGGAGCCCAGTATCGCCTTCGAGGGGCATAAGATCTCACCACGGCTCACATCTTATTGCAAAATAGTTGCCTGTCACGCTCGGATGTCAGAATCAGTGAAACCATTCAGCCATCGTGTGGCCAAATGACAACGCTAGCAGAGAATGGGTTAATTAAGCCCTGGTTTCTAAGCTTCCCGTGTTTCTTTACAACTCAGAAGTCAACTCTTCTGTTTCTTCCCGTGTTTGTCTGTTTGTTATTCATTACGTTTCCTTACTTATTTGTTACTTGTTGGCACAATAAATTAGTGAGTTCGGTAAAACTAACATTTATATTTAGAAAGCATTGCACACAAAAAAGTTATGTATCACAGCGAAGAGCTGAAAAACACTAGATATCTGCAAGGTAAAATTATTCCGTGTGAAGCCTGGAAACAATTGATAATAGAATGACGCGTACACCCGCCTGATTCACGTGTTCTGTGAGTAGTTCGGCCAGTTGAGACCAGATTGCCGGCAAAAAGCGCGCGTTGTCTTTGAAGCCACTGCCCAGACCACATGCAGCCGCCACACGCGACAACTGCGGCAAAAACGGCGCAGGCAACGCTTGCACCAGCCGAACAAACACACCGCGTTTGTCACCATCGTCATTATCGCCGCGCGGCAACCAGAGTTGCCAGGCGGATTGGCGACACAGCAGCTGCAGAAGAGAGAGGGCGGGAGAATTGGCGATTTTCAGCATCGCCGCCGCCTTGTCTTCGTTGTTGTTGTCGGAGAAAGAGTAAGAGAGGAAGTCGGTGGGAAGAGCGTGAACAACAGCACAAATTGTCGCCTCCAACTGACCAACACACACATATATATATACACACACACATACATATATACATACACACACACACAACTTAGTTCATACATACACACAACTTATTTCATATATGCATACATGCATACAAAACACATTTCATTTTGACAAGGTAGGATTGGTCTCCAACACTGAGGTAACAAAAAACCTGAAACCAATGGCCCGCTGGACCGCTCGTGCGCACAGTGTACTCTGTTAGATGAGACTCACCTGTTTACGCCGGCCTGGGCACTCAGATTCATCTGTCTTCACATCGGACAAACACTCGAGCACTCGGCCACAGAACGGCGCCACTACTCGTCGCAATAACGCCGGTCGCGTCAAATGCGGCACATCAGAGACGATGGCGGCGCACGAGACCAGCGCGTGCACCCACTGAGCGGTGCGCGCGTCACTCAGCGTGTCCGGCTGCACCACAGACGCCGGCAAAAACCCCTCCAATCCGTCTTCATCGGCGGCGGCGTCCGTTTTCCGTCGGTCGCCGGACTCGACGTCAACAGAAGAAGACACCAGTCGCTGCAAGATATCGACCACGAGCGGCACAACACCAGGCCATGCCAGGGCCGTGTGAAAATGCTGTTCTGTTGTGTTGCCGGCTGCTGCTGTTCTCTCACAGTCTTCCTGAACAACACCGAAACAGGCGACCAGAAGTGGCGCGACGACCACGTCAAATGCGTGGGCGGCGTGACTGTGCAGCGCCGTCACAACACGCCACCACACCTGCACACACACACATACACACACACAAACACACACACACACATACACACACACACACACACACACACATACACACACACATACACACAATAGATTGAAAAAATTCTTTTTAGAGAAACAAAATGCTAATTCAGAATGATATATAATAACCATATTAACAAGATTGCGGTTACATTTTAAGTTATGTTACTCCTTATTGTTTTTATGCTATTCATGCTATTGTTGTTTCATTGGAGCTTAATATTACAACTATACTGATGTGTTGTTCTAAGTATATTACATGCCATTTTTTGTGACCTATTTTTTCACACAAGAGTATGTCTAAATGTTTTGTTAATGTATATATATTTATAACGTGTCTGTCCAAGAGTAATCACTCGACAGACTATGCCAAATTGTTTGATATTTTGTCAATGTACTTTTATGTTGTTCATGGCAATAAACTTTGAACTTGAACTTGAAATTGAACACACACAAACACATACACACACACACACACACACACACACACACACACACACACACACACACACACACACACACACACACACATACACACACACACACACACACACATAAGAGCCATCCTGACTGACTGATTTTCCACTGAGAAATACACATTCAGCGGTGCAAACTTGATAGCACTGAGTCAGTGGTCTGCTTCAATATACAGGGCAAGCTTGTTTGAGAAATAGTGAATTAGTTAGAAGCCATGCTTTAAAGGATCTTCCGTTGTTAATTTGATTGCTAAATTTGGTGAAAACATGCGGTTTTACTATCATACGCTTTGTTGATATTTAGTGTAATTATCTCCACAATAAATATGCCTTTTACTACATTCACTGTTGTTTCACCTGCAGTTTAACGCGTAGCAGTTGTTCGGAGCGCGTGCACGGGGTGGCCAGCGGCAGCACGAGCAGGCGCAGTCGCTTGGCGTTGGTGTGCAAGCAGCCGCCGGACGCCGCCGAAAAACTGTCCACTAGATGTCGCCACACGGACACGGCCTCGTAGCGCACGTGCGTGTCGGCATGTTTGAACGCCGGCTCAATGCATTTGAGCAGCGCGTTGATCGAGCGCGTGTCCTGCAGCCGAGCGTCGAGAAACCTCACCAGCAAGGCCCACGCAACCAGCGCCTGCCGCACCGTCGACGCGTCGCGAGTCATGCGCGTCAAGTTGACGCACAGCGACGCACCGTCCTCTCGACTGCCACCGGCCGGCGGCGAGTTGCGAATCTCGTGCAGCAGGTGTTTGCAGGCGGCGTGGCGGCTCTGCCGGTCGAGGTGCGCCATCGATGCGTCGATAACCACGATGGCCAGCTGAAACGGGCCGGTACGCTGACGTGTGATAACCTGCACGCCATCACACACACAAGCACATGCATAAACGTGCATACACAGACACGATACACACACAACACACAAACATACACCTGTGATAGGAGAAATCCCAGGAAATATTCATGAAAAACAGTTTAAAAAATTGTGATCCTGTACAAATATTGATCATTTTGCATTGAGCTTTCACGCTTAAACTACCGTAAAACCCTCTTTGAACGTCGCCTCTAACTAAACGTCGCCTGATGAATTTTCTTTTGGCAATAGCTATGATTGACTTGATTTAATTGAGCTTGTGTTCAAATATCACTAATCACCCCATATTTGTCATTTCTCAAACAAATATGCATGTGTTACCTGATTTTTTCCACCCATAAAATAAATCTTATATTCCCAAAATGCTGAGTAAAAAAATAGAACGGCGCCCTCTGATTGAACGGCATTACTCGGGAAGTTTTGGAAAATAGAACGACATGACGTCCAAATACAGGTTTACGGTGTACAAACAACAAAATTGAGAGAAATTGAGCACAATCTGATGACGGCAAATTTGGAGCAGCCAAAACGAGACTTGAAGCCGAGGATCCGCGAGTGAATGCATGCCTCACTTGCCACAGAAGCGGCAGGCACATTTGCACGAACACTGGCTGGTGCTGGGAGCACGTGGCAAGCGCCTGCAGAGTGGCCGCCGCCGCCGACGCCACCACTGGCCGCGGCATCAGCAGTGCATCAAGCAGACAGCGGACGGCCTCGTGGTGCGGCGTGGAGCCCGACGCTGTCATCAGCTGCTGCATCAGCGAGATAGCAGTGACACAACAGCGCAGAGTGGAGGCCGGTGGAGAAGCGCCGGTAGCACTCTCGCACGCGCTCAGTGAAGAGCGCAGCTGTCTGAGCAACGTGTCCATCGCTGCCCGTCTCAACAATCGCACGGCCTCACAAACACGCACACCAGCACCACGATCTAGAGACAACAACCCGAATGAAGTGAAAAATCGTGGAAGACAAAATTAATATCGATTTGTACATTGCAGCAACATCTTGCAGCAAGTGCATATAATAATATCGGCTCTAACGAAAGTAATTTAAAAACCCAAAATTGAGTCCTAATACACTGCATTGTAGTATCATATGATCTTAAACTTCATGTACCGACTAAATCTACACTAGACATTTTAAAACTATCCCAAAACATCGTAAAAACATAATGAAAATTTATATAAATAAGAGACTTCACGGTAAAATACGAATTAAAATTTAAAAAGTACACGTCGGGAATGTTAAAAACAATTAGTTTATAACGACTCAGATGTTTTTACGCATATGAAACGATCAAAACGGCACTTAACAAAACTGAGTATTATTCAGTTTTGCAAGCAAAGAATGCGTGAAAACACGCGAGAAACAACTCACAATCACCTGAGCCGAACAAACTCACACAGAATAATGCTATCAATATAAAATCTCAAACGCGGGCTTTGAATGCGTCGCGATGGTCTCGTACATTCAACCTAATGTCTAGCATGAATATATTTTGCGCACATAAATAAAATTGAGTCTGATTTTTGCCACTAAAAAACAATCAATTTATATAGATTTGTTCATAAAATACATTTTAAAATATGGAAAACACATACTGTTGACGAATAATTGGTAATAAAGCATTATTCACGATAATAACACAAAATAACAAAATAGATTTCTCTTCCGCCTTTGATCTCGTTGATCACTCGATTCTTTGTAAAGATCTAGCCCATTTTGGTGTATCTTCTTCAGCTCTATCTCTTCTAGCTTGTTATCTTACAAATCGAATTTTCCTCTCCTCTTCCATTGGATTCCGGTGTCCCTCAAGGTTCTCTTCTCGGCCCTCTTCTGTTTAATCTGTATTTCATCCCTCTGCCCCATACTCCGGTCTTACCCCATATCGTTTCATATATATATTTGCAGACGATATACAGATTTACTTCCCCTTTTCCTCCTTAAAAATTGGTCTAATTTCTCAACTTCTATCGCACATCGCTGCCTGGGCGTCCTCAAGAAATCTCTTTGAATCCTGAAAAAAACTCATTATTTCTTATTTCACCCTCCCAGTATTGCTTCTTTTTCTGTCAACTTGCCTCTTTCATCTCATATACGTAATCTGGGTGTTGTTATCGATCCCTCTCTAACATTCTCTCAGCATCTTTCAAAAATTACCCGCCTCTGTCGTTTCACCTTGCGCCAATTCTACCCGATCCGCTCTCATATTGATATTGTGTCTGCTCCCCTCTTAGTGAATTCGTTTATTTTTTCTCGTCTCGACTATTGTAATTCCTTATTCTTTCATCTTCCTAAGAAGTCCATTCGCTCTCTTCAATCCATCATTAATCTTTCTTGTCGTTTCGTTCTTCACCTTCCTCCTAAGACACCCACCTCCGCTCATATCCGAGAACTCGGCTGGCTGCCAGCTCTTTCAAGGATGCAACATAAGCTGTGTTGCATTGTATTTAAACTCCTCCACACATCCTCTCCTCCCTCGTACTTGCTCTCACTTCTTACCTTCTCTGATCGTCCTTTCAGCCGCCGTCCTGCACCTCTTGTTTGCCCTCCCGCCCACCACTTATCAAATTGGTCCGCGAAGTCTTCCTATTTTTCTGCCCCCCGATTATATAACTCTCTTCCTCCTCATATCCTTCGTCATAAATCATATTCTTCTTTTTCCTCTGCGCTGCATAAGTACCTGCTTTCTCTTCCGTCGCCGCTTACACCTCCTTATAGATTGCATTGGCACTACCTTTGTATATATATCTCCATATTTTCGTATCTCCATATTCTCGCCATGTATATACTCTTACTAATAATACTGAACTTTGTGTTTTGTTTTCCTGTTGTGCTTTTGATTCCGCTCACAGCACCTGATCTTATGTCTGTGCTAATCGTGCTTGTATGTGACGTGCGCCAGTGTTCGTATTTGTCAGTTCATGTATTTGTGGTTGTTTTTTTCAGCATAAAATAATTCTGTGTATATCTTCCCTGATTTATTTTGTCCTTGCTAGCTCTTGTTTTCTTCTTTTTGAGCTCCCGTTTTGATGTAATTATTGATCTTGTATCTCTATATCTCATGTTTATCGTGCCTTTGTTGATTAGTGCGCTATATCAAATACACGCTTGTTGTTGTTGAAAAATAATACATTGCTTCAACATTAATCTTTCATGGCCTGTAGGAAAACATGGTGACTCACATTTCTTCAATTTCATCCTACGGCCCCTCAAAAGAAATTCATGACCCACGTTGACAAAGTTTTGCAGTGAATGGATGAATTTGCGTATAAGAATGGAGTAATTTGCGACTTGTGTGTATGGATGTCAAGCCTCATTGACGCTTACGGGCTGCACGCACAGGCTTCACAGGTTACAACGTCACAATCCACCGACCAATCATATTCCAGTACTTGATCACGTGACAAACAGAGTCAGACCAGCCCAGTGGCGGATCCAGAGTGTAATATTGGGAAGAGTTGAATAAATTTGTGGGAGGCTGAATGTTGGGGGCGATCAGTCATGTACATGCATCATTATGCAACGTCTTTGCGATCATGCTTATATCGACAAATTCTACAGAAAAATATTTTTTATTGACTTCTTTTAGTGAACGTCTTGATTATGAGGAGTTGATGGAAATATTTGGGGGGCCTTCAGCCCCCTGGATCCGCCAGTGCACGAACCATACGCACACTCGTACATACACACACACACAGACATACACACACGTACACGATAACACGCGCGTTTATAGTAATAATCAGCCACAACGCGAAGCATTCAAACACTAGTGCACACGCATACAGACAGATATACACACACGTTCACACGGTGACAGTTGTAAATCGAAATACGATCATCCACGGAGCCCGTGTAATAGCCAAGAACCACGACTACAACAACAACACAAGCGGTCAAATGTACGTCACAAAACAGCGAAAATATCGTTGATGATAGGCGTGATAAAAATGTATTTCAAATGCTTTGTCGGTAATATCACGCACAAACATCTGCCAGTCAGCCCTGGCGACAAGTGGATGAGAGGCCGACATAGCAAGATGCCGATTAATATTAATAAGAAAATCATTATTGCGGCGATATTATGAGCGAAGAGCCTCCATCCCACAACCATCCACCACCTATCCACTGAAATATTATCACAAAATATGCAACAACACACTGACACACACTGGCTACAATTGGATGATTTGTTACAAAAACTCGATATACAAACACACACACACACATAGATATAACTGACACACCCACACACACACACACACACAACTGACACACAAGCATACACACACACAACTGACACACAGGCATACATACACACACACACACATACAGACAGTTAACATATACAAACATACACACACAACTGACACACACACACACACACACACACACACACACACACACACACACACACACACACACACACACACACACACACAACTGACACAGAAACATACACACACAACTGACACACAAACATACATACACACACAACTGACACACAAACATACAGAAACTTAACATATACAAACATACACACACACAACTGACACAAAACTGACACACAGACACTTAACATATACAAACATACACACACACAACTGACACAAAACTGACACACAGACACTTAACATACACACACACAACTGACACAAAACTGACACACAGACACTTAACATATACAAACATACACACACAACTGACACACAGACACTTAACATATACAAACATACACACACACAACTGACACAAAACTGACACACAGACACTTAACATATACAAACATACACACACAACTGACACAAAACTGACACACAGACACTTAACATATACAAACATACACACACACAACTGACACAAAACTGACACACAGACACTTAACATACACACACACAACTGACACAAAACTGACACACAGACACTTAACATATACAAACATACACACACACAACTGACACAAAACTGACACACAGACACTTAACATACACACACACAACTGACACAAAACTGACACACAGACACTTAACATATACAAACATACATAGACGGAGAGCTCAGTAGACGTTGATTTTCTGCGTGATCGGTTTGCGACACATGTGACAGTTGGTGAGCGCGTGGGCACACACAGCACACGCGCCATGACCGCACAAGAACACCACGTTTCGTCGCCGCTCCAGACAAATGGAACAGCCGTGCACTTCCTCAATCTCGGCAATCTTCGACTCCAGCTGTCTGAGACGGTCGGCACTGGTGGCACGTGCTCTAAATCCGTCCGAGACACTGCTGCCATCTACACGACACACACACACATTAACTCTTGCCCATTGAAACAGCTCGATGAGAACAACTTGACGAAAACACACACACACACACACGGACATATACACGCGTGGCTACTGACCGGCGCACTGTTTGCGTGAGATGGTGGTGTGACAGCGCACACATTTCTTCATGCGCTGACAGCACGCCGTGCATGTTACCTGGTGACCGCACGGCGAGAAACGAACCGCCGCTCGACACTCGCAACATATCACGCACAACTCCTGCATAAACACACACACACACACACACACATGAAGAACAAAGGTAAAGGACAGGATGAAAATAATTCAGAAAGTAGCATCAGTGAGATCTCAAATCACTGAAAAAGCAGCATCCATAACATTTTGATGACTGTCATTTGTGTTTTTCTCTTTTGCATTATATATGTCTAAAAGTTTAAATATATTATTATATACATACACAGTAAGAATGTGAGTGTGTATGCGTGTGCGTGTGTATGTGACTGTGTGTGTTGGTGTGAGTGTGTGTGTGTTGGTGTGTGAGTGTGTGTGAGTGCAAGTGTCAGAAAAACCTCGTCATTTTGCAGTTTGAGGTTGGCAGCATTGTGTGTGAGACTGTTGAGCGCCGCCGAGTCAGGCTGGTTGCCAGGCGGTACGACGCCGACCACCTTTGTGTCCACATCGACAGCCCGCGCCACATTCGCCACCGTCTCGTCAACACTGCACGTGCGTTGCTGCACGTGTAAGTCGGACATTGACGGCAATTGCAGCGCTTCACTCACTCTGACACAAATACATGACACATACACAAGCATACACAGATGACACACACACACAAGCATACACTCACATGACAAACACACACACATGACACACACACAAGCATACACATGACACACAAATGACACATTCACAAGCATACACTCACATGACAAACACACACACATGACACACACACACACACACATGACATATACACATGACACATACACATGACACATACACATGACACATGCACATGACACACACACACATGACACATACACATGACACACACACACACACATGACACATACATGACACATACACATGACACATGGCACATACACTCACACATGACACATGAGACATACACATGACACATACACATGACACACACCCATGACACATACACATGGCACAAACACTCACACATGACACACACACACATGACACATAAACATGACGCATAAAAATGGCACATGACCCACACAAACATGACACATACACATGACACATACACACACATGACACATACACACACATGACACATACACATGACACATACACACACATGACACACACACACACATGACACATACACATGACACATACACAAGCATACGCACACACATGACACATACACAAGCATACACACACACACACACACACACACATGACACAAATACATGACACATACACTCACACATGACACACACACACATGACACATACACAAGCATACACACACACACGACACATACACAAGCATACACTCACACACAAATACATGATACATACACAATCATACACACACACACACACACACACACACACACACACACACACACATGACACATACACACACATGACACATACACAGACATACACACACACACAAGCATATACTCTCACACACACATGAAACATAATCAAGCATACACTCACACACAGATACATACACACACACACACACACACACACACACACACACACACACACACACACACACACACACACACATCATGCAGACGACCGCTGCTGAAACACCTGATACGGCCGGCAGAGGAGCCAGAGGCAGTGCAACCACCACGAAAACCGCGTCGCGTGGCCGTAAGCGAAACTAGTTTTTTTTCTATTCTTGATTTGTCTATGATGTTATTATGAGTCCTTTGCATCAATCACTCATGATGATTGATTCCAACAAATACCTTGCAGATATAGATTCAGATGAATTCTATAACAGTCAGAGGAAAGTGGATATTCCTAGGTGTGAATACGTTTCGCTGTGTGAGTCACATATTAATAGTCCTGTAAACAAGTCATTTAGTGTACTAAACATGAACATTCGGTCCATACCGACAAACCTTCAACTATTCAATGACATGATACTAGGTGAATTATCCATGAACATTGATATCATTGGATTAACGGAAGTACGATTAGCACCACATTTATTGCATTTGTATGCTATACCTGGTTATAATGCGTTTTTTAACCCAAGAAATGTGCATGGAGGAGGCGTCG
Organism: Sacculina carcini; assembly: GCA_916048095.2. Taxonomy (NCBI): domain Eukaryota; kingdom Metazoa; phylum Arthropoda; class Thecostraca; family Sacculinidae; genus Sacculina; species Sacculina carcini. The sequence continues at coordinate 353,584 of OU696585.1, forward strand.
CACTGTATATGTCCAACAAACTGTCAGCAAGCAAGGTCAACAGTGTGACTGTTTTGAATGATTCTATAGAATCACTTGGTGTAGATTTTGCCCTACTTGCAAAGAAATACTTGATTGTGTGTGTCTATAGACCACCCAGTGGCAACTTTAACAACTTCCTGAGTATACTGTCGGATATTCTGGCTGAAGCAAACGTAAAAAACTACGATGGTATGTGTATCACTGGAGACTTCAATATGAATCTGCTTGCTAGCAACGCCCATGCAAATGATTATATAAACTTGATGGTCTCTCACTCGTTCTACTCACTAATAACTTTGCCAACTAGAGTCACCGATGATACAATGACACTGTTAGATCACACATGGTCCACACTATTTGAGAGTAACATTAAAAACCTGGTGATCGAAACTGATTTAACCGACCACTACCCGACAATATCACAATTTGAATTGCAACAATCAAACACAGAGATGCAATTCATTATAAAAAGATTAATTACTGAAAAACAATTGGAAAGTTTTTCTAGAGAACTTGAAACTGTTAGCTGGCAAGAAGTTCTCACATCAAATTGTTGCCGCTACGCTTTTGAATTATTTTATGATACATTTAAAAAACTTTATGATATTCATTTTCCGGTTAAACGAATTCGTGTGACAGAGAAACAACAACTGAGACCATACATCACTTCCCAACTGAAAATCAAAATCAGAGAGAAGCACAGGCACAGACTAACGAAAAAATGGCCTATGACATACGGGGAGGTCTACAGATCATACAGAAACAACCTGAACACTGAGATTAAGCGTGCAAAAAATGAATTCTACAAAACCAGTCTCAAATCTAATCAGGGAAATGCCAGGCAACATTGGTTGACTATAAACACGCTACTGGGACGAACTTCAAAATGTCATAACACAGCAATACATGATGACGAGTATAACGGCGATGCAGCGTCTGCATTCAATGCACATTTTACAGCATCTCAACGTTCTGTGGACAACATGACATATGATTTTGAATCATACCTGAGTCACTCTCCACCATACTCAATGTATTTGCTGCCCACTGATACAACTGAAATTTACAGTCTTCTTCAAAGCATTGATAACACCTCAATTGGTTATGATGAAATATCACCTGCAGTCCTGAAACACTGTTCTTTGACTATCTCTGAGCCTGTAGCTCACCTGATAAACTTGACGTTAAAGTCAGGTTATTTCCCCGATCAACTTAAAATTGCCAAAGTGGTGCCGATATTTAAGAAGGGTGATTTGAAAGACATTAACAATTATAGACCTATTTCCATCCTTTGTTCTCTTTCAAAAATTTATGAGAAGGTCATCTCAAAAAGACTCTGTAGATATTTAGATGAAACTTCACTCCTATCAAAACATCAGCATGGCTTTAGAAAGGGACGATCCACTGAATCAGCAACCTTAGAATTAACAAAGTGCATTTACGAAGGACTGGAAACAAAGATGATGGTAGCTGGGATTTTTATTGACCTTTCCAAGGCTTTTGATACGCTGGACCATGAAATTCTCATAATTAAATTGGAGCATTTTGGAATAAGGGGAACAGTTAAATCATTGTTCGCGAGCTATTTGTCTGGTAGGAAACAAAAGGTATTTTTTAACAAAAAGTACTCAATTATACAGAATTTGTACAGAGGTGTGCCACAAGGTTCAATTTTGGGGCCCACACTTTTCCTGATTTATATAAATGATATTGTCAACGTGAGTCGTGATTCTAATGTAATTATATACGCCGACGATACTACTCTCTTAATCAAACAACCCAGTCTAGACACTCTACATAGGTCGATTTCGGAAGAGATTGTCAAAATTGATAGGTGGATACGCTCAAACAAACTCAAAATCAATAGTCAGAAGACTAAATGTGTATTATTTAAAAACAGATCCATCCAAAACTCTCTCCCGACAATAATGCTAAATGGGGAACGAATTGAGCAGACAGACAAAGTAAGATTTCTGGGGCTTATTGTCGATGAGAATCTAAATTGGAGACATCACATAGCACATGTTACTTACAAAATATCTCAAATTACTGGTATCATGTACAGAATCCGCCATAATCTCACGAGGGAAGCAATGTTGAGCATTTATTATACACTTTGTTATCCGCATTTAAATTACTGTGTTTCCATTTGGGGATCGACCTGGGTCTCTTTTCACACAAAAATAATCATTGCTCAAAATAAATTTGTTCGTTGCATATTTTTCCTAAAAAAATTCGACTCTACTGCTCACATCATGATGGATCAAAACATACTGCGCTTCCCTCTCATACACAAATATTTCACATTATTACTGATTCATAAAGCCAACAAAATCGACACTATATTTAATCTGGTTGAAAACTATATGTCATCGAGGCAAAATAATATAAACTTAATTCAACCTAAATTTCGCACAGAGCTTTTTAGGCTGAGTGTTATGTGTAGAGCTCCAGACATGTTTAATAATTTACCCCTCGAGAACAAAGTTGCGTTTCAAACAGCAGGCAGATATATGTGGAAAAATATTGTTAAAAAACATCTGCTCAACGAGCAGCGGAGGAATTTATTGACCAATGAATCCATGACCAATGATTGAGTTAATTTAGTCCAATTTAGATTTGTGTCCATGTGCAATTTATGTGTACATGTCAGTATTCTTGTACTTGTTCATTTAATTGTTTCGTGTTTGTTTTTTGTTTTTCTGTGGACTTCGCGTATGCGAATAAGTGTGTGTGTGTGTGTGTGTGTGCGTGTGTGTGTGTGTGTGTATGTGTGTGTGTGTGTGTGTGCGTGTGTGTGTGTGTATGTGTGTGTGTGTGTGTGTGTGTGTGTGTGTGTGTGTGTTTACTCTTGTTCCCTGAAATAGCGTAGTTTATTTATTCTTTAAAAAGTGTATCTTGTTTTACTGTTTACATGCACCATTATTATTGATCCATGTACGTCTCACATGTAAGTGCCAGTGCGTCTAATGTTCTGGCACCGATAAGTCCGTAAAAAGCATTGCTTATCGGACTTTGTCACTGCTGATTTGTTTTTTTTCTTCAATTGTATGCATTGATACTGGAATGTGACAATACACTTACTTACTTACTTACTTACTTACACACACACATGACACATACACAAGCATAGACAGATACATGCAAAGACATATACACACGGACACACACATACACAAACACGCGTGCGTGTGTATGTTGTGGAGTGGATGAGTGACGCAGTGAGGTGAAACAAGCGAGGCAGACTGGAACAACGTTACTCACGAGTGTTGGCGCGAGTACCACCGCAGTAGCTGGATGATGAATGAGTCACCAGCACTGCCGGCCGTCAGAATATCAACGGCTGTCTGACCTTGATTGTTCGGCGCACTCAAACACGCGCCCTGCTCACACAAGAAACAAGCCAGCGACTGGGGCCCACTCAACTGCACGCCTGTTCACCACACACATTCACACACACACACACACACACACACACACACACACACACACACACACACACACACACACACACACACACACACACACACACACACACACACACACACACACACACACACACACACACACACATTCACAATCATACGGTCACATGCATTGTCATGGGCTTCATTTGAAATATCAACGAAACATGGCAAATAAGAGATGTATGAGTTGAGAATGTAAGTGTATGAATGTGAATGTGTGTATGTGTGTGTGTAGTTGTGTGTTAGTATATGTGTTGACCTCGTGCGCGCTGGTGAGACCAAATGCCGTGCACCCGGGGCGCATCAACTGCACTGGGCGCGACACAGCACGTGTCTGCTGCTTGCTCACGTGCCGCGTCCACCACACGTGCACATACCACGTTCAAACACGTGTTGCCGTCACTATCGGCACGTGACACGCTGGCGCCGCTCACCGCCAATAACTCGGCCACGCCAATGTGCAACTGCAGGCGAACAAATACACATGTGAGTGCAGTAATATCCCTCATTAACCAGCTGCTGGAGAAGAAGCAGATACAGTCCTCACATTGAGTTGTTTTTATTCAGTTGATTTGTGTGTTCTACTTGTACAATTACATGTAAATAAAGTGATATTTGATCGAACTGAGTAAAGTGATATCTGATGTAACTGAGTTTCTCTGGAACCAGGTGTTACGCGGCGACTGTATCTAACTCCAAGTGGTACCCGATCACAATAAGGTTGGAAGCCACTGCCTTAAATCATCTTCGTGTTGGACATTGTGTCAAATATCATTGTAATGACTGTGTGTGACGTGTGTATGATTGTGAATGTATGTGTAAGCGTGCGTATGTATGTATGTGTTCGTGAGTGTATTTACCAGTGAGCGCGAGAGAGAGAGAGGGAGAGAGAGAGGGAGGGAGAGAGAGAGAGAGAGGGAGTCACCTGAGTGCAGGCCAATAAGAGGGCAGTTTGTTGACGACAATTAACAGCGTTAATTAAGCAGACCAGCGAATTACCACCATCACTGATAACACTGCTGTCATTGTTGTTGTTGTTGTTGTTGTCACTGTTGTTATTTGTTGCTAGCACAGTGGACAACAGCAGTTTGACAACAGGCAGGTGCCCGTTAACACTGGCCAGGTGAAGACAGGTGAAGCCGTCATTTTTGGCCACCGATAACAAACTACACTGTCGCACTAGAAACCTCCGCACAGCACTGCCCTCACACACACGCACACACGTGAACTATATACAATATGAACTGTATATTAGCCATAATAAGTCCGCTAAGAAGCGATGATCGGCCGACTCGATGTCATTTGTAGTTATTTTTTGTTCGTGTAATGGATGTTGGAATGACAACATATGCACACAAAAGAAACATATATACACACAATAATCGACACACACACACATTCTACTACACGTGAGTGTGAGCGTGTATGTGTGTGTGTGTGTGTGTGTGTGTGTGTGTGTGTGTGTGTGACTGACGCAGTGTTGCCCTTGAGAGCTGCGTGATGCAGTGCGTTGAAGCCTCGCTTGTTCACAATGGATGCGTCAATATTGACACGGCTTGCTGTGAGCAGCTCGACAATCTCAATACTCGGCTTATCAATGGCATCATGCAGTGCTGTATCACCGTACATATCCTGACACACACACACACACACACACATACACATCTACATCTCACCAGACACATAGCAAATATGGTGCCTACATCTACTGGTATTGATGTGTGTTGATGTGTTTGAGGATAGGACATTTTTGTGTGTTGATGTGTTTCGTTTCATATAAACACTTTCTCCTGTTGTACATTAACATACGGATCAAGCGGAACTGTGCATAAACAACGCATACAAAAGATACTCAACTTTTGCGCCCGAGTACCGGCAATAAACCGAAAATACGAGCTTATATCAGCGCCTGGCAGAGTGAGAGAGTAACACACAGAGAGAGAGAGAGTAACATACAGAGAGGGAGGGAGAGTAACACACACAGAGAGAGAGTAACACACAGAGAGAGAGGGAGAAGGAGAGAGAGAAACACACAGAGAGGGAGGGAGAAGGAGAGAGAGAAACACACAGAGAGGGAGGGAGAGTAACACAGAGAGAGAGAAAGAGAGAGTAACACACAGAGAGAGAGAGAGTGAGAGTAACATACAGAGAGGGAGGGAGAGTAACACACACAGAGAGAGAGGGAGAAGGAGAGAGAGAAACACACAGAGAGGGAGGGAGAGTAACACAGAGAGAGAGAAAGAGAGAGTAACACACAGAGAGAGAGAGAGTAACACATACAGAGAGAGAGTAACACACAGAGAGGGAGGGAGAGTAACATACAGAGAGAGAGAGAGAGAGTAACACACAGAGAGAGAGTAACACATACAGAGAGAGATAGAGTAACACACAGAGAGAGAGGGAGTAACACACACAGAGAGAGGGAGAGTACCACACAGAGAGAGAGGGAGAGAGAGAGAGGGAGAGAGAGAGGGAGAAAGAGAGAGGGAGAGAGAGAGAGAGTGTGGCACACCTGGAGGTTGGCGTTGGCGCCGGCATCTAGCAGAGAGAGAGAGAGAGAGAGAGGGGGAGAGAGAGAGGGAGAGAGAGAGAGGGAGAGAGAGAGAGTGTGGCACACCTGGAGGTTGGCGTTGGCGCCGGCATCTAGCAGAGAGAGAGAGAGAGAGAGAGAGAGAGAGAGAGAGAGGGAGAGAGAGAGGGAGAGGGAGAGAGAGAGAGGGAGAGAGAGAGAGAGTGTGGCACACCTGGAGGTTGGCGTTGGCGCCGGCATCTAGCAGAGAGAGAGAGAGAGAGGGAGAGAGAGAGGGAGAGAGAGAGGGAGAGAGAGAGAGAGGGAGAGAGTGTGTGAAGCACACCTGCAGGTTGGCGTTGGCGCCGGCATCTAGCAGAAGAGAGAGAGAGGGAGAGAGAGAGTGTGTGTGAAGCACACCTGGAGGTTGGCGTTGGCGCCGGCATCTAGCAGAGAGAGAGAGAGGGAGAGAGAGAGTGTGTGTGAAGCACACCTGGAGGTTGGCGTTGGCGCCGGCATCTAGCAGAAGAGAGAGAGAGGGAGAGAGTGTGTGGCACACCTGGAGGTTGGCGTTGGCGCCGGCATCTAGCAGAGAGAGAGAGAGAGAGGGAGAGAGTGTGAAGCACACCTGAAGGTTGGCGTTGGCGCCGGCATCTAGCAGAGAGAGAGAGAGAGAGAGAGAGAGTGAAGCACACCTGGAGGTTGGCGTTGGCGCCGGCATCTAGCAGAGCTGACACACAACGCACGTGTTGTTTACTGACAGCAACATGCAACGCCGTACAGCCGCTTTTATTAGCAGCCGACAAAAGTGCACTGACAGTATCACTGACTCCATCACTGACAGCATGACTGTCAGGACGCCATGAAGTCAGTTGTGATATCACCTCGCACTGATCACTGAAACACACAGACATACCGATAACTCCAGCACAAACACAGATACATACAGACACAGACAGATAGACAACAAGCAATGCCCTTATATCTTGATCACTTCACTGGCTCAGGAGAATAAACTATATTACAAATAAAAAAAGAAAAATGAAACGAAACATATTCCAAAGACAAACCAGGAAACGAAAAAAACGCACGAAAAATGTGAGGTGCATGGAAGCAACAACAGACGGAACATGAAACAAATAATGAATAATGAAGACAATGAACGGACAAGAGAGAGAGAGAGGGGCAAGAGTGGGGGCGGGGGGGGGGTACCCGAATGCAGCATAGTGCAGAACCGTGTCTCCGTCGTCATCAACGCGTGTAATATCGGCACCATGTTGCAGCAGCAGGGTGACACAGGTCACGTGACCCTGGTGAGAGGCCAACTGCAGTGCTGTTCTACCGTCATGTACAATGTCCACCTGATCCACACACAAACCAGCTTCAATCACGCGCGCCTCACGTTCACGTGCCTTATTATTATTATTATTAACTACAGGCAAATCCAGTAGCATGGTAATAGTGCAGTAGTACTGTTACCACCCTGCGGTGGTCCCTTGTAGCAGAGCGGCCAGAATATTCAGATATATTATTATTAATAATAGCAAAACAGTGAGCTGAGTGGCTGGAATAATACCATGTGCGGGTGTTTTAGCAGCAGCAGTTTGAGCGAGTCGGAGCGTCCCTGAGCAGCGTCGCGATTCAAACACTGCGCCACTCGCCCATCACCAACACTGCCGTTGGTCACAACACCAGCACACGCGGCTCCTGCTCGCACCAGCACATTAAAATGAAGCTATAGCAAGTAATGAATAAACAACAAGAACTGCTTCACTGCAAGCACGAAGAAACATCAAAAAAGCGAAATTCGCAAGTGAGGATGTGCCAGCAATTGAGTCGCTCAACGTGCAGGGAGTAATATGAGTGAGTGTTACTGCCAACTATCAATGAGTACAATGTGTTACTGACGAGTATCGGCTGCTAGCTAAACGACTACCACTAAATGTACTGTGTACTAGCAAGCACGTATAGCAATGTGAGCAAGTACCACCACTAACTGACCGGCGGCACAGTTGTTGCCATTTGTGTGGTGACGGTCAGAGTGGACGATTGGACTGCCGGCCGCCGCTGACACGACACACAGACTGTTGAGAGTCCAAGTCTGGCCGTCAATGGCCACTCTGACGTCCCCGTCGGCGTACACCCGCGTCACTTGACCCAGTCTGCCCAGACACTACGTGACAAACACACACACCACGACAATACGGCAGTCAGTTCGATTGTTGTGTTCACTCACGAAAACATCGGTGAATTGTGGGAGTTGCCTCACTGCACGCCGCATACAGTCAATAATGAGCCCGACTATAAGTGCGATGTACACGGCCGAACACAGTGAAAAACATAAAACAAATACAGAATAAACAACGAAAAAAGGCCAGAAGTAAATTGAGTTCACTGATTACAACACAAACACTGAAACAAACAAGTCGACATTCAACAATAACAACACAAACACTGACACAAACAAGTAGACATCCAACAATAACAACACAAACACTGAAACAAACAAGTCGACATTCAACAATAACAACACAAACACTGACACAAACAAGTCTACATTCAACAATAACAACACAAACACTGACACAAACAAGTAGACATCCAACAATAACAACACAAACACTGACACAAACAAGTCGACATTCAACAATAACAACACAAACACTGATACAAACAAGTCGACATTCAACAATAACAACACAAACACTGACACAAACAAGTCGACATTCAACAATAACAACACAAACACTGACACAAACAAGTCGACATTCAACAATAACAACACAAACACTGACACAAATAATTGGACATCCAACAATTTAGAAGCGAATTGCAAATTCCGCCCAGCTATAACCGTGCACCAACACCAAGTGCATTGAGAGGACCGAGATGGGGGCAGTAGGGGGGCACACTCACCGATCTCATTGCATCCACCCATTCTCCGTGTCCTCGTTGCAATTGTTGCACGGCGGTGATGTCCTCAATGACTCGCACCTTCTCGCCCGAGCTGAGCACGTGCGCACGCACCAGCGCCGCGGGGTTCACCGTCCATCGTACATTGTTCATGTACTGCACACGCACGTCGCCTCGCTCGGTGATGCGATGAACCACGCCCACCAAACCAACATACTACACACACACACACACACACACACACACATGCACGCCCACCAAACCAACATACTACACACACACACACACACATGCACTGACACACGATGCTGGAAATCAAAGACACCCAGATCAATACCACACTGGGATAATTTTAACAACACTAAAACAAGAGTAGTTGAAATATCACACGAAGACCCATCATATAATAGACAAGGGAAAATCACAAGGGAATGAGTGGCTCCAATAAACACAAGCGTGCGTGTGTCACTGTGTCAGTGTGTCGTATATCAGTGTGTGCCAATGTATCAATGTGTCAGTGTGTGTCAATGTGTCAGTGAGACAGTGTGTGTCAATGTGTCAGTGTGTGTCAATGTATCAATGTGTCAGTGTGTGTCAATGTGTCAGTGAGACAGTGTGTGTCAATGTGTCAGTGTGTGTCAATGTGTCAGTGTGTGTCAATATGTCAGTGTGTCAGTGTGTCATTGAGCGTTTTGTTTGTTTTGGTTATATTTCGACAGCCAACAGGACAACTGCCCCAATTGCAAGTTGGAGAGCGCACTCAACACAAATAAATGAGACGTCATTAAAACCAGATGTCAGTTCATTAACATACACGCGCAGTCGTATAGTCACAAACACATACACAAACACAAACACACTCACAAACACAAACACACTCACAAACACAAACACAAACACAAACACACAAACACACTCACAAACACACAAAACACACTCACAAACACAAAAACACAAATACACAAGACACACTCACAAACACAAAAACACAAACACAAACTCATTCAAAAACACACACTCACAAACAGAAAAACACAAGCACACACACATTCAAAAACACAAACACACACACACTCACAAACACAAAAACACACTCACAAACACAAAAACACAAATACACAAAACACACTCACAAACACAAAAACACAAACACATTCAAACACACACACACACACACACACACAAACACACACACAAGACACACTCACACACACACAAAACACACACACTCATAAACACACAAACACAAACACACAAACACACACACTCACAAACACACAAACACAAACACACAAACAAACACACTCATAAACACACACAAACACAAACACACACACACAAAACACACACTCATAAACACACACAAACACAAACACACACACACAAACACACACACTCATAAACACACACACACACACACACACATAAACACACACACAAATACTCACATTATTATTACATTATTACATTAAGATATTTATATAGCGCCCTACACCTAGAGGGTCTCTAAGGCGCTGGAGGCGCACATAAACACACACACACACAAAACACACACTCTCAAACAAACACACACACACACACACACACACACACACACACACACACACAAAAACAAACTCACACACAAACAGACAAACACACACACACAAACACACAAACACTCACAAACACAAACACACAAAACACACACAAACAAACACAAACACACAAACACAAACACACAAACACAAACACACACACACACACAAGCACACTCACAAACAAACACAAACACACGTTACCTCGGCCATTCTCTTGTTCCAGCCGCCGTGACCTTGTTGCAGTGCCTGCAGAACAGAGGCATCTCGTGATATTTTCACCCGGTCGCCGATACACAGCGAGTCAGCAGTGCGAGTGACTGTGGTGTCAGACACCGCCGATGACTCAACTATCGACGCGCTCACACTGCACGACGCATCAATTGGCTTGCCTTCACACACAAACACACACACACACACACACACACAAATAGTTATAAATACACAGTCGTTGCCAACCATTGTCTCTTTGTACTATATTCTATATCAGTCATGTCAGTCTATGAGCTTGCTCGATGGACATTTCTGCCATTATATGCCTTGTATATTTGTATGAAATGATTGTTGTCAAAAATTTGGCAATAAACTGAACAAACAAACAAACAGACAGTTGTGTATATTGAACGATTGAGCCCCGAAATACTATAGTAATAGGCGAGCAACATGTAAAATAGCATAGTTTACCGAGTTTGCCAGTTGTTGTACGAAACTATTGGACATCATTGAATGACACAGTGAATTTTTCATTTAGAATGAGTTAATCGGTCGCACTTTGACAAAATACTGATCTCATACTGTTCAGTTGGTAATGACCGTCAGAATAATGATTATGAATGATGATTAATTATATTAAATAATGATGAATTATAATGAATTATGATGTTTGATGACGTGACTATGAATGACGTGATGACAACCACTGATGGATGATGGAGAATGATGAGAGAGAGAGAGAGAATGGTGCCGTGTTCACCCAGCACAGGCAGATGATCGAGGTAATGTGCTCCGCCGCTGACATCTCCGTGAGTCGTGTACTTGAGATCAACCTTGCCCTGGTGACCGAGACGGTACACGTTCGACACGCCAGTCACACTCCAAGTCACGTTGGCTACTGAACGACGTGACTCATCGCTCCAACCAACCACCTCAGTCACTCTACCACAACTACCGCCTTCCTCACACAAACACACAAACATATACATCGTTACTGAACGACTTCACCAAACTCGCGGGTGGAAAAATAAGAGGGCGTTGAGGGAAGCCGCGAGAAACGGCCTGGATTCGGCAGCGAATAAGCTCGGCTGTCATTCATGACGACAATGCTGCCTGCGTCAATTATTAGTGCTATGCATAAATGAGCCTACTTGTAACTAGACGTGTCTGTGTTCAAAAAAAAAGAAAAAACAAACTGACACACACACTGTTACACACACTGTTACACACATACACACTGTTACACACACACACACACACTGTTACACACACACACACTGTTACACACTCACACACACACACACACTCACTGTTACACACATACACACTGTTACACACACACTGTTACACACACACTGGCACGCACAAACACACACTGTTACACACACAGCTCACCGTCTTGATCGGCCCATTCCCAGTGGTAGCCACGCACCACCTTGGCTCCCACGAAGACGCCATGAACAACTCTCTTTACACTATCTCGACGACTAGCCACCCGCTCTCTGTACCAGCATACACACACACACACACACCTATTTATACATATAGATTTGACGTATGTTTGTGTGTGCGCACGATCAATTTACGCAATTGACCATCGCCCAGGATTATTTTGCCTAACTGCCTGTCGTTTCAGTTTTCAGTAATTGTTTGTCGTTTCAGTAAATTTTACGTAGCTGTTTGTCGCTCAGTTAAGCCAACGAGCAACACATAACACCTACAGTCGCTGCTTGAATTTTAAACAGAAAGCGGACGACAACCGGCAGTGCAATGCAATTCGCAGCACGAGATTTCCCGTCGACATTTCCTCGTTTTCCATCAGCGCAGTTGAGAAACAACGAATAATCGCATCTCGATATGAATACTGGACACACGACACACGTGCAGCCTTCAGCGAGCCGTTACCCGTGTTGTGCGGGACGATCGTAGCGGATGAACGGGTGCGAGGTGTCGTGCACGTCGTTCATGTAGCACGTGGAGCAGAGGTCGTGCTCGGCACACACGCTGCATCGCCACCGAATACCGGCAATAGACTGCTCACGACAACCGACACACACACTACCCACGTGACGCACACCTGCACGTATACACACACATACACATACACACACACACATACATACACACACACATACACACACACATACACACACATACACACACACACATACATACACACACACACATACACACACATACACACACATACACACAAACACACACACACATACACATCTTGACGAACTCGCTTGACTACGGAGGAAGGTTTGAAAAATAGAACGACATGTCGCTCAAATACGTTTTACGGTATATTATCAATAATGTGCGTGTGCGTGTGTGTGTGAGTGTGTGAGTGTACCGGTAGGCGCAGTGTCGAACACACTCAAGTCGTAGGCGTTCTGATATCCACAGCGGTAATTGGTGCGATTGCCAGAGTCCCACAGTACAAAGACGGTGCGATCAGGCGTGTTGGCACTGCCTGCGCTGCCCACCTCAACCACAGTGCCCACGTGACCATCGCCACCGTCCTGACAGCCCCAGTTCCAGTGAGGACCGCGCACCACCCGACACCCCACCTCCACCAGGGCGCAACACATACCGCTCACACACACACACACACACAAGCTGACACACAAACACACATATATATATTTTGATTGATTAATTATTGGTGTTCAAGGGGTACCTTTTTGTGTGCCTGGACCAAGGGCGTATATTTGTGTCGATGCTCGGGGGATGACAGCAATCATGCATTAGTGTTCAAAGTTAACTCATTTGGCCAATTGTATGGGGGCCTATACAACGTTTTGCCCTTTCAATCAGAAAACAACTCAATAAAAAGTGTATAGCATATAATTGCATGCACACACACACACACTTGTCGTGTATTGTTACTTTTTTGCTATGCTGATTTCGATGACAATATACCAAATGCACTACCCCAGTCAATTTACGTGGTTATATATAACCCCATACGCCCAGGATTTACGCACATGACCTGGGCACACAACAATGTTTCAAGCCAAGCATTGTCAATGTGGCCAAAAAGCGATATAGAAGGAACAGTGAAAAAGATTTAAGCGAAACAATGTTATCAGTGAAAGAAAAACCAGATCAACATATTTTACATATTTAAAATATCAGCACACCGTAATATTCCACTAATTCAATATTTCAATAAAAACTCTTACAAGAAACAGAGCAGTAAGAACGTATTTATGATACGTCCAAATTATTTATCTTACAATGAATGACTGATATGTCGTTTGAAGCTTTCACAGAAACATTATTACCTAAAAAACAAAGAATCAATGGCAAAGCGAAGTGTAAAACACAACGCCCAACTCCAACAGCAGCCCTGATCAAGTGTAAACATACGATGTACAATGCATAAATGACTTTAACACATCGATTTTGTATAAATGTTTATTAAATATTCCCCATAAATGGTGATGTATGCCTAAAAATATTTCCACAAAGAAATTGCTTCCAAATTGTGCAATCGATGCAGATGTAAAGCATTGATTGTTTCATAACGTTTGAGATGTACTTTAATTAATCTTCTAGAGGCACGTAGGCTATCATTTGATAACGACTGGTATCTGAGGTGTACATCGGCCTGCCGGGCCATATGACAAACAGCTACTCTTCCTTGTCTCTGGAGTAAAAAAGATAACAATTGATGAATAAATAAATAGCCTCTTTTAGCCAAAATATTGACAATTTACTTAATTTGTCAATGTATTTCATCGTAGGTGCCCATTCTAACCTTGTTTAGTCTGTGATTATTTATACAAACTAATTAATGCGTTCAGTGTTTATTTTGTGATCTTATTGTGTGTATTGAATATCTGACTTGTTATTTGTCTGTAATGATTGTAAGCATGAATTGTGTGCGTGTTGCATTTAGCGTGATGCATGTCTTGTGTATATGTGTGTATGATCGTTGTGTCATACGTCGTGGGCACAAGAGCCAGCGTTGCTTCGTGTAACATGGTCTCCACAAACACCACAAGTTGGGGTGAGCGCGAGCTCGATGTCTGATAGTGTCATCACATCAGCTGACACGTATGCACGCGCATAATCTTATCGATCATGCAGTAGATGATAACAAAAATGACACCGTATCCGCTGCGTGTCGTAAAAGGCGACTAAAAGCGGAACCACGTTTCTCTCTTTCTCTCTCTCTCTCTATATATATATATATATATATATATATATGATATTGGTGTAGCCTGGAAGAATATTCTCATTCAGACAAACGAGATTAAACTGGATTGCCGCTTTGCAGTTTTCAATCTTCTTCTTTGTCGTCTCGATCGCTCGTGCGAGTTTTTGATGATCGCTGTTGAGCTTGTGCAGTAATTCGCCGACGTTTCGGAGCAGCCGGTCTCCATCCTCAGACAATGTGGTCAACTAAATGCCGTTTGTTCGTTGTCGAGTGTGTGTTTATATAGGTCGTCAATTGTATGTGTTATTTTCACGCCTCGTGTATGCGCGCGGTGTGCGAAATTCGCACCTATGGTCGATGACGCCTATGGCTCACGCTACTGCGCGCCGCCGTTTGTGGCACCTCGCGCATGGGCGCGTCCAGCTCACTGCTTGATGGGGGTCTTTGGGTGGGGAGAACACCATTTTCCTCCAATTGCACGTTGATTTTTGGGCGCATTGTTGTTATGTAAATTGCTTCCAAAAGTTTCAAGCGCCTGTTGTCAGTTTCGTGCGCCAATATATCTGTTCTTGCCACTATTTCTTCTCGACTAATCTTTGTGTTATGCGCCGATGCATTGTGGTTTTTGATAGCACCGTTGCTGAGATGGCAGGTCAAACGGCGCGACAGCGTTGTTGTTGTCATACCGATGTAGGAATGAGGTCCGCACCCCTCATCGTTTTCACAGGTGTACCGGTAGACAACATGATGTCGCTGCAGCTTGTCTGGCCTGTCATTGCATGCTTTGCTGCGCAATATCAGACTCGATGTTTTTTGTGAACGATAATAAATTATCAATTTCACCTTTTTTCTGACTCAGTGGGTCTCAAATTCTTCTCAACAATCTCCTTCATGACGCGTTCGTCGACTTTGTGCGCAGAAGACATAAAGTTTCTGTAGTACAAGGTGATATGCTGTTGTGCGTCGCTCAAAGAGTTGGTCTCGAAATGTTTGTTCAGCGCTGAACAAACGCATCACGCTTGGTACCACAGCATAACAGCACAGTACAGCACATTACAGTGCAGTACAGTGCAGTACAGTACAGTACAACACAGTACAACACAGTACAGTACAACACAGTACAGTACAGTACAGTACAACACAGTACAACACAGTACGGTACAACACAGTACAGTACAGTACAACACAACACAGTACAGCACAGTACAACACAGTACAGTACAGTACAGTACATTACAGTATTACACAGTACAACACAGTACAACACAGTACAGTACAACACAGTACAGTAAAGTACAGTACAGTACCGTACAGTATAACACAGTACAGTACAGTACAACACAGTACAGTACAGTACAGTAAAATTCAGTACAACACAGTACAGTACAGTACAGTACAGCACAGTACAGTACAGTACAACACAGTACAGTACAGTACAGTACATTACAGTACAACACAGTACAGTACAGTACAACACAGTACAGTACAGCACAGTACAGCACAGCACAGCACAGTACAGTACAGTACAGTACAGTACAGTACAGTACAACACAGTACAGTACAGTACAACACAGTACGGTACAACACAGTACAGTACAGCACAACACAGTACAGTAAAGTACAGTACAGTACCGTACAGTATAACACAGTACAGTACAGTACAACACAGTACAGTACAGTACAGTAAAATTCAGTACAACACAGTACAGTACAGTACAGTACAGCACAGTACAGTACAGTACAACACAGTACAGTACAGTACAGTACATTACAGTACAACACAGTACAGTACAGTACAACACAGTACAGTACAGTACAGTACAGTACAGCACAGTACAGTACAGTACAACACAATACAGTACAGTACAGTTCATTACAACACAGTACAGTAGAGTACAACACAGTACAGTACAATACAGTACAGTACAGTACAGCACAGTACAGTACAGTACAGTACAGTACAACACAGTACCGTACAGTACATTACAGTACAACACAGTACAACACAGTACAGTACAGTACAACACAGTACATTACAGTACAACACAGTACAGCACAGTACAGTACAGTACAACACAATACAGTACAGTACAGTTCATTACAACACAGTACAGTAGAGTACAACACAGTACAGTACAGTACAGTACAGTACAGTACAGTACAGTACAGTACAACACAATACAGTACAGTACAGTACAACACAGTACAGTACAGTACAACACAGTACAGTACAGTAAAGTACAGTACAACACAGTACAGTACAGTACAACACAGTACAACACAGTACAGTACAGTACAACACAGTACAGCACAGTACAGTACAGTACAACACAATACAGTACAGTACAACACAGTACAACACAGTACAGTACAACACAGTACAACACAGTACAGTACAGTACAGTACAGTACAACACAGTACAGTACAGCACAGTACAGCACAGTACAGTACAGTACAGTACAGCACAGTACAGCACAGTACAACACAGTACAACACAGTACAGTACAGTACAACACAGTACAGTACAACACCGTACAGTACAGTAAAGTACAGTACAACACATTACAGTACAGCACAGTACAGTACAGTACAGTACAGTACAGTACAACACAGTACAGTACAGCACAGTACAGCACAGCACAGCACAGTACAGTACAGTACAGTACAGTACAGTACAGTACAACACAGTACAGTAGAGTACAACACAGTACAGTACAGCACAATACAACACAATACAGTATAACACTTACAGTACAGTACAGTACAGTACAGTACAGTACAGTACTGTACGGCGCTTACCAGTCTTTATAACGACTACGCGAAATCTAGCGTAGATTACCGTAAGTTCTGATGTTGACATGCGAGTAGTATATTTGGCGGTATGGCGATGACTATCATCAATACTATCTCTATATTTCAGCCTTGGCTTCATTGGCAAGGCATTGTTACTGCATCCAATGAACGCAGCTGACTAGTATGCTCGCTCACCTCACTTCAACACAATTACCTGCTAAATTCCACTGCAAACAACAGCAAATCCGGAAACGATAGTTGCATCATTCGCTCCACAACAAGACCATTACCAACAACTCACTGATAATTCAATTGGCATTTTGCGAAATGATTAAATGTCAAAAATTGATTTTTAAGTGATCGTTTGGAAAAGTCACCCAATATTGGAACGTCGTTGGCCAATATGTTGAGCAGCTCATTGAAACGTTTCAATATGATAACCCCATGTTCTACTGGCACTTAACTTTCACACAATTTAAATTTAGCATATTTTGTGGCAAGTTTTATTGTCGCGTCTGCAATCTCAATCACGGACGCTTGCATTGTTGCATTTCAAGTTTGACACAAGAATGCATTTTGCAGCACTGCAGGACAGGCAGTATAAAATTTTGCATTATTGCTAACTACATAATCTCCGTGCACCCATAAAATGCTGACTGAAAACTATTTTACACTTCATGACGGGAAAAATAATAAAGTTGAAAAACGCAAATTGGCAAACACAATATATTTTATGTACACGTGAACTTAAATGTGTTTAAAATAAACTCGAAAGCATATGTCTAATGAAAAATCACTTTGTACTACTTTTTTGATATCTCTGATTGTACTCTGCCAATGCAGCAATATCGACAGCGTTGATATCTTTAATTCTTGAGAAATAGTCTTCCTGGTGACATTCTACAGGCTTAGGGAGTAGTTTCTCTACAAAATAGCAGTTGATTATCGGCGATCAAAGTGTACACAGCTAATGATTACACACAAATACAACGCGTTGTTGAGTGAGATTTTGAGTTAACGTTTAGCAACACAAAGACAATTGAGTGCACATGACTATACAGTGCTAGAGGTAAGCAGCACGAAGTAATAATTGGTCGACTTGGCAGAGGACAACAGTTTCATCCCATACTGAGGCAGTTGGTATCAGATGAATGACGCATCTCACATCAAATTACATTTGCCTTTCTCCGCCCAAGGATTGTTCTTCTTGTCGACTGCAAATATCAGCGGGTCTGTCTTTTCGTTCTCCTCAATAAATTCCCGCAGCCTGTGAAATAGCAAGATAGAAATTCACTTGGAATGGTAGATATTTGAACTCATTTACTCATACTCATATAACTCATCGATGATATTAAAGCAAATAGCGAAGGCATTTTCAGTTGCTACTTTGACAAACGCATACTTACACAAAACAATGTGAGTAATATGTGAGTAATATGTACACTATGGTTTCACTAGCAGAGTCGTAGCAACCGCCCCTCGCACACCTGGCCGGACTGGCCCGAGTGTTGAGGTGGCCCATTGCCTCACGCATGATATTGAAATTTATCATGAATTAGCGCACAAAAGTACCCTAAATCTCCAGGAACCCGAGGGGCTGCTCCTATCTGCATTTTCCCAAAGTCGCACCTCAGGCCCATGATACCCCGCAAAAGTAGACTTAAGTGTTGTTGAATTCGGCCCTCGGACCAGAATTTGATTCATGAACCTCTGACATCAAGAACCTAGTGCCCAAACTCCTGGACAACATTAGCAATATCACCATGAGATTATTGTTCTAGGAGAGTGGTTCTCAATTGTTCAGTGTTTGCACCCTTTTCAAACTAGAAGTCAGTTCTCACAACCCCTGAATTATTGATAGCTATATGAAAAATAATACAAACCACGTATTAAATGTTTTTTATTCAATATTCATTCACACGTTTCTTTGAGTTTTCTTCAATTATTTTCCAGAAAAAATATAATGCATAGGCAAAATATGTGTTCCTCAATTGTTTCACAAGAATCATCGCACCTCAAGGAACCCTTAAAAGCCCCGCACCCCCGATTAAGAACCCCTGTTTGAGGATCACAATAAGAGTGTGATTGGTGTGTACTCACGCGGCGATGCTTCTGCTGAGAGGCCATCGCTCCATGGTCGACTGGAACT
This sequence comes from Sacculina carcini, assembly GCA_916048095.2. Lineage (NCBI taxonomy): Eukaryota > Metazoa > Arthropoda > Thecostraca > Sacculinidae > Sacculina > Sacculina carcini. The sequence continues at coordinate 373,398 of OU696585.1, forward strand.
TCATGTTGTCGATCTGCTTGACCAGGGTATCTTTGTCCATTTCAACACACACTATTCTGCCAGTTCTAGTACGAGGCAAAAGTGCTAGTTCTGTTTAGACAAGCGCTGATATTCAGACGGTGGTGTCTGTCTGTGTCTGTCTGTCTGTGTGTGCTTCCTGCGCGGAAATGATACCGACTATGTCACTGCCAGCCTATGACACCCTCACACACGCGCATACACACACATCCAGACACACAGACACTACTGCACGCATTAGTACGATTCGCACACAGACAGACAGACATACAGGCGTCCTCCTAGTCAACGAAGATAGATACGTTCAGTTGATATACATGTGCAAGTATAGGTGCGTATATCGCTGTGTATTGTGCTGTTTTGTGTGTTTGCTTCTCTAGGGGTTCTTCGATCGATCGTTGGCCGGGCAGAGTATGTGGGAGAGAAAGAGAGAGGGGTTGTGCCGGGGTTGAGGCAGATGCTTATTGATCGCCTGTTATATCGCAGCCAACATATGCACACCACGCACAAACACAGACATACACCATACACACAAGCACACAAACACGTTTGTATAACATTCGAAAAGTTATAACTAGGGCTGTCAAAAAAGTAACCTAAAAATCAGAAAAAAGTAACTTTATTTTCGAGAAAAAGTAACCTAAAAAAGTAACCTAAAAACCTAGAGTTTTAAAGTTATTATCACTTTTGTATCGCTTTATCATATGTTTATCACGCCTTTGATGATCAGTGTGCTATATGAAATACACTGTTTGTTTGATGTTTGTTCTTGAACATGAAAAGTAACCTAATAACCAATAAAGTAACCTAAAAATAGCCTCCTTCAAAAAAGGTCAAATTCTGTTTGAAGTTCTGAAGGAAGAAAATAGACCAGTCCTTCTTTTCTATTCTCTTTCCGAGTTGATACTATTTTTCCACCCTCTCTACGATCTGGTACCATTTTTACAACAAACCACCAAACGTGACTTAATATGATTAGGCTAAGCTCGCAAAAAAGAGCATAACCATCAAAATGTAATTAAAAGTGGAAAGCTAATACAAATGCGAAAAACAATAATTTCAAATGTAAATATTTTTTAGTAATGGTCGCAATAATGTTCTTCATATTGTTCCAATGGAACTTTGTATCAAATAGCACGTTCTACAGCTTGTATATTAGTGTGAGCGTAAACACTGCATGTGTGAATGCACCCGTCCTCCCATATGTAGCACCCTGTGCTCACAGTCTTATAAATGTCAAATGTGGGAATATGGCGCTATCTCACGCCCTGAAAATCACGTGTTAATTCCTGTTCAAGTAAATGCGTACTGTCAAGTGCTACAGTGCAGTGTCTGGTATAGAGAGCTCACACATCGTGCTATATCACGCTCCAAACATCTCACGACACCCTCCGGTTCGTGGACATTTCCTAAAATGGAACGACCCTGTCCTGTGTAACCAAAAACGTATAAATATCGAGTAGCACAGATAATAAGGTGAATAGCAAATGCTAAATCCTAACAGCAGAAATTTTGACATTTCTTGATCTTCAGACCTAATATCCCATCTCTTTTCATCTTTTATCCTCATGTATATCGTTGTTGTGCTTCTTATCTGCAAAAAGTCACCAAACTTCCTGGTAAACTTACCTAATAACAAGAAAAATATCAAAAGGTAACCTGATGATAAAAAGTAACCTAAAAAGCAAGAAAAGTAACCTAACGATGAAAAAGTAACTTTTGGTAACCTAATAATTTTTTTAATAATTATCGTACACAACTTTTTTCATGTAGTTTTAGGTAGCTTATGAAAAAGTGACCTTTAGGTGAAAAAGTAACTTTATTAACTTTTGACAGCCCTAGTTATAACTGAACATATACTTCAGATATTGTTCAGAATCGCAAATAACCAACGCCATAGCTCTTTTTCTATAACTACCGTCGTATCTATTTCTAATTGCTTAGTATTTGCTTAGATTTCAACACCTCATCTCGATATAATAAAGTGATCCAGCTTCAATGAGCCACATAATGGCTTAACAATCTAGAGATCCAGTTCCGAAGTTAAATCATGGAAATTTAAAGACGTACAATAACAAAACGGTAAGCATTTTGGGCAAAAAAATATAGAATAATCGCTGCCAATATCATCAGATGATTGAAAAATCGGAAATTATTAAAACATCACCAAATACTTTTGTGATGCTCATTTATTGGTAAGTGGTGTGACACGTTCTTGTGGCACACCGCACCGCTCCGCTTCTGGTGGGAGAGCTTTGTGGTGCGCCACGTGCAACGATGTCTCGCACCACTTCGTGGAGCCCGCCAGAAACCATGGCCAACTAAAATACCGAGACGGTCATGCAGAAACCCACGCTCACAGTGTCCTCTGCCTTTGCAGCAGCGCGTGTGTGCTTCTGAATGGTAGCCTGGATGTAGCATGGCCGCGTCGTTTTGTCAGCCGCGGCCTCTGGCGGCTTCCGCGCAGTGGTGCTTGCACGTGGCGCACCACAGGTATAACGTTTTTAATTCACAATGCGGACTCTGCGTATATTTTGTCAATATATTTCAATTTGCTGATATATATATATATATGCAGGCTAAAGCATGTGTTTTCATTTTAGCGTCATTCACAGAAAGGCAGATTTGTCTCGGAATTATATTACTGCCATGATAGGAGAAGCGAGCGTGAAGCGTGTGAAGCCCCTGAAAATATCTGCAAAAATCAATACAGAAACATTGGGTTGGACGAAACCCCGTCCTCTATCGCATGTCCTGTATCAGTGTATAATTGCTAAACTAATTACTCTATGATTACTAAATCAATTCTACACATGCGAATAAAAAAAGGTAATTATTATTTTTATTAAAATAATCATAAGCAAAAAAAGCGTGCTTACATGGCATTGTCATAGTCAGAGATAATGTTTGAATAGCGCTTGTCTGCATAACACTCTCACACACACAAAGGACAGATTTTCGTTGAAAATAGATGTTGTCCAATAAGGTTATATTGTGATATATGTGCATATTGATATATTAAGATGCGATATTATACTTGTTCAACTTGAACAAGCGGTTAAGGAACAATCAGTGTTTTGGCAGGTACACAAATAATTAGACTTTGTTAGTAAGTTTGTGGCTTATACTCATTGTTATTGAATGTTTGACTTGACTGGGAGATATTGTGTTGAGTAGTTTACACCATCGAGGCCATGTAATACAAGGAGGCAACAATCCAACAATGAACTGAAAAAACCGAGGCAAGCGCGTGAGATGATGATGATGGTGGTGGTGACAGGTCTTGACGTGCTCTGTTAGCTGCCTGGGGACCAATTCTGGCAGCGAATGACATCACGTGGGCGATATAGTTCTGCTCATGAACTCCGTGAAACAAGTGGGACCACGGGCCTGTAAATTGCACCAGATTGTTCCAGTCGTGAACATAATGACTGATGACAAACTTTGGCATGTATAATTTCAATATATATTGCACCTTGTATCACGTATCTTGCACTTATTAAATTTTGACAACATTTTCAAGCTGAAAATATTACTCGAAATTTATTGATATTTGAAGAAAGTTCAATAGTAAATAATCGTGATTAATTACTTTCCATGTCACACGATCCTCTTGATAATGTGTTATCATTGAATAATATTCAGTTGCCAAATTGAAGATCACGGTTGAAATATGTCTTACAAATATATCAATGTAATGTATGAAATCACTCAGTTTGTCAAGTAATCTAGTGGTAAGCTCACACTTATGAGCCTCTTCATTCTCAACATTGATGTATTTGCTGTAATCAATATTTACCGATTTAAGTATGAATGTGACTCAGGGCACCCAGATATACAAGTCATGTGGCTTCATTACTCACTTTGCCATGTGTGCTTATTGAATTGTGTATGTTTATATATATTATATGTAACATGTGGCTTAATTTAAGATAATAATTCATCTAAACGATTAATTTACCTGAAGCAAAAATAGCGACATCTTCTCCTCCATGAGTCTCGTACATGCTAGGAATGCCAACAGGAGTGCGGTAGGACCAGCGAGATGTATCCACTCCGGCCAGAGAAGGCCTGACAACATCAGTGTCGTTCCATGTGAAGTCGAAGTTTGGTCCGTTGCTGTAGGCCAGCGTCATATAGGGCTTATTGTCGACGTCACTCTTCTCAGGCGAGCCTACAGCCAAAATAAAAATATACTTGAACGTTTATTAAAATACACAAGTGGGTTTTGGCTTTAAATTATCTAGCTCTGACATGCCGCACTGATTTCTAACCAATTTCCATGCATAGAGTCCGTAGCATTACTGGATATCATCGGATTACCAAATCATTTATAGTGTTGAAATTTAATTCCAAATTTGATTGGAATATGCTTTGACAGGCTTGATTAATATATAATTCTCAATTGATACACACCAGAGCGAAATTCTGGGTTTTGAATCACGCGTGGGAGTGGCGACATGCCGAACCAACGCCACCCAGACTACTAGGTATCTAGATGGCGTTGGGACTACTAGGTATCTAGATGGCGTTGGGACTACTAGGTATCTAGATGGCGTTGGGACTACTAGGTATCTAGATGGCGTTGGGACTACTAGGTATCTAGATGGCGTTGGGACTACTAGGTATCTAGATGGCGTTGGGACTACTAGGTATCTAGATGGCGTTGGGACTACTAGGTATCTAGATGGCGTTGGCAGAACTAGCAGTTCACTTGCATGTGCATTATGCTATGTCAGCCGTGTTATTATGATGTTAATTTCGGTATTTGCCTGCTTGACTGTGCTTTCATATACTGTTGAACGTTTTAAGCTGCAGACTCCCAGTCCAACAAGCAAAATATCTTCAAATATCCCAATTTCATTTTTAATGTGAAAACATTTGATTCCATTGATTAGATCTAAATTTATATATTGGTACAAGCACCTGCGATATTGGAGCCTCGAGCTGGATATCCCTGTATGGTCAAAGTGTGGCTGTGATCTGCAGTTACAATGATGAGCGTGTCACGTGATGAGGTCATGTCCAACGCGGCTGTCACGGCCTTCTCAAACGCCACTGTTTCAGAAAGAGAACGTTTTGCCTCTGTGTCGTGATGAGCGTGGTCTATGCGACCTCCTTCAACCTGCAAGCGCAAATTTTTTCATTGTAGGAGTTCAAAAACAGGCTACAATGAGAAGTATGACAGTTTGAGACTTGAGCTTAATAACGACACAGTCATAGCTAACTTACGGCCAAAAAGAATCCTCGTTTTCCCTTGTTCAAAATGCCGATGGCCTTCTTCACCATTTCAGCTAGACTGGGCTGTTTTTCAGGGCTTTCTTCTCGCTGGTCATCGTATTGCATGTGACTGTCAGAAAATAAGCCTGCCCAATAGAATGCACGCAAAATATTCAGGTGACACACAGTTATTGGAGACGTACAGTTGAAGCTACAATATGTTAGAATACAACAACATTCATTTGTAATAGCGCACCGAAGGGCTCGGCCGCAAAACGATTATAAACAGAATTGGTAACAAGGAATACAACTAACAGGTCAGATGCAAAAAAATAAACTACAAATATGCAATAAATGACAATAAATACAGAGACAAAATACGGACAAAACAGACGGACATGACGGACAAGACAACACAACTAGAGACAATATAATCATAGCGTATATGATGTAAGCATGCAAATATAGGAAGGAATACAAGTAAGAACAGGCTGAAGTAACGGTCGGCTTCTGGGACATTTCATAGACGAATTTAGAATAGATGAATAAAACAGATCCCGAATATCATTTACGAATTGGAAGAGAACAAATGTTCAATATTATAAACCGGACGTCCTGGCAAAATGTTCATATTTTGATCATTCGTCCAAAATATTGCTTATCATATCGAAAAGTGCCCATTATATAAACTAATATTGTATACTTCTAACTGATAAGTTCTAAGTAAGAAGGTATAGAGGCAAAACAACACAGGAGATCATACCATACGGGTTGCATACGGCGTATATTGGCTATTATGCATTGACATATTTTATAACCGGTATACATATAGGGTGTATGTCTTGGCAGATTTGTATGCTTGTTATCGGTTCTTTTTGCTTGGCTCTCATCAGTTCTTTCCAGTTTTTTATCATTCTTCAACACCACACCCACAAACCTAAACAGATCGAAAATAAACAGTGAAATTCCGGCATCATTTGCTAGCCTTTTCACAACGAAAGTTCTACTGCAGTAATATTGCCGCGTACGTTTAGAGCTCACCAAGAACATGTTCAGTTTGGTCAACGTCAAGCTGGTCCAACTCATATTTGGTGGAAATCAGCGACGCCTGAAGATTATTGGAGATTTTGTCTTGAAGCCATTGCTTCATCAAATCGCTGTCGTCTTCTCGCGAACATTTACCCACTGTCTCTTGTTGTTGTGTGAGCCGAGTTGAGGAGGAGTTGGCACAAAACATTTCCCGTCCGCCGCCAAAAATCACCTACGAAAATTATACAAAAGAAATACGACAAAACAACAGATAATGAAGGAAAGAAAGAATCAAATTAATTAATTACGATATTATACATGATATAACTGACTATAACATTATGTTACCGACATTCACATTGTTAATGTTAGCGGTACAGATTTTCGGGTTAATATCACGCTAATAACATTGTGTTAAAAATATGTGTTAAGACACACACATATCTATTAAAAGTGTACAATGTGTGTGAAATGTAGGTAGATCACATTTATAGTACTGGTTATAAATACACCCTGTATTCGACTCACGACTTACTTGATGGAAAAAGCCAAGTATTCAGTAGAAAGTCTAATCCAAACATAGCAGATTGATGTCATGCAATATGAGAATATAATTATCGTATCGGTCGTTCTCAATAATATTTCATTTACGCGCGATTGACCGCAACCGAACTCAGTCGAATAATCAGTGCAATTTAAATAGTAATTTATGACACATTTAAATGCAGTTTAATCAGATGATCAAAAGCAGATGATATCACAATGCAGCACAGTGTGATCGACAGTACATTAATCAATTTGCCGGGTGAATTTTCAACCAGTTGTCGAGCAATATCCAAGCATTGTGAGGCATTTTCACTCGACATTTTGCTATCACATTCCCAATTTCTGTCGGCAGACTTGGAGTACAGAGCACCCGGGGTTGCGTGTGTTATACGTGTGTTGGTCACAATTCCTGTGTGAAAACAGCCACACAGCTAAATAATTACATATGCCACATATCAAAATTCCACACAATAAAATATCATAAAAACCACGTACGTCAAATGAACATACACTGATTGCAATACACTGATTACAGATTGTATACGTATAATGTCAATGTTTCCCAAAGTACAATATGAAGCCGTTATGTTACATTATTTAAGCACAGTATATTTTAGTGGCATAATAAAAATTTTCTACGAATCCTCAGCGACGCTCAAAAAAATACATTGCCGCCTCAACCTTGGGCCGGATCGGGAGCCACAGTGATATAGACTCAGTACACTACTAACCTGTACGTTTGCCAGCTTGTTGAGCCCATTCAAGAGCACAGGTGCGACTGAAACGAGTATCCAGCGAGGCCCGACAATCCCCTCGTCTCACATTCACGTCAACTCCGAGTGTACCGAAATTCGCCTTGTATCCACACCAAAAAGCGGTGGCGGTACCCGCAGAATCGGCTACCTGTCTGTCTGTGTTGTAAGTCTGTGTATTTGTGTGTGAGTGTGTGTGTCAGTGTTTGTGTCAGTGTGTGTGTCAGTGTGTGTATCAGTGTGTGTATCAGTGTGTGTCAGTGTGTGTGTGAGTGTGTGTATCAGTGTGTGTCAGTGTGTGTGTGAGTGTGTGTCAGTGTGTGTGTGTGTGTGTGTGTGTGTGTGTGTAGGTGTGTGTGTATGAGTGTGTGTGTGAGTGTGTGTGTGTCAGTATGTGTGTCAGTGTGTGTCAGTGTGTGTGTGTGTGTGTGTGTGTAGGTGTGTGTGTGTGTGTGAGTGTGTGTGTGAGTGTGTGTGTGAGTGTGTGTGTGTGTCAGTATGTGTGTCAGTGTGTGTGTCAGTGTGTGTGTCAGTGTGTGTGTGTCAGTGTGTGTGTGTGTGTATGTGTGTCAGTGTGTGTGTCAGTGTGTTTGTGTGTGTATCAGTGTGTGTATCAGTGTGTGTATCAGTGTGTGTATCAGTGTGTGTGTGTCAGTGTGCGTATCAGTGTGTGTGTCAGTGTGTGTATCAGTGTGTGTATCAGTGTGTGTGTGTCAGTGTGCGTATCAGTGTGTGTGTCAGTGTGTGTATCAGTGTGTGTATCAGTGTGTGTGTCAGTGTGTGTATCAGTGTGTGTGTGTATCAGTGTGTGTGTGTGTGTATCAGTGTGTGTATCAGTGTGTGTATCAGTGTGTGTGTATCAGTGTGTGTATCAGTGTGTGTATCAGTGTGTGTGTCAGTGTGTGTGTCAGTGTGTGTGTCAGTGTGTGTGTGTGTCAGTGTGTGTGTCAGTGTGTGTGTGTCAGTGTGTGTATCAGTGTATGTGTGTCAGTGTGTGTATCAGTGTATGTGTGTCAGTGTGTGTCGGTGTATGTGTGTCAGTGTGTGTCGGTGTGTGTGTGTGTGTATCAAAGACATTACTTGCATGCAGCGTTGAAACTCTTGATATTAACATTTTCTATACTGAGGGCAACTAGACATCAGGTTGAATCATTACAAGACTTACTGAAATGTTGAAGAATGTCTTATTAAATGATGGCAGCAATTAAATTCAGTAGAATTCAGTACACAATGTCTAGGAAATTATGATATAATCACACCGATCAGAAGATAAGACTGCATAATTCTCAAGCATAACTATTCTTGTAAAGTTATTGAGTGGACAGACACTGTACAGAACAGTCAGATACACAATTACACACACAAACACACATACACACACACACTGACACACACACACACATACACACATACACACACACACATACACACACACATACACACACACATTACCTTGGATAACGCCACGTGCGGAAATTGCTCAAAGCTCAGTTTCTCCTCTTCTCCTTTCTTGTTCATCAATTGTCCTTTGAAAATTCTGACAGCACATGATTATACAGTCAAAATCAACTGAGTTAAAGTAACTTGATATTTGTGTTCAAATTCATTTATTTTATGAGCACATGGACGAGAGAGACCAAGCAATTGAACATGTCTTGAACAAAGGCTAGATATATATAAAAAAATATTTTGTATCTGTAATCACTAGAGTTGGGAATTTTATGTGATCACATAAAAAATATTTTCACAAATAAAATGTCATTTTAAGCGAAAAAACATAAATGTCATTTTCACTATAAAATGCTCAAATGTTCAAATATATAATCCTATAGATCGCACCTGGAATTAATAATTGTTAATTATGTTAATAATTGTAATTACACAGATCACGGATTTAACAATGTTATGATACACTCGAACACTTCATTTAGGTACAATATTTATGCCAGCAACGCTAACAATGGACATATAGCAACGTTCCTGATATATTCTTAAGTACGACAACGTGGCAACGGGTTTCAGAGGGTCTGCAATAACTCGCTATGCAGATCAAATCGCTCCAAGCTAGGTGCACGTGGCATTGGCTTTTTGGGAATCAAGGGTTCTACATGCATGTATTTCATATTTAGACTTTCGGGAAATATTCAACACTAAATTGCTCAAATTATGTTTGTATTGTAACAATACAAAACGTTGAAGGAAGTCAATGTGAAGTCGAATTTTTCCCAGAAAAACATGACTGATGAGGGCAGCACGTGCTGCGCTGCATGTGACAAAGACGTGTCTGCTGGTCTCAAGTCGCAGCTCGAGCAACTAAACAAATCGGCTGCTCATTCAAAAACATTAAATAAAAATCTACATGTAGAGTCCAGTCATTGGGATTATTGCGCCTCGAAGCAGCAGTGCAAAATGACACCTCTACCATGAACATTTCCAGTGATGTTGCTCATGTTCCCCACGTCTCGCAGATCCCCGCATATTTTCCTCAGCCCCCTCAGATAGAGATGCGACTTAAAAAACCGACGGTTTTTTTAGAAAAAAAACCTCGACAAAAAACACGTTTTTTGGGTTTTTTCAAGAGTGCAAATGATACAAATTATGGAAATGATATATTTGGGATGTTAAATGCATTATTTTTTATCAACACATGAGTTATTCATGCTATTCATGCTATAGTGACCCTATCAAATTGATTTATCATTAAATATGCGCAATAAAATTGTTATAATGTGTCTGAAAGTCCTAATATAATTGCTTGCACGGTACTGTGCGGCACTTCTATGTACAGTACAGTTTTGCATTCAATTATTGAGTTAATCATTGTGTATGAATACAGGGTTTGAAAACCGTTATTTTCTGCTAAAAACTGAAACTGTTTTATAAAAAACAACAGGTGGCATATTTTTTTTTACATATTACCTTTTTTCCTAACAGAAATTAACAACGTTGACTATAATAACTTTCATCATTGCATTCACCAGAACAAATATTTGCATTATTCAGAGTGGCAATCCTGACCAGAAAAACGGACAATATTTGCTTGTAGGTTTTAAAAGACTGAGGAAATATATTTAATGTACAAAAAGGTATTTGAACACAAAACACTACACCAAAGAAACCATCATCCATAAAACCAGTTCTAAAAAGAGGTTACTAATGAAAAAAAAACAATTAATTTGGTTCAACTTTTCTTGATCTGACGCCAATTTTTTTTCAAAATCTATACATCTACGAAAACTGTTTTTCAAAAAAATATATTTTAAAAAAACATGGTTAAAAAACAGTTTAAATCAAGTGGTTTAAGCAGCCACTTATACCAGCCAGAGCCGTAGCAACCGCCCCCCGTACCCCCCGGCCGGGAGGGCCCCGAATGTTGAGGGTCCCGTTGCTTCACGCATATTAGAATGTATCATATATATGATACCTGAGCTTTTCACCTGAGCTTGTATTATGTGATCATGTCAAGTAAATACATTCATTATTTGGTGATTTATATATAATGGGGGCCCCAAGTGTTGACTTCGGGGGCCTCATAATTCCTCGCAACGGCTCTGATACCAGCAGGCTACTTGCTATACAAAGGGTATTTGAACGCACATCAATCAAATCTATCTTCCATAGAGACTGCTATAGAAAGCATTGTCTCATTAAAAAGCGTTAGTTTAAATAAACGTTTGCCAAAAAACACTTGACCAACCAATTAACTTGTCTTGTTCTGCTGTCAACATTTTCTGGACCTGTACATAAATAAAAGAAATTTAAAACCAGTTTGAAGAACATCATTGTATTTTTTCATAAGAAACATGGTTTCTTTGAAAAAACACATGATTAATCAATGAATTTGTTTTGTTCTGCTGACAAATTATTTCAAATATTCACATCATTAAAACCATCTTTAAAAACATGGGTTTTCTCAATGAAAAAACCAAAACCACCGGACCCGGATGCACTTTAAAATAGTCCCCTGGGTTATTTATTGACAAATATTTTTGTTTTTTATACTATTATCAAATTATCTTTGAAATATGACATGTAAAAATGTACAAAACATCAATTAAACTCATTTCTATGTAGGAAAATCCAACATCCAATGACAATTGGGGTTAATTCTACAAAAAATAATTATAATAATAATAATAATAATAACAATAATAATAATAACAAAAAAATGTTTTTTTTGCCAAAAAACGGGTTTATTAGCATCACTACCCTCAGCCCACCATCGGATAAGTCCCGGCGCCGCCACTGTACTGCTACCTTATTGGAAGGGTCCAATCAAGGTGAAACTTTCGCCAAGCACTACGAAAATTTCGCCCCCCTAATGGTGGTTCACCGATGCAATATCGCTAGATGCATGCTTAAAGTGCAAATAATCTACGAAAGAGTCCAGAATTCGAATATTATATGA
>OU696585.1:387870-390370 GCA_916048095.2 Sacculina carcini
CACTTGAGTCAGTCTCACTGGAAACCAGCAGCGAGGAACGACTCACTCTTTGTACCGCTTCTATCTGTTTGTCGAGATCAAGCTGTGCTTTTCTCTTGCGTATGAAACGTGTTACTCGACCACCAAACATCATCTACGCAGCCGTGTCTCATAATTGATAAAACTTTACAATGTCGCTTTGAGTACTTTGAGATATTGTGTGATATTCTGGGTATATTGAATATTTATGAGTATATATGTAATAATTTAGTATGTAGAATTTAATATATGGAGATAATTGCGTGATAGACAAATAAAATAAATCGCTTCAAACTGGATTACGTCATTGTCAATGCCGTTTGTAATATATTAATAGTTTGCAAAAAATATACAACTGGTGAATATTAACTTGAATTAACTAAATATTAGCGAGAAAAATCTCAAAATTCCCAATACGCATCCCAATACATATCATGAGTACTTCATTAGATACAAATATGTTTAAAAAAGAAGTCTTACTGAAACTTCATAATTGTTGCAGCCTTTCTTGATAGAATTGTTGTAGAATAATCACTAAAGACCGGATGTTCAGGCACTAAAAAAAGGTAAAACGGAACGATAAAACAGCAAATAGGCAAATATAAGCATTTATTAAATCCTAGACAGAAATAATTATTGATAAATTAATTTTATAACACATAATAATCAGTGTTTATACACATAAAACCCATATTTTAATGATTTCAAGAGTCAAATCTTGTCCACGATCGTTGGGCAGATACTAGAAGAGTGAAAAGTTGCTATAACGTCTACAAACGTGATTGAAGCATATTTGAGGCGTGTAAGGCTTGTTGCACCTGATTAAGACTCAAATCCAAAATTTAAATTTTTTAGTTGTATAAAATCTTCATTTCCCTCGAGTGCGCTTTTGATGCTCGCCTATACATCAAGCCAATTTTCACCAGAAACTGGATTTATGCATAGTGTACTCCAACTCTGTGCCAATGTGGTCTTGAAAAATTACTTGAAAACCATTTACTTGAAAGCCTGCGATATTAATTTATATAACGGATTTTCAAGGGTAAAATAGGCAATAATTTATACGAAATAGCAAAATAGGCTTTTATCTTGAAAAAAACCTAAAATAGGCAAATATAAGCATTTATGACATTTTGCCTGAACATCTGGCCTTTAAGCATTACTCATTAATGAATTAGTTGTGTTGTCATGCTTACCTTCCATTGGTTCTGTGTATATCAACACAGCAGAACATATCAGTATTAAGCCAGACAATAGCAACATACTGATTCACTCAATCACTGCCAGAATCCCTACTAGCTCACAATGTGTTCAATATTCACTATTGTTCAACACTTAGCGAGCGATCAGGAAACTATCAGAGGTGAACCCGCACTATCAAACGCTGACGCTTAAGAAACACTGATGTCAGAGTGAAATCTACTCCCACACTCACCCATGAACAAACCAGACAGGTAACACGTCTACCCTCCATGCTCTCTCCACGCAGACCTCGTCTTCTACCAACGCCCTCTACATTACTATAGGTGTCTAGGTGGCGCTGGTCGTACACACGTACATGTGTTTGTGTATGTGTGTATTGATACGAACACAATCGAAGACACACAAGCCTGCATGTGCATCTGACAACATAAACATCCGGTTAAATCTCGCGTATTTATCTGCAACACACCTCTGGTGCATTGTAGAGCTAGTAAAATGTGGTCACACAATAATAACAATAAAATATCAACTGGTATCAATAAATGTGCGTATGCATGGATGCGTGCCGGTGTGTGTGTGTAGGTGAACGTCCACATTCTAAGGTATGTGTATGCGTATCAGTGTGCGCACATGCACAAGTAAACGTGCGAGTGTGAATACGGACTGAGTGACGCGCATTGGCCGAATGGTTGAGAACACTGACGCACTGATAACAATATCAGCGAGTACAAGAAAATAAGTGGAAGAAACACACAATAGCGTAGAAGACTATAGAGGAGGAAGTGGATCTGATCGTGAACAACTCGCTAAACTGACAGATTCTACGAGATCTCAGCTTTCTAAGTGATTCTAGGAGATTTTAAGGGATTAGATTCTATTTGGGTGAGGCGTGGAAACGATAAAAATTGAGATAAGTGGAATAAGTAGAAATTTGGAAAAGAAACACCAAACATGATAACAAATAACTTTATTTTCGAGAAAAATGATTCTAAAAAGTACCTAAAACAAACCTAAACTTATATATATTCTGTCAATGAACTATTTTGTTGCATTTTTGCAAGAAGACCCCAGTCCCTACTATCCTCATTTCTGCCTATTTCCGTATTGATGTCATTTGTACAATTATCCACAAACAAAAAGTGACACAACATTGTTAGGCCAATTTTGCTGGTCTAGGCTAGATGTGTCAGGATTCAAGAACATTAAAAACGCTAATTTATATAATCGCTTAAGACGCACAAAAACGTTTCTATATTTTTCATAGAATTTAGGTTAGGTT
>OU696585.1:395370-422870 GCA_916048095.2 Sacculina carcini
GATCCTCAGGCCTGATTTTCCTTGTGTTTTCCAATTTTATCCTAATTCATACCGTTTTTGTGCCTCTTAAATGCAAAAAAATTGCAAACCCCGTGATTAAGGGGTCTAATAAAATGGAAAATAACAAAAAGTTACCTGATGATGAAAAAGTAACTTTTGGTAACCTAATAACTTTATATTTACCATTATACACATATTTATGTGTTGTTTCTGTGTGGTTGTTAAAATGGAAAATAGCAAAAAGTTACTTAATGATGAAAAAGTAACTTTTGGTAACCTAATAACTTTATATTAATCATCATACACATCTTTCTGTATTGTTTTAGGAATCTTATGAAAAAATGACCATTTAGATTACAAATCAACCTTATACACTTTTGACAGTCCTAGTGATTGCAGTTTGACAAATACACAAGGCATCAGGGGGCGCCGTTACAAAGGCAATCTCCCGCTTCTGATCTGAAAAGTAAAGATTTCTTCAATTTTGGTTTTGCCCAAGGATGATGGACGTGATGAGAACACTTGAGGCAAGAACAACATTCACTTGTTCAATTTTCTACTATTTTTTTTCATCGTCCATTTATGTCGGCAATTCTTGGGAGTTAATCCAACAACCCCGGTAATAGTGCCACGTACACACACACATACACACACACAGACAGATAGAGACAAATAAAAAGAGGAAGAAAGAAAGAGAGAAAATAACCGTCCTCTGGTTAGAGCAGTGGCGGCGCCAGGAGGGGACTTGGAGGGGCTGAAATGTGCAAGGCCCACCTTGAGCCTGCCCTCAACAAATCCTCAATATGAATATTTCGTGTGTATTCCCTCATGTTTCACCAATCCCCTTCCTTAGCCCCCCAGCCCGTCAGTCCTCTCCCTGTGACCGGAAATATCCTGGCGACGCCACTGGACTAGGGCGCTCTTTGATGCTGCGCACAAAAACGACACACACATGCAATCGGGGTGGTGCACTACTTTACGAGACTCGTTAAGAACGCTCAGTGCGCCAGCTCTCAGACCTCGCTGCCAATCGCAAAAGACACTCGTGTGTGTGTGTGTGTGTGTGTGTGTGTGTATGTTTGTGTGTGTGTGTGTGTGTGTGTGTGTGTGTGTGTGTGTGTGTGTGTGTGTGTGTGTGTGTGTGTGTGTGTGTGTGTGTGTGTGTGTGTGTGTGTGTGTGTGTGTGTGTGTTTGTCAGCGCCTAGCCTCGCCTAGCGGGCGGCCCAGAACGTGTGGACCGTCGTGAATCGATCCGAGCCTAGTCAGCTGTTCCGTATTTCGATGACGTCAGCATTAGTAGCAGTAGCTAGTCGCCTCAGGCGGTAATCAAGAGCTGCAGTGTTCGACCTCGTCGCTCGTGGCGCTCAATTAACAGCCAACGATGACCAGAGTCTTCACTCGTGAACGAAACGAACATCGATGAGAGATGAGAGGATCTCAGGGGAGATGAGGTAGAGTAGCCAGCCGCTCACCACGAGCTCTCGTTCAACCTGTAACTGATGAGGAGTGCGGCTGCTGTTGTGTTCTGTAGCTGCTGCAATATACTTGTATAAAGCTAAAATACTCTCCCATTGACACGGCAAACACAACTCACTTAGCTCAACGACGAAATGCACTTCGTCTCAAGCATAACTGAGCAACGACACACATCTAGCAATGCAGCAAAATAAAGGAAAATTCTCGACATCGAGTGGATGCTATATCTATCTCTCTTCCTCTCGCTATCCTCTCTCTCGTTCTCTTGTTCACGCTTTTGTGTCGGTGATTTGTGCAGTACCGTCGCATAAGCTGTGCAGGAGTGGCATAATGCTATTGTTGAACAGTAGAAGAGGCTGCGATGGGCGACTGTGGAAGATATCGAACGGGCTTGTTGGACAGAATGGCTTCCAGTTCGTTCAGATTGGCAGCAGTCAGCTGGCGTGATATCTGAGCAGAATAACAAGAGATCAGTGCCACAGGGACAGCAGCCTATGCAAACTGAACACAAACACAAGTTGTGTTTTTGCGCAGGCAAACATAGAAACATTCAGAAACTTAGAAACATGGAAAGCACCACGTGCACATTTAGAATGCTTGAGCGTAAACACAAAACAAGCAAACCGAACGGTGCACATTGGTCGATGAAATTAACATAAGGAAATTGTGCGCTAAAATATCAGTGAGCTTTACATGCATGAAACATGCTGTGATGAATGATGACATGTGATACATGTGAAACATGATGTGATGCAGTGATAAAGCGTGACCATCGTGGACATTTTCTAATATTTCTATTTGCAATGCTATTTGTATGATGCTATTTGCATTATGCTATTTGTTAAACGGAAGTGTTTGCTGTACAATAACACTGAATTAGTAAATTCAAGCAAAATTATTTTAATATACCACACTCATTAATCTTGTATATTTCTTACTCTATGCTAATTTTCATACAGACGTTCTGGTAGAGGGGAACTTTGCCATATATTTTCCAGCGAGGTAGTTGTTGTTTATCGATGAGTAACTATTAATGCCCGGATGACAGTGATGCAATCAAAATCATTCGCCTACTACTTGCTAGAGAGAACACATCGGGTAAAACTAACACACAAATTAATACGGAAGCTTAATGAGCCTGGGCTAAATGGAATATATATTCACAATATATCATATATTCTCTCTGAGTGTGTGTGTGTGTGTGTGTCAGTGTGTTTGTGTGTCAGTGTGTGTGTGTGTGTGTGTGTGTCAGTGTGTGTGTGTTTCAGTGTGTATGTGTGTGTCAGTGGGTGTGTGTATATGTGAGGCAGCAATTTAATTTAGCTTAGCTACACGACCACATGACATTTTCACACACACACACACACATACACACACACACACACACACATAGCATAATAAAAAACACGTGACAAAACTACACAGGCAGCATTGAAGTGCAAAAATGAAACAGAGGAATTTGAATCAATTCTCCTGCACGGAGATTGGACATGATAGAACATATAGAAATAATACACAAGCGAGCCGACAACGCATGCAACGTGCCAATTTGAGACGCATAGTGTGTGATTATGTGAGCACGTGTGTGTTGTAATGGAATTTCACAAGAGCACGATGCATATAGATGCACGAGCCACGTGCCAGCCACACACGGCCAAATTGAATCAGCTGACAATTAGCAGACTGACGCGCCACTAATTGTCGCACAATATCCGGGGTTGCCAAGGCGTCAGCATGAATGCGGGCTGCCAATTTGATGGAAATGTTGTTTGCTCCCATTCTTGCAGCTTCTGACATACTTTGACGCGAATGTGTGGTCGCTTTTGAATGCAAGCTAGTATATTTGAATTTATATATTCTTTTTTTTATTTGAATTCAGGAGTATATTTGGATATGAAGATTTGAATGCAAGGAACTACATTGTCTATATGCTCAAGTCCAGTGTTCCAAATAGATTTCAGATGAAGAAAACAAGATACATATGTTTTAAGCTGCCTATATGAATATTCAGCGTCGGCCTCAACTTTTGTGCCTGCATAATCTGGCTACACTGGCTTTTGTGCAACTTCATTCTACGACCGTGTGTGTTTGTGTGTGTGTTTGTGTGTGTTTGCATGTGTGTATGTGTGTGTTTGTGTGTGTGTGTGTGTGTTTGTGTGTGTGTGTGTTTACGTGTGTGTTTGCGTGTGTGTGTTTACGTGTGTGTTTGTGTGTGTGTTTGTGTGTGTGTGTGTTTGCGTGTGTGTTTGCGTGTCCGTGTGTCAGCTCTCGAATTTCTTACTCATTAGTATTATTATCTATAATATTATGATTAATATTATTGACAATATTAATATTTTTATTGGTATAAATATGTGTGAATGTCTAAATATTTGTAATATACCGTATTTTATGTATTTGTGTATGTTGTATTGATAACAATAATATTAGTGTTTGTTTGACGTACTGCCAGTGCGTGCAGTTGTTCCATTAGTTGTTGACTGTTGGTCGCCCCCACTAGCAGCGAATGTACGGTGTCGTTTTTGAGACACCAGGCGGTGGTGAGTTGAGCCACACTGCAGCCCAGTCTGGCTGCCACCAGGGCCAACTCTCTTCGTCTCTGCTGCTGTACTCGACCAGGCTCATCAGCTGATGTCACCACATTCGTCTAGCACGCCATGCCATTGCAATTCAATTATAATTGTAATATTGTAATATTGTAATGGTGTAATATTGTAATATTGTAATATTGTAATATTGTAATATTGTAATATTGTAATATTGTAATATTGTAATATTGTAATATTGTAATATTGTAATATTGTAATATTGTAATGGTGTAATATTGTAATGGTGTAATATTGTAATATTGTAATATTGTAATATTGTAATATTGTAATATTGTAATATTGTAATATTGTAATATTGTAATATTGTAATATTGTAATATTGTAATATTGTAATATTGTAATATTGTAATATTGTAATATTGTAATATTGTAATATTTTAATATTGTAATATTGTAATATTGTAATATTGTAATGGTGTAATATTGTAATATTGTAATATTGTAATATTGTAATATTGTAATATTGTAATATTGTAATATTGTAATATCCTCCGTCACGGTGGAATTGTAATAGCATATGACACACCATTGCGTAATTTCAAATCCATTTTACAAGCCACCGTGTAATTGTAATATCCTGTGTTATATCACCGTGTAATTGTAATATCCTGTGTTATATCACCGTGTGATTGTAATATCCTGTGTTATATCACCGTGTGATTGTAAATTAATGTGCAAACATTTTCCTGGTGATTCAGCCATTCGATAATACTTATGAAAATGAAAATATTTTGGATAAAAATCCGAAGATATTTTGCTGCAATCCCACAATTACAAATATGCAGACGCACGCGATGAGAAGCGACAAGATGAGAAGCGACAAGATGAGAAGCGACAAGATGAGAAGCGACAAGATGAGAAGCGACAAGATGAGAAGCGACAAGATGAGAAGCGACAAGATGAGAAGCGACAAGATGAGAAGTGACAAGATGAGAAGCGACAAGATGAGAAGTGACAAGATGAGAAGTGACAAGATGAGAAATGACAAGATGAGAAGCGACAAGATGAGAAGCGACAAGATGAGAAGTGACAAGATGAGAAGCGACAAGATGAGAAGCGACAAGATGAGAAGCGACAAGATGAGAAGCGACAAGATGAGAAGCGACAAGATGAGAAGTGACAAGATGAGAAGCGACAAGATGAGAAGCGACAAGATGAGAAGCGACAAGATGAGAAGTGACAAGATGAGAAGTGACAAGATGAGAAGCGACAAGATGAGAAGCGACAAGATGAGAAGCGACAAGATGAGAAGCGACAAGATGAGAAGTGACAAGATGAGAAGCGACAAGATGAGAAGTGACAAGATGAGAAGCGACAAGATGAGAAGCGACAAGATGAGAAGTGACAAGATGAGAAGTGACAAGATGAGAAGCGACAAGATGTCGCATTTCTTCATAACATTCTATATTTGGGTGCTTCACGACCAGATGAATGTGTATGTTTGTATGAGTGTATGTTTGTATGTTTGTGTGTGTGTATGTGCTTCGCTCGCAGCATGGTAGGCAATTTATGAAAGGTTATTGTCGGAAAGCACATCCGTCCGCATTTCCGGAGTTGGACGGATGTCTGGGGTGAATGGACGAATATCGGGCGGATAATGCTTATTGGCCATGTTTTCTACGAGAATTTCAGTGGAAATACAGAATATAATTTAATAATAATAATAAGTTGATGCTTGAACACAATCATGAGATGTATGGTAGGGAAATTAACCGACTTATAAACCTGATTTCTCAATGTTCACCAATGTACTCGATTACGAACCGACACAGACGCATATGTTAACCACATCAAACAGCTAAAAACATCGAAACATAGCTATCTATGTTTGCAAAAATATTAGGATTGAAATAACACCAGCAATGTGAACTAAACATAATATTTAATATATGAAATATAACACAGGATACACACAGTTAACGCAAATATTAGTTGCCGAAGAAAATTGTGTTTTATACAATGTATTTCAGGTTATTTCATATAATACGAATTAACATATGTTCAATTCCGAAGCTTTTTCATAATTGCTGCTGAAATTTTAGATGATTGAAAATTATAATAAAAAGAATAAGAGTACAAAAGAAAATTAGACATATAAGTAGGAAGTTATTTTATATACTGGAATATGTGATAACCTCGTCTTTTTTTGCAGTTCTTGGTGAAACGTTTTTAATTTCTGCTCCGTCCGAATGTGAGTATTTTCTCTGTTTATTTTCGACAGTATCGGTCACATACAGCCAGTCACACACACGCGCACACAAACACACAGACAAACACACATATATGCATTCATATAGAGACCGACAAAATTATGGTTAAAATAAATAGGAAAACGTTGTAAACTGCTGAAATGGAAAAAGACTTGGTACAAACGCCACGCCAAAGTTCTCACTTAAATATTGCAAGTTGCAAAACGACCCGTGTCGTTGCAATTCGTTTGCAACAAAACTTTTCCCCACTCATTATGAGTGTGTTTCAGCCAGAAATTGCACAGCTTGTGAAACTTACTGTAGTTTTAACTGCGCAATTGACAGCTATGGTGTGGATAATTGTCAATGTTGCGAGTGGTTTAAAAAATGTTTTTATTTGTCTTAAAATAATACCATTCGGACTCCGTGGTGTAGTGGTAGCACACCCGCTTCACAAGCGAGAGGTCCGTGATTCGAAACCCGGTGAAGGAAAATTAGTTTGGAAGAATTCTATAATCCAAGTGCCCCTGTCCACCCAGCAGTAAATGATGGTACCAGATATCAGTCATGTGTTGGGTCATGCATTCTGGGGAGGTGGCCCTATCTAATATACGTCTATATATACTATCTATACATGTCTTCCGTTCTTGTGGCGTCATAGCGCGGAGAGGGTCGGTTCTGCGGTGGCAGCGAGCTGCACGGGACACACCTGTGTGTGTTCATAAGCTTCGACTTCTTCCCGTGTAGCAGCTGTCACTTAGGCCTTTAACCTTTTACCTTTAACGTTAAGGCTTAGTGGTTAATCAGTAATGTTATCGTATAAATTGACTTTTTTCAATCATCAACACAAGGTGTGCTCACAAAATCGCAAACAAATATACACATATGCCATATGAATTTTCAAACATTATTATTATTATCTCATTATTATATACGTATGCAATTTTGCTATATATGCTAAACACAATGATAATTTCCAGGAAGTGATTCAAAATAATTACAAATTACAAATTTATCGCATTTGAAATTTTTTAATCAAGTATACTTCTACTATATGCAGTGCTTATAAAAATATAATTGTATAGTTATGTCATATACAATTGGTTAATCATTGTTGTAAGTTTCAGAAAAAAGTCAAGATATTCGATGACAAGATGCTTGGCAAACCTTGAATGAATTGCCGGTGAAAATTGGCAGTCCTTCTTCTGTGTTGCCAGACACGAACCCCACTGAGAAAGGATTCCAGGCCATGCAGCCCACACCTGAATAAACACCACCATTTCTCTCAGTATGTACCAATCAGCGGATACATGTATAGCTATTGCTGCTCACATATCTTACTGCTGCACGAAGTAATTATTACTACCTTTATGTTTTATGTTTTACATATGAATTTGTAGTTTTGCTAGCTGCTATGTGAAGCAGTGCAACTGAAACAATCTTATAGAATATAGCATAAAGACTGGTGGTGCTGCTGATTTAGCAGCGCAAGTGATATTAGTGAGACAAATGAAAAAAGACTGAAACTATCCCACTAAGAAGCCACCATATGTGCACATGCATGATCCAACATCATTTCACACACACACACACACATAGAGAGAGAGAGAGAAACTGGCATGCAGCCAAGATCCATTTAATAAATCAACTGCAAGTGTGTATGTGTGTGTATGTGCATGTGTGTGTGTATGTGTATGTGTGTGTGTATGTGCGTGTATGTATGTGTGTCTGTGTGTGTGTGCCATTAGTGGCAAGTATGCAAGTATGCTAGTATGTGAGGTTCACTCGCGGTCTTAATACACTCATATAGCAAGAGAACTGTGAAAGTTTCAATCTCTTCTAACGTATTTGCTTTCACAGCAGTGCTCACTGACTGATAGTAAATACTATTATTAAAAACAGTATATTATCAATTAGTATTAATCAGAATTATATTTTTTTCAAAGATTATCAAAATTAACATAGCATATTATGATGCTGTAGTTGTCTACTAGAGTTTACATGAGAATTCATGTGAGCAAGTGGCACACGATGCAGCTTTTTAAAACAAATTTTCTGTAATATTGAGTTATTGGAGAATAATTCGATGTGATGTCATTGAATCTACCAGTATTCTATCCTGCAAGCTATTCGTACCAATTTTGTTGAGCATCTCGGGCATGTAGAGTTCGGTTTTGTCCCGACAAAACATGTGATATTCTGTCTGTTCAACAATGGGCAGAACGCAGTTGAACTGGCGACAGTTCGAGTAAGCCTCGAATATCTCGACTGCGCTCCATCTGGCCGTACCCCAGTACATACACCAGCCCTGGTTTATACAGTAGCTGCACGCACGAACCACTTCTGCTCACCAAACACACACACAAACACATACACACATATACACATACATACACACACACACACACATATACACATACATACATACACACGCACAAACACATATACACACATACATACACATATACATACACACACATGCCCACACACATACATACGTACATACACACGCAGACACACACACACTCGCACATATACACACACATACACACATACATACATTTACGCACATACACACAAGTATATATGCACACAGATACACATACACACATATACACACACATACAGGTACATATATATATATATATATATATATATATATATATATATATATATATATATATATATATATATATATATATATATATATATATATATATATATATATATATATATAACATACACACACACACATACGCACACGTACAAACACATACACACATACACCCACATACAAACATATACATACATATGCACACACATACACACACACATACACACACACATATTTGGGATGAGATGAGGCATTACTGGGAGAAGACTCAGCAAATGAACATCATAAACAGTCATATAAGAAAGCATGCAAGATAGATAGATATGATACAATGACACACACACACACACATAATTACCATGAACAAATTGCATAATAAACTTTTTGAATATTCTTCTTTTTTTCACGAATTCCTATGCAATGTCATTGAAGAAGTATAGCAGGACATTAGCTTGTTTACGGCAGTAATATGTGTGTGTCAGTGTGTGTGGTTACGTTGTAAAAAGGCTTGTCTCATATTGCCGCATGACGTGACAACACCACTCATTCTGCTGTTCTAGCTACTAGCACGCGACACACCATTCACACACTGACACACTCACATATTACATTCACACACACACAGATACACACAGGCACACACACACACACACACACACACTGACACATACACACACACACTGACATACACACATACAGACACACACACACACACACACACACACACACACACACACACACACACACACACACACACACACACACACACACACACACACACACACACTGACACACACAGACACACACACACACACTGACATACACACATACTGACAGACACACACACACACACACTGACATACACACATACTGACAGACACACACACACACACACACACACACACACACACAAACACACTTGGGATTAACTTGTGTAACGCACGCACCGTACCTTATGTGTATATGCATTGCCGACGTGCATTAGTGATTCCACTGAGTGTATGTGTGTGTGTGTGTGTGTGTGTGTGTGTGTGTGTGTGTGTGTGTGTGTGTGTGTGTGTGTGTGTGTGTGTACAAGCTTGCGTGCGTGTGTGTCTGTGGCATGGGCAATAAGATCGCATTAGTGGCTGTCAGGAACAGCTGATGTTACATACACACACGCATACAAACACACGACACACACACACACACACACATGTACACACTAACATACAAAAGCACACATACATACACACGGCAAACATACACACATACACACACGACACACACACACACATACACAAGCATATACATACACACGTATATATACACACCCACATACACAGATACGTACATATACACCAGAAAAAATGAACATAAAATGTAAAAGCATACGTAATTTTGATAATAACATATACTAACAAGGCTAATATGCATATGGCTTGAATATGGTCCATAATATTTCGACCTAATACACAAAAATCATATAACTTATGGGGTAAACTGTTTTTATTAAATTCAATGTATTTTCACTGATAATTGGTTCATATGACTTGTTATGTCTATTTATAATTATGTATAGATATATTGTATTATCCGATACATAATTGTTGCGATGTATAACCCTTTCCAAACAGTTCATACAATATTATTTTCAGTGTAGGCTTACATCTTATATATCTAATTGTGTAGCTGATAATTCTAACCACCATCGAAATAAATGGCTGATTTTTGGTTATATAGAAACTTGTGACTTATATGCATTTGCTAGTAATACATTTCGACGCAGTAATTAAGGACAGCGGGAAATAGGGGGGGGGGGGGTGATATTGCGTGTGTGAGTGAACGAAATGGAGGTATGCGGGTGTGCGTGTTGCCTGGGGCGTGAATGTGTAAATGTGGCCGATTTAAAAGCCGCTAGACAATTGAATGTTGCGTGTTGTGTCCTGGCTAGCGGCTGCATAAAGCAAACACACAGCATACGCGTGGTGCGAACACAATTGTGGCGCGCCTGGTTGATTGTTTTCGCCGGAGAATGGCCTCAACTACGCTCCACAAAACAAACAAGAGACGGTGGCAGATTGACAAGTTTTTTCTGTTTACCCTTCGTCGATCAATGCTCTCCATCCCACACCGAACATCAGAGCAACTTCGCTCGAACAATGAAAACTAAATCCATGCTAAATTACTGCTTATGACTGCCCGCCAATTTCTCATTTATACCACTGTTTTAAAGCGGTTTTAATGTTGCCAAAATTTTACGCTTTTTCAGTCGAGTCTTGCGCAGCACAAAAATATGAGTGGAATCAGTTTTCTTATTTCGGTAGTCAAATAAACGACAACTTTAGAAATGCTGCTATCTGATTGTATGGTTGCGGATCTCAAGTGAAGACTGCTCGTGATATACGAAAACAATTTTGTATTTTGCTTTTCGAATTATTTTTCATCGAAGTTGAACATGCAAGCGGAAGATGCAAATTTCTGATTAATTTTCGATAGCTCCACAATATGATATATTGCATACTAGAATTTGGAGATTCTTCACAAATTTGTGCACAATCAAAGAAAATTTGAGCAGAAAAAGTGCACAATTCACAATTTTTCACCTTCCATCGGACATTTGGGGTCCATTTTGCTAATGATGATGACGTCGATGTATTCCAGCTGCAGTCTACTCAAGGAGTTCTTCACCGATTCTATGATTCGCTTGCGCGAAAGACCTCTCTCTTCGCCTCTGCAACCAGCCAGATGTGGCAAGTTACAATTACTTGTAAAATAAACATATATTTATACAAAACTCTGTTTTCGAATCGGATTTAACATATTTGCTTTTTCGTTTCAGCTCAGAAATCCTGGCTTGTGAAATTACGTAGTCAATGATGTAGCAATTAATTGGTAATTTAGAGGATAATGGAGCTGAGTCATAGCGGGAACTCATTCACCTTATACAGACAGATTCAATAACTCAAAATGGATTTTACTAGATTTGAGAGGCAATGGTCCCCCGTTCTTCCTTCTCAATACTTTCTTGCACGTGAGGGTGAGTTATGGCTCCGACCTGCTGTTCCAGAAGACCTTGGTGAGCACGACGAAGCTGCTGCGCCTCCACTGACGTCGATGTAGAATGGCTCCGAGACGCTGTTCAGCCTGTTCGCCGGAGAAATGCTCGGACACATCAAAAGCGTTGATTCCGTTCTCGTAGGCGGCCACCACCACTTGTTCGGCAGCCTCATCACTCACGTGAGAACTCAGCGTCACCCAGGTACCTGCAGCACGTGAGATTGTGGACACAGTGCCGCAAATATCAAATGCAAATTGAGCTTTGCTAATAAATTAAAAAAATTACCAAGAGCTAGTTGAGCAATGAGATTTTCGCAAAATTTCACGAGTCGCAAAATCACACATCACGCACTTGACAACGCTTGAATACACGGAAATTCTACTCGAAAGTGAAATGCTTGTAAGTTTATAGGGATCTAGTACAGTGTTGCCCTATGAATATATTAGCCACAAATGCCCGAGTACTCCAGCATACTCTACAATAGGGCAATATGTTCACCTCGGCCAGTGTAGTGTCACAGGCGTACCAAGTGCGGTGAGTGCGACTGCGGTTTGTGGCCAATATGTTCACTTTTCACCATAGCGAAATTTGTTGCCAATATGTTCACTTTTCATCGTAGTGAAATCCACTGGTTTTCAACACAACTCACGAGTTTGTATACAACAGATGACTAGCACCTAACACACTGTGTGTGGTTATTGGCTAGGTTCAGTAAGCTGACCTAAACAAACTTGACCTAACCTGACCAACCTAACCTAACCTAATCAATAACCACACAGTACGTTATGTGCTAGCTATCTGTTGTATACAAACTCGTGCGTTGTGTTGGAAACCACTGAAAATATGCTATGGTGAAAAGTGAACATATTGGCCACAAGCCGCAGTCGCACTCACCGCACTTGATACGTCTTTGACTCTATACTGAACGAGGTGAACATATTGCCCTATTGTATTGCCCTATATGTTCATAGGAAAATATTTTAGTACTCCCGTTTATTGTATAAAGAAGAAGATGGATAATTTAGTAATTGTCACAGTGAACGGATGTAATCATAGTCATTGGTCAGAATGTGCATAGACCACATTATACTACCAGAATTCAGAATTATCAATATATTTTGATCATTTCAGCCATTCTACCACTGGTTCCATCAATTGTATTGCACGATAATTTTCCACCACTAGCTCTATTGAGAGCAATTAATTTCTCTATTTGTTTATTTCGCTTGTTTTCCCATATTCTCAACTGTCTCCGATACCTGCTCTCCTCCCCTGCTCTTCTCGTTCTCATCCCACGCTCTTTCTTTGACACAAACACTGACACACACACGCACACGCACACACACAGACACGCACACACACACATGCACGCGCGCCCCCGGGACCATTTCCGTAATGACCTGCGTCTGACCAACATTTATACGTCGTCGAATTAGCAGCAGTTATCTCACACACCACACACACATCCTGACAGACACGCTGACACACACATACACACACACAGTGTGGGTGTATGTGTGTGAGAATTCTATATAGAATATGTATACAATCGTTCATTTTTCTCAACATATTTCCGTATTATATACCACCTTGCAAATTTCTTAAATGATTCTACCAAAAAATGACATTATTCCAAAAAAATGTTCAGCTGAGCGGTGTTCTCCTCGGGGCGACATGGTTTTGGTAGACTGCAGTTTGCAAGAGACCCGTTTCATCAATGTCGAACACATCATTTGTCTTCGATGCTTCAATAACCGGAATTGTCAATGATATACGAATGTATATATTCCTGCACGATTCCTGTGCGAGTCCACCATCAATCTGAGTTCCTAGACGACCGTCTAGTTTGCTTATACCTAATATTATGCCTGTGCTTATGTCTATAGCCGGCCCTATATTTGAGCAGTTGTGCAGTTGTTAGCACACCCGCCTCACAAGCGGGAGGTCCGTGGTTCGAAACCCGGCGGAGCAGAATTTCATTGGGCGAATTCTACAATCCCACAGCCCCTGTCCACCCAGCAGAAAATGATGGTACCAGATATCAGTCATGGGTTGTGCCATGCATTCTGGCTAGGTGGCCCTCTCTAATACGTCTTACGTCCTTGTGGCGCCATAGCGTGGAGAGGGTTGGTTCTGCGGTGGCAGCGAGCTGCACGGGGAACACCTGTGTGCTCATAAGCTTCGGCTTCTTCCCGTGTAGCAGCTGTCACTTAGGCATTTAACCTTTATTTAACCCTGATAACCGGCCTCGTTTCCACCAATCAGCCTGCAGCCGTCAACTATTGTCAGTCGACAAGATGCACTCAATATATCACATACAACCTGCATTTAGGAGTCGCACATAACTCCCGTTTTCCGCTATTTGGAGGTGAAATTAACACGTATTTGTTAAGGTTTTAATGGGCACGAAGGAAATATTCCTCCATTTGGAAAATTCCGCTATTTGGAGGGTTCACTCTACATATAATGTATATGAAAAATATTCCAAATATAAATGTAAGGAGTTATTGTGTGCTAGATTAGAATTAGATGTGCACGTTTGGGATATCCATTGATAAATATACCGTAATTCGTGGTATGTTTGGTAGCATATTTATTTTGCCCGATACACAGGAAGGAAATTTCATTACAGTCAGGAAGATGATAGGAAGTTGGTTAGTACAAATAAAGTTTTCATTGAAGTTCAGCGTAATACACGCACGAACAAAACATTGAAAATGTCCTGCGACATACACATGTTCGTCTGATGCTATTTATAGCCACACTCAAACAGCAGAAAATGCACACACACACACACACACACACACACACACACACACACACACACACACACACACACACACACACACACACACACACACACACACACACACACACACACAGAACGTATACACACACAACATGTACTTGCACAACATATACTTAAACAATATATACTTGCACAGGTTGTGTGGTGTCATTCTGTGCTCATGAAGATATGAAGATAGTTGTCATTCTGGGCTCATGTATAACTGGATGACCAGGTACAACAGGTAACAGATGACAGGTAACAATTATCAGGTAACATTTTCCAGTCACAGCTTTCTTTGGCGTCAGCTGGTGTGAAAGCGGTCATCTTTTCAATTGAGGAATGCTTACGTGGGAGCATAGCAAACACTAGCGTAAAACTCTTATCTTAAACTCACGACGAATGCCAGTTTTCACTCACCAAGACACACCGAGGGCACGCGCAGCCCACTTTTTCCCAGCGGTCGATGCCTGATTCCCAGCGCGTTGGCTGCATTGCTGCTCTGTCGACTCAACTGACCCCCTTCAGCGCCGACTGTGAGAGGTGCAGGGGGTGCCAGCAGCTGCAGCTCAGCAGCTGTTGCACTGGTGCCGCTCATGCAGCCGGCGTCCACTGGAGATTAGCAGCGGCAGATGAACGATAGAAATGAGTGGTGGCAAATGCTGGATGATGGATCGGCAATGTTTGATCAAATGATCTCTCGTCTCCTGCCAGATGTCCCCTGATGACTGGCGAACGACGGAATAAAAATTTTAATCACTGATGAAGAATGGATATGAATAGTGGATAAATTAACAATGACCTAATGAAGTTACTGATGAGCTAAGAACAGTGGAAGAGAAAAGATGAAAATATGTTCTGGGCTTGTGCAAGCAATCTTGTTTCTTAGACTGCAAGAAATTAGTGTGAAAAACTCGGCGGGAAATTGCTGCTCTCAGCAATTCTTCAAGCATTCAACACCCCTTCTGCAACCACAACACACACACACACACATACACACACACACACACACTCTCACAATCAATATGTGTGTGAGAGTACTATGAATTGTGTATCTGGTAATATTGTGTCATTAAATCTATATAATATAGCGTTTCATACATCACACATTATTATATATATACTTACCTAATAACTCATATATATAACAATGTTTAATTTCTTTATCATATAATTATTATTTAATCACTTGTCAATGTTTCATGCTGGAACAAAATGCATTCAAAATCCAAGCATTCAACACCCCTTCTGCAACCACAACACACGCACACACACACACACACACACATACATACATACACAGGCACTACAATTATCAATAAACCAAATCAGTTTCATTCTTCAACTTTATCATGGGACATTCTAAAACATCCCAACGAGATTGCATCAGGTGTTGAATATATTTGTATAGATACTGTTAAAAATGTTAATAAGATATCTTCAATAAGTTTGAAGATATACGTCTTATACAGCACAAACATTCTTTTGGAATTCAATTTTGCGACCGCTTGTTTCCTAGAATATATATGCTAGGCAAAACTGGACAACGACCTATTTGCCGGTGGATTTTGAGCGGTCAAATAAGTCATCGATGAAGCGGGCTGTAGCCGGGATCACATCAGCACATCAGCACATCAGCACATCAGCACATCAGCACTAGCATTTCATCTATAACTGACATCTTTCCACTTTGCATCACAACCAGCACATCCACTCTCTCACTCTCTCCCTATTTCTCATTCCAGTTTCCCATCCACACACACACATAGACACACACACACATATTGGATATATATTTCCTGTTATATCGTTCGCTTACCAGATGCACACATCTTTATCATTTCTTTTTATATTCTCGTCATACACACACACGCACACACACACACACACACACACACACACACACACACACACACACACACACACAAAAGACAAAGGAGGTATTTTCGCCGTTATATCCACGCACACTGTTATCGTGTTGGCGTGGCACGCAATTGTGAAGACGCCAGACAAACACACAATTCTCCAAACAATTGTTTCGTTTCAACGTGCTAGCTATGCTTGTACGCTTCTATATTACAAATGCAAATGTTCGCACAAGTTCATATATCAAATACTTTTCACACGAAGATTTATGATAAAGTATATACAATCGACAAATATATATTATTATGATTTTTTATATTCTCATTATATTATTAATATTAATAATATTATGATGATGATTTCTATTATTGTGTTATTATTATTATTAATTACAGTTCTTGCCTTGACAGTGACAGTGATAATGAGGGTAAATTACAGGGCACGCAGAATCAATGATTCTGCTCAAGTTACACTCAAATTAACACTGAACACCTGTGACAGCGTGGCCAACAGGTGTGTTATCAATTTAGCTGTCAGCTCCACTATAAACAATATTCTACAACACAATGCCGCTCCACACTTCATATTCCAAATCTGTAGTAATTTAGCCCAATCTAACCTTGATGTTTGGCGTCTGCTGTGCTGAATATTTGATCGATGATGTAATTCTGATAGATTCAAGCATTTATCAAGTGAATGTCGTATAAAGCCGCGACACGACAATCATATGATCATTGATGGTGAATTACTCGACAAGGATTTCCGCTACATTATCTCGAGTTTCTGCTGCTATTTAGTCGGACTATATTATTTGAAGAGTGCATATTGCACTCTGGATATGAACATACCATTGTTGTTTCATTGTATGTTCCATGTTTGACATTTTCGTGTGTTTTATTAGCAACGTGGGAACGCATTTGCGTGCGTGAATGTGTGTGCGTGTGTCTATGCACGTGCGACATTGTGTCCCATAAATTGCTCACATAAGGGTCATTGTTTGTCAACGTCAGGGAATATTTGAAATTCACGCTGATAATATCACGCAATATGTATCGTGGTGCAAAAAAGCAATCTTGCACGCGCATGACTGGACGCACTGACACGATATTGCACGGTAGAATTTACGCTGTGAATTTAACTGAATTTGCTAGATTGACTGGGCACGATGAGATTCAGCTGAGCGAAGCGAAAACGCACCAGAAACAACTCTGTTTTTTGGCAAAATTTCACAACTAGAAGGCTAGGGCAATATCGCGAGAAATATTAGGATAAATATCAATTATATTTCCATATATTGTTTATTTCTAGATTAGACTGCTGTTAGAGTGGATCTGTTATGTTCTGTTGAGTTTTTTGGCGATAAAACAAAAAACTCGAGACTGATTTCCTCTTGGTGCTCCTAATAAATTGCTGATCACACAAAAACCGCTGAAGTCAACTCATTGCTCAATTATAACACTCGGGTACGTTAGAGCACGTTTGTGTGTGCGTGTGTGTGTATGTGTATGCTTGTGTGTGCGTGTGTGTATGTATTTCAATGCAGACGTGATAGAATAGTCACTTGTATTTGATTTGTTACATTGAAAAAAGCTTGAAAAGAGTCATGTAATACTCATTTTAATTAAATATTCAATTGGTTTTCGAGATATATCATTTAATGTGTATATTCCCTAATTTCTAGAACATTTCTCGTAACTTGCGCGTACAGTGGAATATAATCATTATCTTATGCAATTTCCAAATTATCCTAGATTAAGCCACAACCTCGTACAGTGCATCAAATGATATTTACGAAAACGTATCATAAAATTAGGTGCGAAGATACATCCCGCTGTGATTTAAATCAACAAGAACTCGAGAAATCAATATATAAATCGTAAGCCCAAGTAAGCAAGTAAGCTGTGTGTGTTTGTGTGTGTGTGTGTGTGTGTGTGTGTGTGTGTGTGTGTGTGTGTGTGTGTGTGTGTGTTTGTGTGTGTGAGAGAAAGAGAGTGTGTGTGTGTGCATTACCTTATGGAAGCATACACCATGAGAAACCTCTTTATCGCTCACTCACTCATACACACACACAGACACACACACACACAGACACACACACACACACACACAGACAAAATATGTGAGCAAAACAGAAGCTGAAGTAAGCTGATACAAGAGCGCACTCAGCACCACTACTGACTCACAGACCAATATACCCACTCACACACACACACACACACACACACACACACACACACACACACACACACACACACACACACACACACACACACACACACACACACACACACACACACACACACACACACACACACACACACACACACACACACACACCGAGAGACACATACATTCACACACATATCGTTCGTCGTCGTTGGTGGTGGAGAAGTTGAGATGGTGAGCACAGGCTGAAACTGAGTGTATTTGACCAACTGGCACAATATATAAGCACTGTCGGTTCTCCAAATAACAGTCTAGAAGCAACCGAGAAATTATTCCGCTATTTGCAGGCCTGCTCTGCAGCAACGGTGTATTCTGTTCTGATTTTCTTCCAGAGATTTTAACAGTACAGGAAAAATGTGTTAAATTTTTGTGACATTTTTGCCCGTGTGTGCTTGTGATTGTGTCAAATTTGGTTTTTTAGATATATGTGGAATTAATGACTGTTAAATTTTGATATAACACCACATATGAATTCAGTTTTGAAATTTGGATCATACGGAACAATTCGGAATTATGACAAAATCGAGATTTGGAAGCTACATTATAGATACTATAGACATTATATTATAGACAAATGGTTTTTGCGAAGCCATATTTAAATGTGCATCTTATGTATTGAAATGTTGTTTCAATTATTGAAAATTAATATCAATAACATATAAAGGAACATAACAAATCAATAAATATACCAAAATAACATATATATGATTAAATATTTATGCTTATATATTTGTTGAAGATATTATAGATTGAATGGGAGGAACGTCATATGGTTACGCATATTAAATTCTTAAATTAATCATGGTGATCGATTCGGGTTTTGTATATTTGTAATTTTCATCGTATATGATGATTTTAATCATCTTGATTATTGGATGTTTTAGTATTAATTTAGCTTGGTCAAATGTCTGCTAAAGCTCAGATTTGTCAAAAATATCTTTGTTGTTTACAATTTATGCTTGTTTTGGTTTTGGTTTCAGGCTTTCTCGTGGATCGGTTTCACTTTGAAATGTGGTATCAAGCAATTCCAGCTGCTGCTTCAATAGCAGTATTTATGATTATTCCGGATGTGACCATGCCTTTGCTCAACAAATTAGTTTTTGGTCATGTAAGTGGATTTAGATTTTCGCGCAGTGGTTTGCTAAACTAATTGACTCAGCAATATCTTCAACGGTAACTGCCGATAGACACCAGCGGGTGTTTTAATGAACGAAACCGGACCAGGATTTGAATCGCAAACCTCCGGTTATTGCTTTCTTCTCATTGTCTCTCTATGGTCAAGATGCTTGCAGATCGGAGGCATACAATTTATAGTTTTCAGCTATTGCCATTTAATCTTGCCCGTTGGTTTCTATGATAATGACCTTAATAGCTACGTTATTGTTTTTCAAGTTCACCATCAGCGGTTTCATGATAGTTTTTTGCCATATTTGTGTGTCTGTGTGTAGAAATATTTGCGCTCCAATGTTAATACGGAGGACTACGGAATTCTGACGAGAACAATTGATCAGTTTGGCACTGGAGACGGTTTTCACAATTACAAGGTGAGCTGCACTGTTTTATCATGGTCTTATGTGTGAATATTTGTTTTACTAGTTTGATGAACGGGTTGATTGCTGGCTGTTTGTTATACCTCGTATGTTTGTGTGTGTGAGCAGTTGTAATTTCATTGTCGTTCGGATGAATTATTCATGGTTTTCTCCAGTTGGTTCATTTCTTGTTGAACAATTACCGATTGAACAGACTAGCAGTATGTCCGCGTTCAGCGATTATTGTGGCTTATTTTTCATTGCAGTTTTTGTACACATTTTTTTGATGGTTGTTTGCCGAACACAGGGTCTGGAATCTCTACCTGACGAGCCTCCCGAGAAGTACAGAACGGCTTCATAAACATCACTGTTATTTACGCTTAGTGAGTACTCTGTGGTATCTTGTATACCCGGTACTCGCATGAGAGGGTTGTTGTGTACGTATGTGTGTATTGGTGTGAAATATATGTGTGAACACATGCGCAATCTTTGTCACGGGAATAAATTGTCATACGGTAAGATACTTGTCATACGGTAAGATATTGGCGTGTTTGATGAGTAGCGTGGTGTGTGGGAAATTGTGCCTTCTAAAGACAAACTTCCTAGCTGAATTGGTGTGTGTTACTCGCCTGTGAGTTTACCAGGCAGTCTTCCGAATATACTTATCCACGTAGCTTTTAGAACACTTGCAGAATTGAAGAACTCTAGCAACACTAGACATTGCTAAAACATTACACGACCAAAACGGACCACAATGCTTGTGTATTTGACAGCGGTTGTTAAAGCGAACTTGACAAGTGTTCAACTGACTCTTCACTTGACATTGTGTGACCTGTGTGTTCACTTATCACTTGTCAGTTATTGGCTGACGATGTCGTGATGTCATTCAAGTGCGACCGCTCCGTTTCAGGCCGAACGACTCAGCAACAAGCAAACATACACGCTTATGTATTTTACTATACACGTATTACATATGTATGTTTGTGTGCTACATATAACCCTACTGATATATGACAAGGTAATGTAAATAGTGGCAGTACATACATACACACACTCCGATGATATAATAATAACACAAGGACACAATCGCGCTTAACATGGGTACGATGCATAACATGGGATGACCAAATGCGCATACACGCGCAAACGCACATACATAATGTCAAGCTGCCTAAATGCACGATAACGCAAACACAGCAACATAATTGAAGAGTGCACAAGACGAACACAAAATGTTCTCAACTCAAACAAAACGCACAAACAAGTTCAATTACCTAGTAAGACAATCTCGGATTATAAATACACACACACATACATACATACACATACAGCCAATATGCGATGTGATTCTGTGGATATAATGAACGTACACGACCAACGTGCACCTAGAAATTATGAAGCGCGCGCAGTGAACGAATAAAATGAGAACAAATCGCCGACACACACACACACACGATGTCTGTTCTACGCGGAATATACTAGCTGAAACCGGGCTGGGTTGATGACCTCACGACCTCTCGTGACACGAGGTCAAACAGCGTAATATAGCAAGCTCCACAGTGCCTGTCGCTCTATACATGACAGCCCAACACACACACACACACATACACACTGGTGTGCTGGGTATTTTTCGGCGGCTAGTCTTGTGTACTTGTCGCACGAAACGCGCAGAGAAAGTGAGCACGAAACGCGTAGAGAGAGACGTACGTATGAGCCGACCAGCAAATACTAGAGTGAACAATTCATAAATACCGGCCAATTTCTAGTACGGTGGCGACTGGTATCAACATACACACACATCTAGTGGATACACACCGACTGTACAATCGCCTGTGTGACAATACTGCACACACACACACACACACACACACACACACACACACACATACACACACACACACACACACTCGTCGAGCATGGAAGGCCGACAAAAGAACGGATGAAGTGAGTAGAGAACAGTGTAGCCACGCGGTGGGAAGACGGCGCACGTTGGCCACTAGCTCTCCTGTTCTGTCTTACTCACATACTCTCCCACACACACACACACACACACACAGTGTACAGGAAGAGGGTGAGTGTTGGCGCCATGGTGGATGTTGTTCACAGTTTCTCCTTGGAGGGAATCCAGATACGATTGGTGCCCTGTTCTCGGATTATATCCTTGACTCGTTCGTACACGTCCTCCGGCGTGTCGCCAGTAACAATAGCTAACACAAACACACACACATATGTATTGACAGATGTGTGTTTGTGTGTGTGCGTGATTAGCAGAAATATTTCTCACACAAACTTAATTCAGTTTTACTTAATTTCTGCACAAAAACTGCCAATAAAGATGGAAATCTGAGATATGTGTGAAATTATCGACGTAATTGTAGATATTACTGACTTGCGTAACATACCACATACAAATAGACGCTGAATAAAACAGCAAAAACAAGCTTGAAAAACAGCCAGAAACGATCCTAAGTCAATCTAGTACCAACTGGCAGTACAAACTCATCACACGGCGCATATCAACACAATACAAGCAGCGCTGACGCAGCTAAAATTCCGTTGAAAACAACATACAAACACGAACCTGTTAAATACTCGGCGAACTCTTGTTCAATTTTCTGGCATTTTTCAAACACTTTTTTGGCTTGATCGTCGGTCAGTCGTTTATTCCACTCTCTGTCACACACACACACACACACACACACACACACACACACACACACACACACATACATATACACACACACATAGTGAAAGTATTTCATGTGAATGACAATGGCGCAATTTCAATAGAGATTAGGCGAGTGATCAAGGCTGAACGGACAATTTCATATACATGTGGTGCATGTATGTTTGTGTGTGCTTACAGAATTTGCTGTTCGGAGCGCGGTTTGACCAGCACGGCAATAGGGTATAACTGAGCCACGTGCAGCCGACGAATAGCGTTGCCACTCACATCCAAAATACAGTGCTTCTTTTGCTATACACACACACACACATAAACACACACACACACACACATATTTGAAAAGTAAAACATATAAAAACACGTTGAAACGAGCAGAATGCACGAGCAGAGTGAGAGAGTAAATGAATATGAATTGTGGCGTGGACAATATCACACGCTGCTCCCACACTCTCTCTATGCTCACCTGCTCTGCCACGTCACGCACGCTGGCCACCGACGTGCCGTACAAGTTGTCATTGTACTGGCCGGCTTCGATGAACAAGTGGTTCTGAATGTCCAACTCCATCTGGGCACGTGACGAGACGAAGTGATAGTCACGCCTGTCCTCCTCGCCGTCACGTCGCGACCGCGTCGTATCTGACACACACACACACACACACACACACACACACACACACAACACATAGATACATAAACACACATTTTACTTGCCATTATTCACACACAAATACACACAGAGATGGAGATAGAGAGAGAGAGAGTGTGAGAGACAGAAAGAGGGGGAGACTCACGCGGAACGCAGCTGCCGAAGTCGTCGGGATACTGAGAGATGAGGTCATCATTGATGCGATCCTTGAGCGGCCCCAGTACAATGACTGGTCGACAGTAGCTCACCTCCACGTGCTGTACAGGCTCGTACGTGAGAACCTGTTGTTGTTGTTGGTTGTTGTGATGTTGTTGAGAATCATCAGTGACTGTCATACTGCGCTCATCACTTTCTGACGCGTTGGCGCCCGAAACTACAACTACAACACGATGTGACACACACACACACACACACGTGCATATAAGCATGCGAACGTGGTTTATACTGAGTATGAAGCATGGATTATTTATCAAGTATGAAACTTATAACGCGTCAAGCATGTTCATTATAATTTACCGACAAATTTCCTGAGCGACGACGCAGTTGCGGGATTAGAACCCGCAACCTTCATGTCCAAGACAGCACACCACATTATTCAGCTATTAAGCACTGAACTGATAAGTGTGTAGATAAGCTAGTAAATGAACACTCACACTCATTTTCATCAGAGCCGTCTTCATTCTTGATGTCCTCCTTGGACTTCATGAACGGAAACTTGCGCGAAAACGAGAAATTCTTCTTTCTCCTCTCCAACGTTGACTGCAGATGAAAATAAACAATAACAAAATAAATCATAGAAAAGGCAGAAACATGAAACAAATAACTAACAAGTTATTATATTTTTATTTTACAATAAAACTTGGAGGATCAGCAAAATGACGAAATCACATATACATTGAATATACATAATGATTATATCGTAGAAAAACTAAAAAAATGAAAAATTATTTTCAAGTTTGCAAATTTCAAGCAATTCGACTAAAATATATAAAATAAAACAAGTTGGACTTCACACGCACGATGCAATAATGCAAAAAACACAAATAAACGTAAACCAAATAAAGTTGAACTCAACACAAAACCACGAGTCTACACAATCTATACATTGACAAAATGCCAAAATAACCCAAACAAGGCGAAAACCAAATATCGACAAACCAATGCATAGAAAAAACGCCGATAGACTAGAAAAAGTCAAAACACGATGAGACAAAGTATTTATAGCATTGGAGACACACAAACACACACACACACAACAACAAAACATAGCAAAACCGTGTCTACGCCAGATGCATTTCTATTTTCTAGAACAATCGCAATCTAATTTGCCTGACATATATTCACCTCGTCAATTTCACCATCAAATTCATCAGAGGCATCACCTCGAAATGCCTTGGCATGAAATGACATCAATACAACAATGTCCGTCACATACACACACACACACACACACACACACACACACACTATCCCAGTTGCAAGCACAATATTCTTATTGTACATTGAAATGTATATGTAATGCATAGAGAAACGAATGGATATAGAAAACCATAAAACGAAATAATATTAGTGATAACAAAGAGCAAACACTATAATTCGGAAGAAAACATCGATGAATCAACTAATCATCGAATTGTGTTGCCGAAATTAACACAATACCCCAGTGACTTAGTAACATAATACCTCAGTGACTTAGTAACATAATACCTCAGTGACTTAGTAACACAAT
This sequence comes from Sacculina carcini, assembly GCA_916048095.2. Taxonomy (NCBI): domain Eukaryota; kingdom Metazoa; phylum Arthropoda; class Thecostraca; family Sacculinidae; genus Sacculina; species Sacculina carcini. The sequence goes on from OU696585.1 coordinate 420,769, forward strand.
ACCCCAGTGACTTAGTAACATAATACCTCAGTGACTTAGTAACATAATACCCCAGTGACTTAGTAACATAATACCCCAGTGACTTAGTAACATAATACCCCAGTGACTTAGTAATACAATACCCCAGTGACTTAGTAACACTATACCCCAGTGACTTAGTAGCCCAGTGACTTAGTAATACAATACCTCAGTGACTTAGTAACATAATACCTCAGTGACTTAGTAACATAATACCTCAGTGTCTTAGTAACATAATACCCCAGTGACTTAGTAACACAATACCCCAGTGACTTAGTAATACAATACCCCAGTAACTTAGTAACATAATACCTCAGTGACTTAGTAACATAATACCCCAGTGTCTTAGTAACATAATACCCCAGTAACTTAGTAACACAATACCTCAGTGACTTAGTAACATAATACCCCAGTGTCTTAGTAACACAATACCCCAGTAACTTAGTAACATAATACCTCAGTGACTTAGTAACATAATACCCCAGTGTCTTAGTAACATAATACCCCAGTAACTTAGTAACATAATACCTCAGTGACTTAGTAACATAATACCCCAGTGTCTTAGTAACATAATACCCCAGTGACTTAGTAACATAATACTCCAGTGAATTAGTAACATAATACCCCAGTAACTTAGTAACATAATACCTCAGTGACTTAGTAACATAATACCCCAGTGTCTTAGTAACATAATACCTCAGTGACTTAGTAACACAATACCTCAGTGACTTAGTAACATAATACCCCAGTGTCTTAGTAACATAATACCCCAGTGACTTAGTAGCATAATACCTCAGTAACTTAGTAACATAATACCTCAGTGACTTAGTAACATAATACCCCAGTGTCTTAGTAACATAATACCTCAGTGACTTAGTAACATAATACCTCAGTGACTTAGTAACATAATACCCCAGTGTCTTAGTAACATAATACCCCAGTGACTCAGTAACATAATACCTCAGTGACTTAGTAACATAATACCCCAGTGACTTAGTACCCCAGTGAATTAGTAACATAATACCTCAGTGACTTAGTAACATAATACCCCAGTGACTTAGTAACATAATACCCCAGTGACTTAGTAACATCATAACCCAGTGACTTAGTAATACAATACCCCAGTGACTTAGTAACATAATACCCCAGTGACTTAGTAACACAATACCCCAGTGACTTAGTAACATAATACCTCAGTGACTTAGTAACATAATACCCCAGTGACTTAGTAACATAATACCCCAGTGACTTAGTAACATAATACCCCAGTGACTTAGTAATACAATACCCCAGTGACTTAGTAACACTATACCCCAGTGACTTAGTAGCCCAGTGACTTAGTAATACAATACCCCAGTGACTTAGTAACATAATACCCCAGTGACTTAGTAGCCCAGTGACTTAGTAATACAATACCCCAGTGACTTAGTAACATAATACCCCAGTGACTTAGTACCCCAGTGACTTAGTAACACAATACTTCAGTGACTTAGTAGCATAATACCCCAGTGACTTAGTAGCATAATACCCCAGTGACTTAGTAGCATAATGTCGCAGTCATGCGGCACTCACCATATCGTTGCCGGAGGCGCTGTGTCGGCCGCGAGCGCCGTCAAACACGACAGTCTTGCCTCTTGCTCGTTGTTTGCGCTGCCAGCGAGCGTCGGCCGGCACGATGCCGACGGCCAGCTGCTGACCGGTGGCTGGCGCGAGACGACGAGCCTGCCACCACTGGTCGTCACTGGCGTTGGTCACGTGCAATATGTCACCGAATGAGAACACGAGACCACGTGAGGGCAAGCCGTCGTCGGTGCGAGGGTCATAGTCGAACAACGCTCTGTGTCAGCAGCACGTGCAACATACACATACAACATACACACACACACACACACGCAAGGCTAGAAAACACACACACACACACGCACATACATACACACAGAAATATGCAACCTGTGTCGACAGAGCGTTGGTAGTAAGATTGTGTACATATATTACTGTGTGCATATATTACTGTGTGCAGTGTTTACAGATAAATTACGACTATGTTCTGGCAGAGAGACAGGACAAGTATCTACATGCATTCA
>OU696585.1:427870-435370 GCA_916048095.2 Sacculina carcini
TACACGCGCAGCCCCCACCCCACATACACACACACACACACACACATAATTGTACAAATACAAACCAGAATTATATTACCCCACTGCTAAATACCCAATTACCCACCCACTTTCGCAACTGGTAAAGAGGAAACGTAATAAACCACCATGTGTTCATATAGTCCTGCAATGTACTACTAGTAAACACACCACCATGTGTTCATATAGTCCTGCAATGTACTACTAGTAAACACACCACCATGTGTTCATATAGTCCTGCAATGTACTACTAGTAAACACACCACCATGTGTTCATATAGTCCTGCAATGTACTACTAGTAAACACACCACCATGTGTTCATATAGTCCTGCAATGTACTACTAGTAAACACACCACCATGTGTTCATATAGTCCTGCAATGTACTACTAGTAAACACACCACCATGTGTTCATATAGTCCTGCAATGTACTACTAGTAAACACACCACCATGTGTTCATATAGTCCTGCAATGTACTACTAGTAAACACACCACCATGTGTTCATATAGTCCTGCAATGTACTACTAGTAAACACACCACCATGTGTTCATATAGTCCTGCAATGTACTACTAGTAAACACACCACCATGTGTTCATATAGTCCCGTAATGTACTACTAGTAAACACACCACCATGTGTTCATATAGTCCTGCAATGTACTACTAGTAAACACACCACCATGTGTTCATATAGTCCCGAAATGTACTACTAGTAAACACACCACCATGTGTTCATATAGTCCTGCAATGTACTACTAGTAAACACACCACCATGTGTTCATATAGTCCTGCAATGTACTACTAGTAAACACACCACCATGTGTTCATATAGTCCCGTAATGTACTAGTAAACACACCACCATGTGTTCATATAGTCCCGTAATGTACTAGTAAACACACCACCATGTGTTCATATAGTCCCGTAATGTCTACTGGTAAACACACACTGACATATCTCCAATGAATAATATCTGATATAAAAAACTATAAAATATCCGTATATATGTGAAAGACATCCTCTGTTTGTCTGTCTCTCTGGCTGCCTGTGTGTGTGTCTATCTGTGTGTGTGTCTGTCTGTGTGTGTGTCTATCTGTGTGTGTGTCTGTCTATGTGTGTGTGTCTGTCTGTGTGTGTGTCTGTCTATGTGTGTGTGTCTATCTGTGTGTGTGTGTGTGTGTGTGTGTGTGTGTGTGTGTGTCTGTCTCTCTGTCTGTCTATCTGTGTATTGTATTGTATTGTGTCATTTATTGCCAAAAAAACAACATCACACAGGTAACACAAAATAACGAAAACATCAGAGGCAATATAGTCTGTCAAGCCATGGCTTGTTAGACAGACAATAAATATTTTTAATCTAGATTTGTGCAGTGCAACAAATTACTACAAAACATATGCTAAAACAAAACATGCAACAGAACAATGCAAAAACAGAATATATACAAAACAAACAATACAGTCATACTGTGAACGTACAAATTATGTGTTTGCCTGGAGGTTATACAAGTGGTGTTTAATTTTCGCTTTAAACGTATCTATAGACATAATGGTATATGCTGATTTAATACAAACCGGTAGACAGTTCCAAAGTTTAGGCCCAAGGTATAATATTGAATTTTTGAAGAGGCTGGTTCGGAAGGATGGACATACCAAATTCACATTATTTCTACGTGTTGTTAATGAGTGTCCTTGAATTTGAAATATGGCATCATTATTTTTCATTGATCTGTATATAGTAAGATACAAGAAATACTTGTGCACATTCTTAAGTTTTAACATTTTCTGGTTGGCGAATATCTCGTCAGCTGAATACCTGCTTTTCTTGAAGAAAATTAGTTTCAGGATGCGTTTCTGAACAGTGAAGAGACATTTTAAAAATGATGGCCATGTGCAGCCCCAGACTGATATGCAGCGCATCAATTTGGAATAGCAAAGGGCATAATACAAGGTTTTCATTGCTTCCGTAGTCAGAGTTCGTCTGGTACGGTATATGACACCTGCTGTCCTAGATAATGCCCTACATACACTGGCAATGTGTTCGTTCCAATTGAAATATTCATCTATTATGACACCTAAAAAGTGTGTGCTCTTAACCCGCTGAACAACATTATTTCCAAGTTTTAATGTGTGCAGAGTATGTGTCAGAGACCTGTTTTGAAATAACATGACATGTGTTTTTTTAACATTAAGTTTCAGCTTATTATGTTCTGTCCAAAGATTTATATCATCTAACGTTTGGGACAATTTCAAGTGAAGATTTTGTAGGTCGTGATCGGAAACAATGAAACTGGTATCGTCTGCATACATGGTGAAATAGGCATTGCTAGAATTTATTATATCATTTATATACACTAGGAACAAAATTGGGCCCAAAATGGACCCCTGTGGCACTCCGCTCTTGATCACACTGTACTGAGAGCATACATCATTACAGAAAACCATTTGTTTACGATCGGCCAAATAACTTTTCATTAAATCTAGAGGGGGACCCCTCAATCCACACTTTTGCAATTTAAACAGTAATATATCGTGAACTAGCGAGTCGAAGGCTTTAGAGATATCTATAAAAACTGATGCAACGTGGGATTTTTTGTCTAATTCAGAATAAATTTTTGACACAAAGTGCAGCAGAGCCGACTGCGTGGACCTGTTTTTTCTAAATCCGAATTGACAGTTCGCGAGTAAGTTGTTTTTTTTCAAGGAAATGAATCAATCTGTAAGCAATGGCCTTTTCAATGGCCTCAATGGCCTCAAGCAATGGCCTCTGTGTGTGTGTGTGTGTGTGTGTGTGTGTGTGTGTTTGTGTGTGTGTGTGTGTGTGTGTGTCTGTCTGTCTGTATGTGTGTCTGTCTATGTGTGTCTGTCTGTGTGTGTCTATCTGTGTGTGTCTGTCTATGTGTGTGTGTCTATCTCTGTGTGTGTGTCTGTCTGTCTGTCTGTGTGTGTGTCTGTCTGTGTGTCTGTCTATCTGTGTGTGTGTATGTCTGTGTGTGTGTCTGTCTATGTGTGAGTCTATCTGTGTGTGTGTGTGTGTGTGTCTGTCTATGTGTGTCTGTCTATGTGTGTTTGTCTGTCTATGTGTGTTTGTCTGTCTATGTGTGTCTGTCTATGTGTCTGTCTGTCTATGTGTCTGTCTGTCTATGTGTGTGTCTGTCTATGTGTGTGTCTGTCTATGTGTATGTCTGTCTGTATGTGTCTGTCTGTCTGTCTGTGTGTGTCTGTCTATGTGTGTGTGTGTCTATGTGTGTGTCTGTCTGTGTGTGTGTGTGTTCATGTCTGTGTGTGTGTGTGTGTGTGTGTATGTGTGTCCCACCAGTCTTGGTCCTTTTTGCGCCAGCTAATACTCGGCAATAACTTGGTGTACCGGCAAACAATTTACATCATCATGCAGGAAATTGTGTCGTCTACACGATGGAGTGAATTTCAAGTGAGAAACTCAAGACAAAAGCATTTACCCCACTACAGTTAGACAGTAACAGAGAGTATAAGACAGTAACAGACAGTAACAGAGAGTATAAGACAGTACTTACAGTGAGCGGGAGGCGACGCTGTTAATGCAGAAGAGTCCGGCACATCACTGATGCTGCGGGCAGCTTGTTCATGAAGACTGTGATGATGATGGTGGTGGTGGGTGCCGTTGGTGGTGATGTTTCCTGTCTGCTCGGATGCCTGATGTTGTTGATGTGAGAGATCAGGTTGAAGCAGTGTGAGACACACACGATCCTTGACTGATTTCAACACTGACACCGCCTCTTCGTGCGTCACGTTGTACAATAACTTATCACCCCTCTACACACACACACACACACACACACACACACACACAAACACACATGATAGAACAATGAACAAGAACACGGAATATGTGAGGGAAATATCAAGCCACAAATAAAAGTCATCAGTTTGCGTTTGCGACTCGAGGAGAAATGCAATTGTGAAAACAAGCAATACACGACATCTATATGTATATGTGTGTGTATATATGATCTAGAAACAAGAAAACAGGCATATTCATGCATTTTTCAGTGAATTAATAACCTTAAGTTCACATCAACCACCAATACACAAATAAACCACACACACACACATACACACACACACACACACACACACACACATTACAAAACTCTACAGAGAATTTGGTGAATTTTCACAAAAATTATCTCATATTACCCCAGTGATAAAATTACCCCATAGGTGACAATATTGTCATATTACCCCGCAGTTAAACATGCGGTGTAATAACGGTGGTAATGTGGGGCGAGGATGGGTAAAATGACATTACCCCACATTACCCCAATATGGTAGATAAATTACCCCAGCATCGACGGCCACCAGTTTATCACCGACTGACATGCGTCCATCCAACTGGGCCGCCCCGCCGTCCATCACCTTGGTCACATAAATACCTGCACACACACACACACACACACACACACACACACACACACACACACACACACACACACACACACACACACACATTGATAGTGGGCTACATGAGATAATTGCTGTGATGGAACCCCGGCATATGCACATGTCATTAGTAGACAAACATCAACAAACACTAACACAATGCCAGTTTCAAGGGGGAGGCTTGAATGAGCTGAAACCCCAGCCAAAAAGTATCCAGCACCAAGCTCCCTCTCTCGAGCGAGTTACTCGTGCTTTGCCAAGCACCCGCATCTTTTCTCCTCAGCCCCACATCAGAACAATGCTGGCGTCGCCATTGCACATAGAGCAGGTACAGGGGTGTATACACCCAAGGCTCAGGTAAACGAATCAGCGCTACATCAAGGAAATTGCAATAATCGCGACCATATTGGCAACAACACACACAAATCAGCCACTGATCAGGTGAGTGTGTGTGTGTATTAGTGTCAGTGTCAGTGTGTATTAGTGTCAGTGTCAATACCAGTGTCAATATCAGTGTAGTGGTCAATATCAGTGTATGTGTCAGTGTGTCAGTCTCAGTGTGTGTGTCAGTGTGTCAGTCTCAGTGTGTGTCAGTATCAGTATCAGTGTGTCACAGTGTCAGTTTGTCAGTGTGTGTCAGTATCAGTATCAGTATCAGTGTGTCACAGTGTAAGTTTGTCAGTGTGTCAGTATCAGTGTGTCAGTATCAGTGTATCAGTCCATCAGTGTCAGTCAGTATCAGTATGTCACAGTGTAAGTTTGTCAGTGTGTCAGTATCAGTATGTCACAGTGTAAGTTTGTCAGTGTGTCAGTATCAGTGTATCAGTGTGTCAGTCCATCAGTGTCAGTCAGTATCAGTATGTCAGTGTCGGTGTCAGTGTATCAGTGTCAGTGTATCAGTGTGGCAGTGTCAGTCAGTATCAGTGTCAGCGTGTCAGTATCAGTGTGTCAGTATCAGTGTATCAGTGTCAGTGTATCAGTGTCAGTGTGTCAGGCAGTATCAGCGTGTCAGTATCAGTGTTCGTATATATAAGTATCAGTGTGATAGATCACCATTGTCGCCGGGAATGTGTTGGTTGCCTATTCCGCCGGCAATACTGAATCCCAGACCTTTTCCTCCCTTGATCAGCTCAACTTTAACACGTCTCTCACGACGAGGTTCACGACGCCGCTTCACCGACTGCTCACACACACACACACATATACACACACATATACACATATACAACATCCAATAACACATTATTACTACAAAGCACACACACACAACATCCAATAACACATTATTACCACAACACACACACACACACACACACACACACAAACACACACACACATATACACAACATCCAAGAACACATTATTACTACAACACACACACACACACACACACAACATCCAATAACACATTATTACTACAACACACACACACACACACACAACATCCAAGAACACATTATTACTACAACACACACACACACATATACACACAACATCCAAGAACACATTATTACTACAACACACACATATACACACAACATCCAAGAACACATTATTACTACAACACACACAAACACACACACACAACATCCAAGAACACATTATTACTACAACACACACAAACACACACACATATACACACAACATCCAATAACACATTATTACTACAACACACACATACACACACACACACACACACACACAACATCCAATAACACATTATTACTACAACACACACATACACACACAACATCCAAGAACACATTATTACTACAACACACACACACACACACACAAACACACACACAACATCCAATAACACATTATTACTACAACACACATATATATATATATATACACAACATCCAAGAACACATTATTACTACAACACAAACACACACACACACACACACACAACATCCAATAACACATTATTACTACAACACACACACACACACACAAACACACACACACAAACACACACACAACATCCAATAACACATTATTACTACAACACACATATATATATATATATACACAACATCCAAGAACACATTATTACTACAACACACACACACACACACACACAACATCCAATAACACATTATTACTACAATACACACACACACACACACACACACAAACACACAACATCCAATAACACATTATTACTACAACACACACACACACACAACATCCAATAACACATTATTACTACAACACACACACACACAAACACAAACACACAACATCCAATAACACATTATTACTACAACACACACACACACACATATATACACAACATCCAATAACACATTATTACTACAACACACACACACATATACACAACATCCAATAACACATTATTACTACAACACACACACATACACACATACACACAACATCCAATAACACATTATTACTACAACACACACACACACATATATATACACAACATCCAATAACACATTATTACTACAACACACACACACACATATATACACAACATCCAATAACACATTATTACTACAACACACACACATACAAGAACACATTATTACTACAACACACACACATACAAACACACATACACACAACATCCAAGAACACATTATTACTACAACACACACACACATACAACATCCAATAACACATTATTACTACAACACACACACACACACACACAACATCCAATAACACATTATTACTACAACACACACACACACACAACATCCAAGAACACATTATTACTACAACACACACACATACAAACACACATACACACAACATCCAAGAACACATTATTACTACAACACACACACACACACACACACACAACATCCAAGAACACATTATTACTACAACACACACACATACACACAACATCCAAGAACACATTATTACTACAACACACACACACATACACACAACATCCAAGAACACATTATTACTACAACACACACACATACACACATATATACACACAACATCCAAGAACACATTATTACTACAACACACACACACAAACACACAACATCCAAGAACACATTATTACTACAACACACAC